>PISX010000642.1:196029-254865 GCA_004024625.1 Mellivora capensis
CCTGGGTGGCTCAGTTGGTTAAGCAGCTGCCTTCGGCTCAGGTCATGATCCCAGCGTCCTGGGATCGAGTCCCACATCAGGCTCCTTGCTTGGCAGGGAGCCTGCTTCTCCCTCTGCCTCTGCCTGCCACTCTGTCTGCCTGTGCTCGCTCGTTCACTCTCTCTCCTTCTCTCTCTGACAAATAAATAAATAAAATTTTTAAAAAAAACTTAAAAAAAAAAAAAAAAACAGAAGTCAGAAGGTGCAGTACCCTCTGTTTCCTAGCCTCCTGTTTATTTCTACATGTTCATCCCAAGTAATTAGGTGTTTATCCTCCAATATGCGACTTCCAGGCAGCTACACGATAAATTTATAGCCAGTCTACAGTACACACACTGAAGGCCGAGCACCATAGTCCTGGTTTTCCTTAATACAATATGCAATGCTGTGATGAACATCTTAGTTTCCAACCTTTTTGCTCAGATTGGTGGCTGTGGTCACCCTTTCTGCTCAGGTCAGACAGGTGTGGAAGACCAGCCAGGCTCTGGGTCTATGAAGTAAGGGACACCCCTGCTAGCCTGACTGGTGCCTAGTCTCTCCTGCCCTTCCCTGCCATCACAACCACTCAGTTCTGTGCCACTGTGGGACACTGAGGGAGTCTGCCTGCCTGCCCAGGTTCTCCTGTCCACAGGAAGCTCTTTGATTCTAGTGGAGCCTGACCCCCTGTCAGGCCCTCTGCACGCAAGAGCTTTGGACGAGGCCTGGAGAGGCAAGCAGAAACCTACCAGCTTACCATCCCCAGCAAGGTGCCACTGAACAGGGCAGTTGAGGGCTGCAGGGTCAGATAGCTCTTGGGGTAGGCCTGGTGGCCGATAAGCCCAGGCAACACCCTCAGAGCGCAGCATCCGCCCTTCTTTACCCAGCAACCCAGGGCTCTGTGCTCCTCTTCCCATCTGCCTCGGAGCCCCTCCAGGGCAGGGACTGGCACCTGCTGGTGGATGTATGCCTCGTAATGGACAAGAAGGGAGCCAACGGGTCAGCCGCAGGTCTGCGGGTGATGCCTGTTGGGGCAAGCTTTGGCTCCTACCCAGTCTTTCTGGGCCACGCCCTCATCGCGGTTTGCTCAAAACTACCCTCACGGGGCTCCGTCCTGGCCCCACCCCGCCCCTATATTCAAAGATCCATTGATTTGCCCCCTCTCAGGCCGTGTCCTTCTTAGGGTCCATTCTCGTCCGACCTAGCTTTTCACTTCACTGGCTATTCCCGACTCAGGCCTCGCCTCCTCCTCGCGGGCCACGTCATCGGTCACAGGCCTCGCGCAGCCCAGAGACCCATCCTGTATTCCGTTTCCTAGAACCAGCCCCTCTCCTCGGACACCCTATGGCCTCTCCTCCCAGCACCAGGCCTAGGATTTGCCCTCTGACCAGCCTGTCCTCCCGGAAGAGGCCTATTCCTCCCCTCGAGGTCCCTGACCCCAAGCCTCCTGGACACCCAGGTCCAAACTCGGATTGCTCCCTCACAGGCCCCACCTCCTCGCCCTCGAGGTCCCGCCCCTCCGCTTAGGGTCCTCGCCCATTCGTCGAAGCTCCCGCCCCTCTCGCGGCGTGGCGCGGCTGCGGCTGACGCGAAGGGCGGGGGGTGGTGGGCCGCTCCTGGCTCCTCCCCCCGGAGCCTCACTTCCGGGCGCCCGCCCGCGCCGCCCCGCCCCGGCGGCCGAGCGGTACCATGGAGCGCCAGGTGAGGGCTCGGCCCCCGGTTCCCGTGGTCCTTGCAGCCCGGGCCGGGCCTGACCCTGGTGTGTCCCCTGCGCAGGTGCTGCTGAATGAGCCCGAGGAGGCGGCGGCGCTGTACCGGGGCCTTAGCCGCCAGCCCACGCTGAGCGCCGCCTGCCTGGGCCCGGATGTCATCACGCAGTACGGGGGCCGCTACCGGACGGTGCACACCGGTGTGTGGATGGAGGGGAATCGAGGGGCGGACCCATTCCGGAGCCGTGCGCACGCGTGGAGAGGAGGGAGATGTGGAGAGCTTGCTGCTTGACAGTGCGCCCGAGTGTGCGGAGGAGAACGGGGCTTGGAGAAAGTGGTGTGGGAGGGTGCACCCCTCAGAGGACCCCGTACAGGTGTATGGGGGACGCTGCTCGGAGCGCTGTGGCATGGTGCCCTTGAGTACATGAGTTGAGGATGTGGGAGTAGAATTCAGACTGGGATACACGGCGTGGGCCTTGTAGGCTCACCCCTCACCATATCCCCTACAGGTGCCTGGCTCCCCTCAAGTTCTAGGATGGGGGTGGGTGCTGGGCGCAGAGTAGTAGTTTTTCTCTGACATGCCATCAGCTCAGGCCTAGACTTGAGTTATGGATAGGTGTTGTCCATCCTGCTTCCAGAATATCAAGACAGACTGGGGAGGTGGGCTGGGCCTTCCTTTTGAGGGGCTGAGAGGAGCCTGTGCTGGTACTGGTCAACTCAAATTAAGTCTCATGCCTCTCCTCACAGAGTGGACCCAGAGGGACCTGGAACGCATGGAGAACATTCGATTCTGCCGCCAGTACCTGGTGTTCCATGATGGGAACTCAGTGGTGTTCTCAGGGCCTGCGGGCAACAGTGTGGAGACCCGGGGGGAGTAAGTTTGAGGGAAGAAGCTTGTGGGCAAGGCCACAGCTGTCTGCAAGCCTTTTATGAAGCCCTGCCATGTGCCTTGGTGCAGGTAGGGCCCTGAAGGGAGGCCAGGAGCCAGATTCTTGCCCCTTGGGAGCTCATGTGTTCTCTATAGACATGGCCTGATAAGCACTGGAGGCTTTGTCCAAACTTGGGCACGGACTAGAGCCTGTGGAGCTTCAGGAAGGCTGGGGAGAGTAGAGCCTCTTCCCCAGGCAGGAGAGGCAAGGCCAGCTGCCGTAACGGAGTTACAGGGGCTGCAGGGGCAGATGTGGACCAGTGTCTAGAATCTTGTCTAGAAAGTTGCAGCCAGGAAGGGGGCAGGATGGGACTGTGGGTTATGACCATGACCTGCTACCCCATGTCCTCCTCAGGCTGCTGAGCAGAGACTCTCCTTCAGGCACCATGAAAGCTGTGCTGCGCAAAGCTGGAGGCACAAGCCCTGGGGAGGAGAAGCAGTTCCTGGAGGTGAGTCTGCATGGGACCAGGCGATGGGTGACTGGGGGCTCAGTCCCACAGATGAGGCTCTGTTGGGGGGCAGGTAACCTGATGCCCAGATGTTCTCAGGTGTGGGAGAAGAACCGGAAGCTCAAGAGCTTCAACCTGTCGGTGCTGGAGAAACATGGGCTTGTGTACGAGGATGGTAGGCAGCTGGCTGGTGAGCAGACAGGGTGGGCAGGAGGGGCAGCCGGAGCCCAGGGCTCCCCCTGATCAGCCTTCTTACACCCAGACTGCTTTGGCTGCTTGTCCTGGTCGCACTCGGAGACACACTTGTTGTATGTGGCAGAGAAGAGGCGCCCAAAGGCTGAGTCCTTCTTTCAGACAAAAGCCTTGGACATCAGCGGCAGTGATGATGAGATGACCAGGCCGAAGAAACCGGACCAGGCCATCAAGGTGCTAATGTTTATGGCCAGTCCATGAAGGCCCTTCTGGGCAGCCTAGGGCTCAGTGCTCCCTGCCCATATCGTGCCTGTCAGAGCTGGGGAGGTAAGACAGGCTGGACACTGAGTATCTTGTGTTCTTAGGGGGATCAGTTTGTGTTTTATGAAGACTGGGGAGAAAACATGGTTTCCAAAAGCACTCCTGTGCTCTGCGTGCTGGACATCGAGAGTGGCAACATCTCTGTGCTTGAGGGGGTCCCTGACAATGTGTCCCCTGGACAGGTTAGCACTGACTTGGCCTGCCTCACTCCTGGAGTCTGAGAGCCCAGCTTGGGCCGCTGCCCCTTGTTCACCCTTGCTCCGGGGTTTTGGTTACAGGCATTCTGGGCGCCTGGAGACACAGGTGTGGTGTTTGTAGGCTGGTGGCATGAGCCCTTCCGGCTGGGCATCCGCTTCTGCAGCAATCGCAGGTGAGGAAGCAGGGAGGGGCCGGGGAGGGGTCCTTGCAGCTCCAGCTGGCTCTGAAGCTGAGTGTCTCTCTGGTGGCTCCAGGTCGGCCCTGTACTATGTGGACCTCACTGGCGGTCAGTGTGGTAAGTGCTGGTGGCTCCCTGTGCTTTGCTGACATATGCTGGCCCTGCCAGCCTGCACGGTGCTCACATTTTCGTCTGGTCTAGAGCTTCTCTCGGATGACTCTCTGGCTGTGTCTTCTCCCCGCCTGAGCCCAGACCAGTGTCGCATCATCTACCTGCGGTACCCGTCTCTGGTCCCCCATCATCAGTGTAGCCAGCTGTGTCTGGTGAGCTGGAGGAAGGCGCGGAGTGGTCAGCCCCAGGAAGGGGTGGGGGATGGGAGCTAAAGGGTCAGCTTCATCTCCCACAGGCCCCTCAGTGGACCTCCCGTCCCAGGTGCAGTGATGGTATGAGTTCTGCCTGTCTTCCCAGGGCGGCACCTGGAGGCTGAGAGTGCTGGCATGGGGGGCTTTGCACTGTCAGGATCCACCACCTTAGAGCATTCTCAGTCTACGAGAATGCTCCTCTCTTTGCTTCTCACCTGCCCGTGGTCAGGCTCTGTGTGGGGCGGATATAGCCGGCAGTCACAAGAACATTGGTCCTTGCCCAAGAAGAGCTCCTTGGGAGTCACAGGCCCCTTCGGACATCTGTCCAGGTCATCAGAAAGGAAATACATGAGGCTTGCCTCACATCCTCCCCTCCTCTGAAGCTCCCCAGGGCTGTCAGAGAAGAAGATGGGTACAGAGCTCTGTGCCCCCAGGACACCGCCAGTCCCCTGGTGGGCCTGACCAGTGTGTTCTCTTGCAGTATGATTGGTATACCAAGGTCACCTCAGTGGTAGTGGATGTCGTGCCTCGGCAGCTGGGAGGTAAGGGGCATGTCTCCACTTGGGTACAGTGGAGCCTGCAGTTCTGTTTCCCTGCCATCTGTTAGCCCTCTGCCAGGTCAGCTGCCTTGGCTCTTCTGTCCTTGGTTCTGTCTGAAGTGTCCCTCCCTGCTGGGCCAGCTCCAGGCCCAGCCTGCTCAGGGAACGGGGCCCTCACCACAGGGAACAGTTCTGAGAGGAGGAAGTCATCTAGACCAGAGCTGAGATCAGAGTGGCCCAAGCTGGCAGGGGATTTAGATGGTGTCCTCCCCGTGCTGCAGCTCCTAGTTGGATCTTGTGCTTCCGGTGGCTGGTTGAAACCCTTGCTCTGAGGGGTCTCAGAAAGTGCACTAGGTTGGAATTTCCTACTTGAAAGGCTCCGAGCTCAAGGGTGCTGCATTGTCCCACTCCCAGCCACCACCCAAGTGTTTGTCCCATCTAAGCCTTTGAGTCAGTGGAATCTCTGGGTGGGTGGCTCTTGGCTGAAAAGTTCCGGTCACAGTCTCAAGTGCTCACCACTTTATTTGGGATCCTGGACCATCCCAAGGACATGAGGTCTCTTTTTTCAGGCCAGTCTCTTTTTTTCAGGCCACCTGGTCAGCTCCAGGGGTCCAATGGAAAAGTCATGGCCTGTTTATCTTCTGAGATGCAGGGATGCAGTGATGGGGACCTGGTCTGAATCCCAGCTGTTCCTTATCAGCCGTGTGTCCTTGGATGGCATCCTCACCTCCCTGAGCGTCCGTTTATTATCTGTGGGAGGGGGTAGCCCTTGTCTTCTTGATAGCATTGTATTGAGGGTTAAATGTATGGTACCTATTCAGCCCTCTCTGCCAGACACTCTGCTGAGCACCATAAGGGACAGACAGGTGTCGCCTTGGTTATAGCACTCGGTGCCTACCAGGGCCTCAGTGAGAGCAGCTCATAGGAGAGCCAGTGCATTTCTTCCAAGCAGCAATAGTTTCTCTCAGAAGCACTTGAGCTCTGCCTCTCCCAGGCCCTCAGAGGCCTCTTCCCCCAGCCCCCTCTTCAGGTAGCCCCTCATCATCTAGCCCCCCCCCATGTGTAGGACTGTCATTCTGTCACAGTTACAGGGACCCTGGAGGGAGTTTCCCAGCAGCCCAGCCTGCCTCATAGGCTTGACCTCCCACACATCCACTGCTGCACGTGGCCTCAGCCCTCCTGTCATTGCAGAGAACTTCTCTGGAATCTACTGCAGCCTTCTGCCTTTGGGATGCTGGTCGGCTGACAGCCAGAGAGTGGTTTTTGACTCAGCTCAGCGGAGCCGGCAGGTAAGGAGCCCTATGTTGAGACACAGCCCCACTGATCAACCTCCAGGAGCCCTGGGCCTAGGGCGTAGCCTCTGCACACTGCTGGTGTAATGCCCAGCCCCAAGGTTTTACAAACCGCTTTGGGCCCTATTTGCCCCTGTCCTGGACTTACTTTTTCTTGAGGAGCCCAGCTGCCTGCCTGACCTGGTGCCCCGCAGCGGAGCCCTTGGCCTTTTCTTATGATGCAGGGATGCAATTCCCCTTCCTCCCAGACATTTCCAGTTGGGGGTCAGGGGGCTGCCCCTAGGTAGGCCCCCGAACACTATATGGGGGGCTGATGGAGATGGGACAGAGGCTTCCTCCTAGGGATTGGATAGAGACACCTACAGTATGCCAAGCTTTTTCTTTGAGTGTGAGGTCATTTGTTCCTCACACTAGCTCAGAGGCGTTCCTTACCTTGCCTGGGGTCCCTCTGCAAGTGGCAATGGGGCTAGGATTTGAGTCCAGGCCTCCAGACCACTACCAGTGGCAACTGAGGAGCCGTTGTCATAGTGGCTCATAGCCCTGGCCTGGCCCAGGGGTCCCTAAAAGGGCAGAGAGCAGGTGGGGGGAGGGGCCCATAGGGCTCTCAGATGTGGTGCCACATGTGTCTTCCCCTCTGCTTCAGGACCTGTTCGTTGTGGACACCCAGATGGGCAGTGTGACCTCCCTGACAGCTGGTGAGCAGGGCTGGGAAGCAGCCTAGCCAGGCCAGGGGAGGGACTGGAGCTCCGGCACATGGGGCAATAGTGGCACCTTTGGCCACTCTGCACCACTGACTATCCTGCAGCTTTTACTGCATCTCGCAAGGACCCTGACCATGCAGGACCTTCCCAGCCAGCAGACTGCCTCCCCTGCTCCACTCTGCTCTGCACATCCTGGCCCTGCCTCACACCCCCTGCTTCTCAAACATACAAAATTCTCTCTTGCCAAGATCTGCCAGAGTCATCCTTCCCCAACCTCCCAAACCTCAGGCAGAGGCAGCTCTGCTCTCCCAGGGCCCCTGAGAAACCCTATGTTGGCTCGCTCATCTGCCTCTTATCTGGGCCTGTGATTCTGGCTCTAAAACATCTTTTGAGTCCTCTGCCTGCCCTAACTGTAGTCCTTCCTCCACAAAGACTCCAGAGTATTGTTGCTAAACTGTACTTCATCATACATCCATGCTGGAGACTCTCCATGAATCTCATGGCCCAAAACCAGCACCACGCCAACCACCTAAGGCCTAGCTGCGCGCCCCCGCAGACTGTAGTCATGAAGTCGTGGGTGGACATGCCATGGTGGTTTGCCGTGGCCCTGGGTTTTCAGTTCCTGGGCTTAGCTGGGATCTGCTGAACAAGGGACTCAGTAGGAGGCTCACCCAGGGCTGCATGCAGTGGGTTGTTTGTGGCAGTCTTTTTGTGGGTGTTCGTTTGCTTCTCAGGGTGAAAGGGGCGCCCTGGCATCGAGCCACTGGCCTGGGACTCTGGCCGTGCAGGGAGTGGGTGGGAAAGGTGGTGGCATCTGCCTTCTCCAGGAGGGTCAGGTGGAAGCTGGAAGCTCCTCACAATTGACCAGGACCTCATGGTGGCACAGTTCTCCACGCCCAGCCTGCCCCCAAGTCTGGTGAGTGTTGCTGGGCCCCAGACCGGGTGAGGGTTCTCTGCAGGCCGAGCTCCCCAGGTCAGGGAGCTGGCCTGCATCTGACTGGGGCTAGTCAGTGTGTGGGAGGCCAAGACACGGGCCCAGCCCGGCATGATCCACAAGGGTTTGGCACCCATGGAGAGGAGCTACCTGGTGTAGGTCTGCTCTATAAAGAATGAGGTGCCTGACGGGACGCCTGGGTGGCTCAGTTGGTTAAGCAGCTGCCTTCGGCTCAGGTCATGATCCCAGCGTCCTGGGATCGAGTCCCACATCGGGTTCCTTGCTTGCCAGGGAGCCTGCTTCACCCTCTGCCTCTGCCTGCCACTCTGTCTGCCTGTGCTCGCTCTCTCTCTCTCTGACAAATAAATAAAATCTTAAAAAAAAAAAGAATGAGGTGCCTGGGAAAGTGCCTGGTCCTCCAGCAGAATGGAGTATAATGAGACAGCAGAGCCTAAAAGCTCAGGAGGACAGGGTGCATGTTCATGTGTTGAGTGCCTGTGCACACACCAGCTCACAACAGGAGTCTATGATGTACACCAGAGATGGGTAGAAGGCCCAGCAGAGTGAGAGCTGCCCGCCTCCCACTCTGGCAGAGGTGGAAGGGCAGGGAGGCAGCCAGGCCACCTATGACACGCTCTTTCCCCTTGGCAGAAAGTTGGGTTCCTGCCTCCTGCAGGGAAGGAGCAGGAAGTATTGTGGGTGTCCCTGGAGGAGGCCGAGCCTATTCCCGACATCTCCTGGGCCATCCGGGTACTGCAGCCACCCCCAGAGCAAGAGAACGTGCAGTATGGTGAGCTGGGCTGGGGCAGAGAGGCACGTCCCAAGTTCCCCAGCACACAGCATCTGTGGCCACCTTCCGTGCCTCCGGGGGTTCTCTCATGGGGTTCTCCAGGGTGCATGCTCATGGGGAGTAGTGTCTGGATATGGGGTATGTGGGTGCCTACTCTGGGAATCAGACCTGGGCATCACCAGGCCAAATGCTCTGATGGGGAAACCAAAACCCAAACACACCACCTTACTTGAGGCCTCTAACCATCACACCTCACCCAGAATGCTGTCCTGACAGAGTGGGACTCCCCAGTTAGGACAGGAGTAGGAGCTTCCTGGGGTGTCTCGGTGCAGGCTACCTTGACCAGATCTTTCTTTCAGATGTCAGCCCCAGACCTACAGCTACAGCTCAGGCCTTATCTGGGAAAGCCCCCTGGGCAGCGGCTCTGGCTGTGCTGACTCCTGCTTTCTCCCTGCAGCTGGCCTTGACTTCGAAGCAATCCTTCTGCAGCCCAGCAACCCTCCTGATAAGACCCAAGTGCCCATGGTGGTCATGCCCCACGGT
Organism: Mellivora capensis; assembly: GCA_004024625.1. Classification (NCBI taxonomy): domain Eukaryota; kingdom Metazoa; phylum Chordata; class Mammalia; order Carnivora; family Mustelidae; genus Mellivora; species Mellivora capensis. The sequence goes on from PISX010000642.1 coordinate 205,181, forward strand.
AGGCATCTGGTCTAAGATCTGCTGCCCTCCCACTACCCATCCTAGCTGGCTCTCACTCTCTGTTCCATGTCTGCAGGGGGACCCCATTCGTCCTTTGTCACTGCCTGGATGCTCTTCCCAGCCATGCTTTGCAAGATGGGTTTTGCGGTACTCCTGGGTAAGTGAGCGGGGCCCTGCTGCAGTGGTGAGCTGTGGAGGGGGAGTGGGTGGTACAGGCACCATGGGTGCCACCTAAGTCTCTAGGCCTATATACAGCCCAGACCTGGCAGCCATTACCAGGGACTTCCACGCAGAGGGTGCTGTGGTCACTGGACAACAGCCTCAAATCTCTTGGCCCGATGCCTCGACAGTCCATGGAGCAGCCAGCCCCAAGGCCTGCTTCACACGGGTTGAAAGTGCGACCAGGGGGCTGGTCATGTCACCGACCACCCTGTCTGGTTCCTCCCTGGCCTCCAGTGAACTATCGTGGTTCCACGGGTTTTGGCCAGGACAGCATTCTCTCCCTTCCCGGCAACGTGGGCCACCAGGATGTGAAGGACGTCCAGGTAGTAGGGGCCGGGGCTTCTGGGCTGGCTGGAGGATAAACCATCAGGGTGTGTTCTATTTGGGGGTGGGGAGGCCGCTGGCTGCAGCACACTCTGCCCCACCCTGTAGTTCGCAGTAGAGCAGGTGCTCCAGGAAGAACACTTTGACGCTGACCGGGTGGCTCTTATGGGTGGTTCCCACGGTGGCTTCCTCTCCTGCCACCTGATTGGTCAGTACCCTGAGACCTATGGTGCCTGCGTGGCGAGGAACCCTGTGATCAACATCGCCTCCATGATGGGCTCCACCGACATCCCTGACTGGTGGGTGTGCTCCACAGGCGCCTGCCCTTCTCTGGGTCGCCTTGGCCCCCCCAACGAAGCCCCCGCAGGCTCCAGGGCTCTTGGGGCAGCTTCAGTGCTGTTTCTTGCAGGTGCGTGGTGGAGGCTGGATTCCCCTACAGCAGCGACTGCCTGCCAGACCTCAGCGTGTGGGCCGAGATGCTGGACAAGTCCCCCATCAAGTATACCCCTCAGGTAGGTGGCCCTACCCTGCCTGGATGCTGCCAGTCTGTCCAGAGCCGCGGGGCCTGGCTCACCACCACTCCCCACCTGCCCCCGCCCAGGTGAAGACCCCGCTGCTCCTGATGCTGGGCCAGGAGGACCGGCGTGTGCCCTTCAAGCAGGGCATGGAGTATTACCGTGCCCTCAAAGCCCGGAATGTGCCTGTTCGGTGAGTGCGGCAGGACAGTCCCGGCAGCTGGTGGGCAGGTGAGCAGGGGAGAACCCTCCAGCCTTAAACATTGCCACTACAACCACTACAGGCTCCTGCTCTATCCCAAAAGCACCCACGCACTTTCAGAAGTGGAGGTGGAGTCAGACAGCTTCATGAATGCTGTGCTCTGGTTGCACGCACACTTGGGCAGCTGAAGCCCCGCCTCCCTGCATGAGCTGGTTGGCATGAGCCACACTTCGCTCTTGGAGAGCCCCAGGGTCTGGCAGATCAGCAAGAGGATTCCTGGGCTCTGGACTTCCTGGATGGATGAGCAGAGGAATGCAGGCTATATGGTCATAATAAATGAGGACACAGAGTCTGGTTCCTGCTGGTACTTTGTACCAAGCCATCCCTAAACCCAGCCTCCCCGTTGGGGTTCAGAGTGCCATAGGCCCTGGGCATGGTAACTTTAAGGACCTCACCTACCTGCAGGGGGAGGGGACAGTGAGAGGCTCAGCTGCCTCCTGTCAAGGCCAACTGGGATCTCACCAGGCTAGCTCCCTCTGCTCCAGGGAACTGCCCTACAACACCCTTCTCTTACCAGAAGTTTATCTAGGGAACTAGCGAGGATCTGCCTTTCCAGAGCGCCTACAGGCTAAAGTAGTCCTAAAATGAGGTCTGCCAGCCCAGCTGTGCCAGCCTTGAGCTGCCTAGGCCCGAGCAAGGGCCTACACCGATGGATTTCCCAGCAGAGGCTAAGAAGCACCCTGCACGGGTGTAAAGAGGAGAGGCAGCTTTATGTCTGACAGGAGGCTCTGTACTCTCCAAAGTACATGGGATTGAAGTTGGGCTTAGCCCAGCCGCATGACCTTGTGAATCCAGTCGGTAAACACAGAGACGCGCATGAAGATGGCTGGCCATCGGGGCCGGGCGCACACTCGGTTGGGGATTATAATTCCCTCCAGGACCCAGCAGTCATGGGTAAAGCAGGCAAGTGGGCCCCCGTAGTCACCCTGGTAAATGGAAGAACTGGTAAGGGCGTCCTGGGCCAAGGCAGACACTAGCCTCTTTGGGGATAAAGTAGTACATTTTCCAGTTTCCAGGCCCTCCCTGAGCTGAGAATGGGTGCCCCAGCACTGACCTCACAGGCACCCACAGGTGCCAAGAGTCCCTCAGTGCACATCTCATTCTCTCGTACACGTCCTCGGTGCTTGACATTACATTCCTGGTTGGAGATGACGTTCAGCGAGGCCATATTTAGGACTTCATTGTTCCCTGTACCTACAGTGATAAGAGTGGGGAGGAGGAGAGGGCCTCGCGGCCTGGGGTAGTCCACGCCCCTGCACGTGTTCTTTCTTACCTTTGGTCTCACCCCAACCTGCAATCTCACACTTGGTGCCTGGAGGCACCACATACCGCTCAGGGGGCAGGCAGATCAGGGCCACTCGCTGGTTCAGGGTCACAGGTCTTTAATGGGAATGAGGGTGCTCAGCATGTAAGCCCACAAGGCTCAGGCCCCCCCCCCCTTGACTTGTCACACACCTCTCCAGCTTCAGCAGAACAAGCTGGGAGCCTGAGGGCCCACACACCATCTTGGCCACGGGGACCTGCTGCAGGCCTGGCTCCCCCGGCTGTGGGTTCTGGAACAGAGTGCCCAACCACACCTCATAGCCCATGAGAGGCACATGGCTGGGGGAGAAGCTCTGCTAGATCAGTCATGACTCATAGTCTGCTGCCCCAGGGCTCACCTGGGAGAGGTAGCTAAGGGGCAGATGAAGGCAGAGGGGTGGGATGGGGTCCCCATACCCAGGGGAGGCTCACCAGGAGGAGAAGCACTGGCGGGCAGTCAGTACCCACTGCTCCTTCACTAGGGAACCCCCACAGAAATGCTGGCCCTGCCTGAAGGAGTAGAGGTTAGGAGGGAACAGTGAGTTCTGGGACACAGGCTGGACTTGCCATCTCTCGGCTAGGACCCCTGAGGCCAGGGACAGGTCAGGTTCCCACTCCCTTGGCCTAAGTGCAGAGGTCATACGGCTATACCCTCAGCCTCTCTCAGGGAGAGGCAGTTGTGCCTCACCGATTGCGCAAGCTGACTGTCCAGGGCGAGTTCCCAGGCTGGCCCCCCACCACACGCAGCCTGGAGCGCTGCTGGTGCGAGCGGGTCACCCTCTTGCCACACTTCTCAAACACCACCTGGTCTGGGGGATAGATGGACCTCGGGAAACTGGGGATGGAGGCCCCCAAGAGGCCCCAACCCATGCCTGGCCCAAGTGCATACCTGGGGGCTCCAGGATGGACGGTGGTTGGTCAGCATCTGAAAGAACCAAGTTCACCTGCGTTGAGAAAGCCCGCCTTCAAAGGCGGAGTCAGGGGGCGGGCCCCGAAGGAGTGTCGGGCTTACCGCAGCGCCGAAGTGCACAGTAGTCGAACGGAGTCCCAGGGTCCGTAGTGTAGCACCAGGGCCCATGGCTATCCCTATCCGGGTTCCGGCAAAAGTTCTCCTCCAGGTGCGCGTCGGGGGCGGAGGTGGGTGTGAACCTGGGCGGGAGGGGACTCAGTGTCCTAGCAGGGTAATCCCAAACCCCCGCAGGGCTCCAGTTGGGGAGTCAACGGCGTGCCGCCCTAGGGCTCTGCCCGGCGGGAGCCCGTGGTCTTCGTCGGGGGCCGGGGGCGGGGGGGGGGAGTCGGGCGCGCGGACCGACTCACTGCGGCTTGTGCGGCTTCTCCGCAGACCAGTGCTGGCACGGGACGCCCTTGCGGGTCCTGCTGACTGAGCCGCGGTACCGCTCCCCCACGCCGTTGTAGCAGTCTGAGGCGGGCCGGGGCGGCAGTTAGCGGGTTCTCGCCCCAGCCCTTCGGCTCCAAGCTTCCAGTCCCACCTTGGGCCTTACCTTCGGGCCGCAGGTCGTCGGCGCAGCGTGGGATCTGGTAGCAGAAGGCCACGCGCATGCCAGGCCGCGACGTAAAGCACCAAGGCGCTTCAGAGCCGTCGGGGTTCCGGCAAAAGTTTTCCCGAAGGTCCCTGGGCAGGTTCTACCTCTCAGCTCTTGGTGGGGCGAGCCCACCAGCCAGCCAGCCTCGGGCTGAAGCCCCGCCTCCCTCCGCTCGCCCCCGCGACCCCGCCTTCCTTCAAGCCCCGCCCCGGGACCCCACTCCAGACGTCCCAGCTGCAAAGGTACGCCCCCAGCGGCGGCCCGCCACCTCACTTGCAAGCGTATTTCTCTGGAACAAAACGATGCCGATGTGGGTTCTGCGCGTCCCACCGCTGGCAAGGCACGCCCGCGGCGGTGGTGTTGGCCGTGCCCCGGTAGCCCTCACCCTTCCCGCGGAAGCAATTGAGAGTCGTGGCCTCCTGACGCGGCTGTGCTTCGGACCCTTGGATGGACGCGACAGAGCCCGAGTGGGAGCTGAGAGCGCGGCTGGGGCGGAGGCTGAGTCCAGCTCCCGGGGGCCCATGGCCGGGTCACGCCCAGTCCCTCCTCTCTCCGCAGGCAGGCCACGCCCCCCACGTTTCCCAGGTGCCCTCCCAGGCCCCGCCCCCGGGCCCTACCGCAGCGGGGGAGGTCGCAGAACTCTCGCTCCACCTGTGGGTCTGTGGTATAGCACCAGGGCCGCTCGGACCCATCAGGATTCCGGCAATAGTTGTCGTCGAGATCTTTGTCAAGGAACCTGGGGGCGCAGCGAGGCGCGAACAAGCCCCTGGCGCTCAGGACCAGTGTGGCCCCTGCCGTATCCCGGGTTCCGCCCTTGGAGTCCTAGGCCCTCCCCTAGCCCGACCCCGCGATGCGGAGCCCGCCTACACGCACTTGCCGGGCTCAAAGGGGTGCGCGTGCGGACGTTGCAGGTCCCAGCGCTGACACTCGAGTCCCGACTCGGTGCGGTCCACTGCGCCGCGATAATCCTCGCCATTGCACCAAACGCAAGCGGCTGCAAAGACAAGGCCGGTGGGCTCGTAGACGGGCGTGGGCATGTTCCTTCAGTCTTGACCCAGAGCCGCTTACCCTCCCGGCAGGACTTGATGCCACAGCTCTGGAAGCGCACTGCAGGGTCTGTCGTGTAGCACCAGGGACCTCCGGGGTCCCGGTCAGGGTTGCGGCAGAAGTTCTCCTCCAAGCCGTTCCGGAGTGTGGGCGTGTACCTGGGGAAGAGAGCAGCGACTGAGTGCGTGCTGGGGTTGGGGTCAGGCGCAGGGCCGGGCAGGGACAGAGGGGAGGTGTTTGTCTTACTTGTGATCATTGGGGAATCTTTGGCTCCAGTGCTGGCAGGGTAGGCCGCCAGTGGTGATGGCCACCGTGCCCCGGTACTTGACCCCATTGTCCATGATGCAGGTTCGCACGTAGTCTGGAAGAGACCCGTTATCAACACGGCCTGAGGCCTCCGTGCCCTATCCCTGGCCCACATTCTCCACAACTACTTACTTTTCTTTTGGAAGAGGTCACAACGCCCCGAACGTTGCAGCTGTGTATAGGGTGAGTACTGGGTCCATGGCAGCAGCTGGCAACCGTGGCTGCTCACATTGTAGTGGAAGGCCCTGGGAGGACGAGGCACAGGGTCGTTCAGGTTCACCTGCCACCCGATCTTATCTATGTCCTGCTGTCACTCACCTGCAATCCAGTAGGGGCCCACAGAGCCCTGCACACTCCTCAGCATTGGCCACATCCTCTTGCCAAGGACCAGGCCCCACCGTGTGTCGCAGGTGTTGCAGTTCTGTACCCCGGAGCACCTGGAAGTCATTCAGGGGCGAGCGCTGCCCTACGGGGATGGGCATGCATGTCAGTACATTGATTTTGGCACATCCACACTTCATTCAGGGGATCAAAGCTACAAGGCCTCTGGGATGGACCCTGTACAGAGTGGGAGAAGCCCAGACATGGTGGTTACCACCAGTGGTCATGTTTACTGGGCAAGGCACTAGGCTCAGGTCTAAAACCTATACTATAATGACAGCGGTGGGTGATGGTGCTTGCCCTATGGAGCCAATTTCATCTCTCAGCTGAGAACGCCTTAAGGCTCAGAGAGGTCCTATTACACAGGCAGCGCCCCCTAGTGGGAGCCCATGTACAGAATGCCCAACCCAGGCATTCTGCCTCCAAGTCTGGCCTTCCATCAGCACTGGGGCATATGCTAGGTTAGAAGCTTAGATTAGGCTCATTAGGGTAACTGCCTGCATGTGTGCATGCATCTGTGCGGTTCCCACACTGCCACATTCTAACAGGCCAGAATAGGCAGTGTCTCTATATATTCCTGGGGCTGCCCAGCTCTGCACAAGAAGCCAAGAGCACTCTTCGATCCATGACCAGTAGAAAAGAGAGCACCTGCCTTGAATAGCAGGATGGGCCCAGGGATGACACCTTCCTGAAGGCAAATGGGGGTAAGGGTGGGGGGCACTCACCAGGGACCCCTGAGCACTGCGTCAGAAGCAGCAGGAGTGGGAGCCACCCCATCCTCCTGGCTGGAGGTTGCACTGTGACCCACCACAGCCCTATCCGGGAAGTTGTGAAACCTGTCGCTGCGGGATTGGGTGGCTCTGCCCCCGCCTCCCCACACACACTCCCGCCCCCACTCGAGGCCTACTGGAGCCTGACCTAATTAAGACCCAGTGGCCACAATGGGGGTAGATCCAGGTCTCGGGCCCCCTTGGTGAAATGCAAGGGCCCTCATCCTGGCACAGTTAGCCCCTGCCCTATGTAGCGGGCAGGTGTTCAGTGGGGACACTTGATGTGCCTTGGAGTGGGATTGGAGACCCTCTGCAGCCTACGTTGCTCTGAAGAGAAGAGTGGTGTGGACATGATTGGTGCCAGAGGCTTGGGTTCCAGCCGCTGGGTGGTGGTGTGATACTAATCTTTTCTAAGCCTCAGCTTTTCCCTGTAAAGTGGCAAATGTTCCCTGACCCAGCCTCAAAGCAGCCTGCCCCTTCTGCTGGCTTATCAGCCCCAGCTGTAGGCAAGTCAGCCCACACCCCTGGCAGCAGAAGCCAGAGAGGCTCCCCTCGCCACGTCACAGGTGCCATCCCAGGAAAGGTAAGCGAGGCCACCTGTCTGGCCTGAACGGAATCGGGAGTGACAGGCAGCAGGGACCCTGGCTGGTAGCCTTTCAAATGTTCTAGGATTCTCTGGGGCGGGCCTCCCAGTACGGGTGGCAGTTGAGATAAGCTGTCTGCGGCTCCCAGTTAGGACGTGGTGCTCGGCCGAGGATGAGCTAGGAGCTTCTGCACAGGCGGGGGTCAGAGGCGGTTGGGCTGTGGGTCGAGGCCGAGGCGGGGAATGACCCGGCTGGAGACCGCGAGGGGGCTCCCTCGTGCGGAAGCCGGGCGCGAGCCGATGCGCGTGCGCGATGAGCGCGCGGTTTGGCCCTAGACGGGCGCCGTAGACGAGAGGCTGGGCGGATGTTGTGAGCCGGGGCGCCGCGGCCGAGGCTGGGGGTGAGTGAGGGGCGGCCGGGCTCCGCGCGGGGCGGGTCCCTGGGGCTCCCCTTCTGGCCGCAACCGGCCCAGTATGAGAGTGTTCGCCGCTCAGGGGTTGCAGCCTGTGATGCGAGACTCCGGGTTGGAGCTGGCTGGGAGGATCCTGCGGAGCTTGGGGCCGGGCAGGGGCGACTTGGGGGAGACATGCGCTGCTCTCTGCGTCCTTGGACTCCGAGAAGGGGTCGGTTCCTTTCTGAGCCCAGATCCCTCGGCGGGGCTGGACAGGATCGACGTGGCAGGGAATCCCTGAGCAACGTCAAGTCCGCCTATCACCTGGGTCCTCAGCACCTGACACCCGGAGTGGATGTCTGGAAGGTTTGCCGATCAGATGAGTGACCGGCTCTAATCTGCCCCGCACCTACTGTGGTGTGAGAGGGGCAGCGATCATGGACGCCCGCGGAGGGCCCGTCGCTGGCATAGGCGCCAAGGCAGGACAGTCACCTTCCCGAGGGGCAGGCGTGGTGCGCACCGTGAATGGGCAAGGGTGTGTGGTGGGAACAGAGGACCTGTGTGAAGTGAGATAAGGAACTGGGCTGCTGAGATGGGAGTGCAGTCTAAGGCATTGCTAGAAGGCCGGGCTCCAGACTAGAGTTAATAGAACTTTCTGTGATGATGGAAGTGTTTTATATATTCAGTGTTTGGTACAGTAACCACTAACTATATGTGGCTACCGAATTCTTGGGCTGTGGTTAATATGAGAAGTTGAGTTTTTGTTTAAGTTTTAATTCAAATGTAAATAGCCTTACGTGGCTAGTGGCTACTGCGGTGGACAGCAGGGCTCCAGATCACTGAGGAGGATGTCACCAGCGACTTAGTGCATCTTCTGAAGCAGCTGCAGCAACACCAGGACATGTGTGGGGTGGACAGCAGCGGGAAGAGCAGCAGGGTCTGCAATGACCACTGGGTGAGGGTGGTGCTCTGATGGGGTGAAAGGCTGTGTGTGCGAGTGGGAAGAAGAAAACTAGCAGGCTTTTGGACAAGAGGAAGGAAGAAAGATCCTGGACTTAGGTGTCAGCAGAACTTAGAGCTGGAGACAGCACCAAGCCCTTAGGTGACGGAGCACACTAGGGGGAAAGGTGGTATAGGGTTCTCTCTACTGGATGTGAGCTAGACCCAGTGTGACTTAGAGCTGAAAAGGAAACAGAGTCTCTTTGTCTCTAGGCCACCTCACTTTGGACACTTGAGTCTTTTTTTCTGGGGTTGAGACATTCAGTTTGGTGCAATAAACCTATACGTGATAACTACTCTCTTTCGGGCCCTATACTGAGCACTGGAACATGGTGGGGTCCAGGCCCCATCCACCCTCCCTGTGTAGGAAACTGGGAGGTCCCTGCTCTCCTGTGCCCTGGGGTTGGTTGGTTTGTAAGTATGCAGGCACCTGGCCTCATCTGCTCCCAGGCCTTCTTGCCACCCCAGAACTGAGGTCAGTATGGGGTCCCTTGGCTGGCTTCAGATAGACAGACTCTGCCTCTGGCTCAGCCCCCCAGGACCGCTGGCTGCCCACAAGAGATGAAGGATGGCATCCAAGGGGTCCAGCATGTCTTTCTCCCGCAAGAGCTATAGGCTGACATCAGACGCTGAGAAGTCCAGGGTCACAGGTAAGAGCTGGCAGGGCTGGGAGGAGGCTCCTTGTGTTGAGGGAAGAAAGAAAAGACCAAGGCAGTAAAGTCCCAGGTCTCATGAGCTTCAGGCCTTGCTGCACCCCTTGTACCTGGAAGCCAGCTCTCTATCAGCAGCCCTGGGGCAGAACACCCAACGTGACTGCTTTTCTGACCCCTTGAGGGCCAGCACAGTCTGGGAGCTGCACTGACCACGTGACCCTTCTCTCCCTCTGTCCTGTGGCACAGGCATCGTGCACGAGAAGCTACTGAATGACTACCTGCACCGCATCTTTTCCTCTCCTGAGCATGCGCCTGCCGCGGCCGCCAGCAGGTACGGCCCCATGGGTGGTGCCTCACTCCGAAGGACCAGACCGGAGGCTCTGGGTAGGCTGGCTTAGGTTCTGTTCTCACTCTGCCGCCCCCGGCTGTGAGACCTCTGGCCAGAGAGTCTGCATTCCAGAGTCTGCTTCTTCCTCTCCCCTGTCTGTGTTAGTGTCTTCCTTCTGAGGGGCTTATGGAGGCTGGGGAGGTGGTGCACGTTCAGTCCTTACGACAGCAGCTCACTCCCCCTCCATGGTCCGCATCTGGTCTGTGTGTGCACCTGCCCACTCTTGGTCCCATCCCGCTCCTCTGTAGCCTCCACCTGAACCTTTAAGGTACAGACCCTACCCGCCCCTTTGCCCTGCAAGCTGAGTGCGTTTAAGCTTAGCCTCTGTATCAAAGTTACAAGTGCACTTGAGTAGAAACTTAGAAGAAAAAGAAAAAAAAAAATCTGTTATTTTGTTATTCTGACATGACCACGTGTGATTTCTTTCTGGTTTCCTTATCTTGTGGTGTACGTCGTTTAGATTGTGCTGTATAGAAATTCTTAAAAATTTCTGTCACCTTCAGTTGTTTTTCTTTTTTAAGATTTTATTTTTATTTTAGAGAGAAAGAGCGCACGAGCAAGTGAGCCCATGAGATGGGGAGGGAGAGGGAGAGAATCTCAAGCAGACTCTGCACTGAGTGTGGAGCCCAATGCAGGGCTTGATCTCACGGCCCTGAGATCATGACCTGAGCTGAAACCAAGAGCTGGACACTTAACTGACTGAGCCACCCAGACACCCCTCACCTTGAGTTCTTTAAAAAACAAAAACAAGTTTTATTGAAGAATAATTGACATGCAATAAACTACATGTCTTTAAGGGGTAAAATACAGTAAGCTTTAATCCAGATAACCTGTGAAAAAGTCACTGCCATCAAGCTAGTGGACAGATCCCTCACCTCCAAAAGTATACGGAAGTTTAGATCCTATCTTTGTCATTAAACATTTTCCCCTGAGTGGGTCTTTATTTCTGTATTCCAAATCTTGGTGGGCATCTTTTAAGGCCAGGGGTCTGCTGTGGCCTTTAGCACCGCCCCTGGCTTGGAGGGGTTATTTTTGTGAACAGTGCTGTGAAGATGCCGAGGGTTAGAATCATGTGGCTGGACCATTTGAACTGCAATCATTTTTAAGACTATGGCTAAGTTCCTTCTTTCAAGGGTCACATGGATTCTGCCTTCCTGCAGTGAGGCTTGGGTGTCCCTGCCTCTCAGCCCCCTTGCCAGCTGGCCTATTCGGTCTTCCATGGTCTCTGTTCTTTGGGCAGGCACAAAGGACAGCACTGTTGCCCATTCCGTTTAAGTGGCTGTGGTGGCCGTAGGATTCCCACTTCTGGAGGGCCACTGTCCACCTCCACGCCAGCCTTGGTCCTGGCCTCTTCCCAAGGCCATCTGATCCCTCCCTCATGTGATATCAGAAATGGTCATGCTGCCACTGGTTCTCTGGCTGCCAGGAGGGAGAGCAGGTGGCAGGGCCATCACTCAGCGCTTGTGTAGATGCGGAGCCCTGGGCCCGGGATCTAGGCAATCTAGAGAGGACAGACAAGTGCCGGGTTGGCCAGAGGGCAGTGCTGAGTCTCAGGCCGGCTTCCCCCAGCTTCTCCTGAGAGCAGGCACAAAACTAGAGCAGCCCTCCCCAGTGGGGGCCCATAAGCACTGCCCCGATGGCAACCTTGATCCCTGGGCCTGTTGGGGTCTTCAGACGTGGGGTTGGCCGAAATTTCCATGCTACTGGTGGGGCACCCCATGGCATGGCCACCACCTGGCCTTGGCTTAGGGTTTAGCAGGAATGGGGAGAGGAGGCTTTGTGCTTCTCTACCCCCAGTAGCTTAGTAGGAGCTCATGGCAGGGGAGCATGTGGTTCCTGAGGCTGGGTTGATGCTACCTTGCCAGAGAGTGGGTGCTTTGGCCCATCTCTGTCCCCTTCTAGAGCCTACCGGTTTGGGCCAGTGAAAGGGGAAGGAGCTGGGACCAGAGGCGGCAGAGCAGGTGCCACCCATCTGTGGGCTAGACCCAGATGGGTGCCGGTCTCTGTTCTACTCAAGCCCTGCTAATTACTGCCACCCTGTTCTCTGCTATTCTTAGAAGCTGAACTCAGGATAGAGCTGGCCAGCATCATGCAGAGGCCTTTATCCTCTGAGCATGTGCACTGGGAGGATAAGGGGGCCCCTCTGGCTGGGGCAGATGGCAGGTTGGCAGGCCGTGTGCTCTCTGCCTGTACAGGTGGGTACAGGACAGAGCCAGCCAGCAGCTTAGAGGGCCAGCCCTTCATCTTCCTAAGGCCTGTCTCATTTGGCACAGAATTCCCTGGCTGGGACCGCAGGCCTGGGGTCAAGGGCCAATGTAGCTGTCATTGGTACAGGCCACCGGGGACCAGTACTTCTCCCAGCCTTCCTCTTCCAGGCGAATCAGAGGAGCCCCCTTTGAGGGCAGAGGGGTTATGGGCTATGCAGGGAGCACACATTATGCTTTGGAATCTTCCCTGCCTCTCTGACCTAGAGCTATTGTTCCCTCTTTACTGATGAGGGGATTAAGGCTGAAGGAGGGCTCTTCTTTTCCTTTTTTTAAATTTTTTTAAGCCCTGAGGTACACCACACTGGACTAGTACCTCTTAGTTTAGTGGATAATCCAGCCTTCTGGCCCGTACCGTGGCAGAACCGAGGACTAGGCACAACGCCTTTACTGGAGTCTGGGCAGCCACTGTCTGAAGCTCAGAGGAGTGGGAGCGGGAGAGGGGTTTAGTGTCCTCTGGCTGGTTTCAAGGACTTTTGGGCCCCTCGCAGCCTCTCGCTCTCTCCAGGAAACCCCTGAACTTCCAGAACCTGCCAGAGCATCTGGACCAGCTGTTACACGTGGAGGATGAGGATGAGGAGAGCCAGGGTATGTAGCGGTTTCTAGGATGGGAGTGGGGGAGCCAGGCTGGGCTCAGGGCATCCTGGGCCTGCCCTCTGTGCCTCCTGTCAGATCCCGTGCCCTGCCCAACCCCACATTTACCTCTCCTCTTCAGGACAGGTTGAAGGGCGGCTTGGCCCATCCACTGTGGTCCTGGACCACACAGGTGGCTTCGAGGGGCTGCTTCTGGTGGACGATGACCTCCTAGGGGTGAGTGAGAGCAAGGCGAGGGGTCCCAGGTCCAAGCCCGTCCTGACAGCCCCAAATTCCTCCTGATGGGGTCTTGGGCACTTTACCTTTTCTTTGTGGGGCTGTAGCCACAAACCGCTCCCGTTGGGTTCCTTGAGTCCTCAGGCCCAACGCCCTCCTGACACAGCCCTAAAACCTTTTGGATGTGACTCTGGCCCCAAGCTCTTCCCAGCACAGCTATGAGCCCCTCCCGTCACTCTCCTGACCTAGAATCCCTTCTGACAACACCAGCTGGGTTGGGGATGGGGCCCTTCCCCCTCCGGGAGGCAGTCTGCGTGCTGGAGAGGCTCACCCTCCCCGCTCTTCACCCAGGTGATCGGACACAGCAACTTCGGTACTATCCGCTCTACCACGTGCGTGTTCAAAGGTGAGACCACTATGTGCTGTGGCCCGGCTCGTGGGAAGGGGCTCTGTCTGCCCAGGTCTGAGGCGAGACACAGTTTTGGTCTGCCTGTCAGGCCTGACTCAAGCTTCTTCCAGGGAAATGGGTCTACGAGGTGCTCATCTCCTCCCAGGGGCTCATGCAGATTGGCTGGTGCACCATCGACTGCCGCTTCAATCAGGAGGTGCGCGTGCGTGGGAGAGGCCCCTCCCCCTTGCTGACCTCATCCGGGCTCAGAACCGTCACCCAGACGTGCCCTCTGGAGGAGGACTGCATCCCACCCCTTCCTAGGGCCACTTGGCCCAGGAAATCACTCAGTGTCTCAGAGCATTAGCCCCTTTCTCTACAGCTCTGTGGGTCTGAGGCTGATGGCTGGCAGGCTCTGGCCCTGCTCCTACCGGCCTCCCCTGGACCTTACACACACTTCCTCCTTAGGAGGGGGTCGGAGATACGCACAACTCCTACGCCTATGATGGCAACCGGGTGCGCAAGTGGAATGTGACCACGACGAATTATGGCAAGGTGAGAACTGAGACCCGTCGTCCACCTGCCCATGTCCATCCTCACAGCTCGGCAGGATCACTGGCAGCCACAAGAGACTATCGGGCATGGGGTGGGGGGAGGGGGCAGGGACTCAGGTCCTCTGTACTTCCGGTCCCCTCCCCTGGGCGGTAGTGGAGACACAGCCGCGAGGGCAGAGTGGGCAGGCTGCCGGGCTTCTGTGCATCTGTAAGGCCTCCTCCCCCCGGCAGGCGTGGGCAGCGGGGGACATCGTGAGCTGCCTCATTGACCTGGACGATGGCACCCTGTCCTTCTGCCTGTGAGTCTCCTGCCTCTACCCACAAGCCTGGCCTCTGGGTTCTCCCTGAGCTGCCCTCAGTTTCCCAGTCCCCGAAAGGGGGCCGGGCTGACTTTGGTAGCCTGAAGGTGGAGAGCCGCAGCAGGGCCTGGCTCCCTGGCTTGTTTCAGTTGCATCATTCTTAGCACTGGCTCACAGGCCTTCCCTTCTGCTCCAGGAATGGCGTGTCACTGGGCACCGCTTTTGAGAACTTGTCCAGGGGCCTGGGCATGGCCTACTTCCCAGCCATCAGCCTCTCCTTCAAGGAGTCCGTGGCCTTCAACTTTGGCAGCCGTCCCTTGCGATATCCTTTTGGGAAGATGTCTGTGGATTGCATGGAAGCTCTCGAAACTGGGATGAGGGGTTCCCTGCCCCAGGGAGTTCCATGGGCTGGTTGTGGGCCACAGCTGCTGTGAGGAGAAGGGAGGGTACAGCGTAGGTGGGGGCCAGGGAGCACAGTTCTTGTGGCAGCCTCGTAAGAGGGTACCGTTGTCACCGGTGTGGAACAGAGAAGAACAGGAAGCGGCGAGAGAAGCATCCCACAGAGAGAGAGGGAGAGTTCTGCTGCACACCAGGCAGTCTGACTTCCCAGCACCTCCTAGGGGGTCTCTGTGGAGAGGGGTGGGGGCGTCGGAGCCACAGACCAGGTATTGCCAGCTTAACTCTGTGCCACCTACCCAGTGGCAGGCTACCGGCCCCTGCAGGACCCGCCACGCGCTGACCTGGTGCGGGCTCAGAAGTTGCTGGGCTGTTTCCGGGCAGTGCTCAGTGTGGAGCTGGACCCTGTGGTGAGCCGGGGTCTGGGCCAGGTGAGCCAGGGGCCTTCTGCCCCGCTCTGTGGCTCACCATCCTCCCCCCCATGCAGGAAGGCCGGTTGGTGGAGAAGGACAGCTCCGAGTGGCAGTTGCAAGGCCAGCCCACCGTCCTCCTCACGCTGGCCCACATCTTCCATCACTTTGCGCCGCTCCTGGTGAGGGGACACCGGGGCGGGGGGCAGGGGCGGACCGGGAGAAGTGCCTATGCTGGGGGCTGGGGAGCTGAGGTGCGTGAGGGTCAGGATGTGACCCGAGGGAGGACAAGATGCTTCCAGCTGCGGGCATTGGGGGAGGCCTTTGAAGGTGGATGGCGAGTGATATCGCCGGCTAAGAGACCTGCGTGTGCGAAGCACTGAGGAGATCCGGGGCCAGGGCCGTCCTTGTGTCTCGCTCAGACCCCGGAAGGGCTCATCTCTTTCTTCGGGTTGCTCAGGTGGGCCTGAGAGTCTATCTGTGCCTGTGGCCGGGGTCACGTGCCCGGGCTGGGGTGCCGGGAGTGGGGCGGGGGCCGCCACCTCACCCATGCCCGCCCTCGGTGCAGCGCAAGGTGTACCTGGTGGAGGCCGTGCTCGTGAGCTTCCTGCGCGGCGTCGTGGAGGCGGGCAGCCCCGCACAGGCTCAGGCCGTGGTGCGTCAGGTCCTCGACCTCCTGTGGCTCTTCATGGAGGTGAGGCTCCTGACTGCCGGCCTCGGGCCAGGAGGTCAGGCTCCACAGAGATGGGGGGAGGCGCGGGGAGGGTTCGGCAAAGGGCCCCTGGGTGGCTGTCCTGGCTCCTGGCCTCTGCTGGGCAGGCGTACAGTGCGGCCTCCCTCCCCTAGGACTACGAGGTACAGGACTGCCTCAAGCAGCTGATGATGTCCCTGCTGCGGCTTTACCGATTCTCGCCCATCGTCCCAGACCTGGGCCTACAGGTGGGAGCGCCTGCCCTTGCCCTGCGCCCTCTGGGCTGCAGCCGCCCACTCTGAGCAACCCCCCTCCCCACAGATCCACTACCTACAGCTCACCATCGCCATCCTGAGGCATGAGAAGTCCCGCAAGTTTCTGCTCAACAACGTCCTGTATCCTCCCCTTGCCGCAAGCCAGGCAGGCAGACAGATGCGTGGAGTCCTCTGGGTTGGGTAGAGGTCAGGGAGGGCGGTGTACTTCTGGCCAGGGGTCCCTGGAGAGGCTCAGGACCCGAGCCAGCCAGTGCATGGGGGAGAGCAAAGGGCCCTGGCCAGGTGGCACCACGACGTTGGCACCACGAGAGGGTGTGCGGCCCCACTAGCCCTGACCTCTGCAGCCAGAGTGCTGCTGCTTATCCAGGTCCCGCGGTGGGGGTTCCTACAAGATCTTATAGGGTCTGCTCTCCCTTCTGCCCAGCCGTGTTGGGGACTGTGTCACAGTAGGGAGGGCCCTGGCGGAGAAGCCCGGCCTGGTAGCTGTCTTCTCTGTCTGGGGTCTTCAGCCTCCAGGAGGCAGACACAGCTGGGAGACAGGGAGACGGCCAGGTCCTCTCTCCAGCCTGTGCCCCAGTCTTAAGTTCTCGTGACCAGCCTTTCTCATTGCTGGGAATCGGGCTGAGCAGGCTCTAGATAGGCACAGCTCTTCATCGGGGCTCAGAGTTGGGGGAGCCAGGCCTATAGCAGTGTTGTACCCCTAAGGGTGGGAGAAAGTGGTAGGCACATCAGGAGATAGGCGGGTTTGGGGAGGGCTTCCCAGAGAGGACTCCTGAGGGCATATGGTGCACCTTTGGCGAGCAGAGCTCTGCCTTGACGACCACCAGCTTCGATGTGCTCCGGTCTGTGGTCTTCTTTTACATCAAGAGCCCCTTGCGAGTGGAGGAGGCTGGCCTGCAGGAGCTCATTCCCACCACCTGGTGGCCCCACCGCTCCAGCAGGGAGGTGGGCCCCCTGAGCTGGGCGGGCAGGGTCAGGTGCCGGCTGGCCCAGGCTGTCTGAGCCACCTGGCGCTGAGTACATGGGGCCCCTTCCCCGGCCTGGCTTGTGGGGCGGGGGCCGGGGGTCTCCTGTCTGAAGTAGGCCTGGTTAAGTCCTGGGTGAGCCCTGCCGTCTTCCATCCCTTCCCCTGCCCAGGGCAAAGACAGTAAGGATGTGAAGGATGAGACCGCCGAGGAGCGCGTGCGGAGGCGTGCCTACGAACGAGGCTGCCAAAGGCTCAAGAAACGCATCGAAGGTTGGTCCCCTGCCTGGGGCACTGCGTGGGGAGTGGAGGATTTGTGTGTATGTGTGCTGAGGGGCCCTTGGTAGTGACCGTGTCTAGACTGGGCTTGTGGGACCCCGGGAGTAGAGCCCCAGTCCAAACCTACCATCTAGTCTCCTCCCTGGGAGCCTCAGTGTCATGTTTCCCTCCCCACCCCACTCGCCAGTGGTGGAAGAACTGCAGGTCCAGATCCTGAAGCTGCTGCTGAACAATAAAGATGATAACGGGGTGAGTGACTCCCAGGCCCCCACGTGGGTCCCTGGCAGGGAGGGGTGCTCGTACTGGGCCCTGAGGCCTAGAGGGCAGGCACCAGCTCACATTCCCATGGCAGGGCCCAGGCTAAGGCATAGCACTGAGCTAGTCCTCCACACCGGGCCAGCTGCTCACAGCCTCCTTTTTCATCTCCCCTGCCCCCAACCAAAGGGTGAAGCTTCTAGGTACATCTTCCTGACCAAGTTCCGGAAGTTTCTACAGGAGAATGCCAGTGGCCGGGGGGTAAGTGTCCAGTAGGCCAGTCCACCGCAGACCCTCTGGCTGTGTTGTCCGGTCGGCAACCTTCTGGCACCTCTCAGCCTTCTGCGTCCCCACCTCGTCTTGCTCTTCCTCTGCTGCCCTGCTCTCCGTGCTTCGCTCAGGGTCCTGGGGCCCGCCTCGGATGAGGAGTGAGCTGGCTCTGGGCCGGCACGAATGCGTGTCGTGTGCCTGCAGAACATGCCCGTGCTCTGTCCCCCCGAGTACATGGTCTGCTTCTTGCACCGGTTGATCTCCGCCCTGCGCTACTACTGGGATGAGTACAAGGCCTCGAACCCTCGTGCCTCCTTCAGTGAGGGTGAGTGGGGCCAGGCCTCATCAGAGAGGCTGGGCGGGGCTGCTCCTGGTGAGGGTGTGGAGTGCAGAGCTGGCCATGGGTGGGGTGGAGCTGCCCCAGGCTTCCTGCCATTGAGTCCTCTCCTCCTGATGGGTGGCTTTTCCGGAGGGTAGTGGGAGCCCCACGCTGGAGGAGTGCCAAGCCCACATTCACTGTCCCCACAAGTCCCTTTCCGGTCCGGGCTCCTCCTCTTAGCCCCAGCCTGTCTAGTCCTCTGCAGTCCTTTGTAGAGAATGCCATGGGCAGGCTGAGGTGCCGGCGGCACAGGGTTTGTGTGGCACAGGGTTCTCGGGGTCAGTGGGAGCCGTGCCTGCCCCAGACTGCAGGATGTTCACAGGGCTGGGCAGGGCCCTCTCTGAATGTGACCGCAGCCAGAATGCCCTCTTTATCCCAATTTGTGCCGTCACTGGCACTGAAGCCATGCTGTGTGCCTGGGTAGGTGGGTGGCTGAGGCCAGGGGTCCCCTCTGTGCTAAGCGGTGTAGAGGGCTGGCTTCTCAGGGGGTCTACCTGCCTGGCTCACTGCTGGCCCGCCACCCTCCCCACCCCCCCAAATTCTCGTAGAGGCCTACATCCCGCCCCAGGTCTTCTATAATGGCAAGGTAGACTACTTCGATCTTCAGCGCCTGGGAGGCCTTCTCTCACACCTTCGGAAGACCCTCAAAGGTTCGTGCAGGCCTGTGGGCAGTGGGCAGCAGGCAGGATGTTGGGGCTTGGCGGGGTGGGGATAGTGTTTTGGGGAAGCAGGCTCTCAGCCTGCTCTGCCATGAGTGCTGAGCTCTCCTGTGCCCACCAGAGGGCGCCCTAGTATCTTGACCTGCTCCAGCAGGGAGATGCTGGTGGGCCTCAGGTCTTAGGTCCAGCCATCCCTTCCCTCTGAGCACCCACCCTAGGAAGATTCTGAGAGTCCTATAATGAAAATGAAAATGAAATAGGGGCATGTGTGCTGGCAGAGGAGTGACTGTGGGATCTTGGCGAAGTCACGTGTGGGAGGGGAACGTTCATAAGCGGTGCCTGACTGGCTCTCAAGGACAGAGTGGCTGCGAGCAGAGCCCGCAAAAGCAGGGATGGCTGTGGGTGTGCCCAAGAGGAAGCTACCTGGCAGGGACCTGTGGGAAATGGGGCCAAAAAGTCGCATGGGTGGAGTCTAAGGGCCCTGTGGCCCACAGAGCAGGTGTGGGCTCATTCCAGGGGTCGGAGCTGCTTCGGAAGGTTTTGAGGCAAGGGAGTGGAGTCTGGGGTCTGTGTGTGAGAACGGAGTGCCTGGGCCAAGTGAGGAGGTGGAGGGAAGGCAGAGGGGAAGGGCAGGAGTTAAGGATCACCCCGGGCTGCCTGTTGGAGGCTGTGGGGGTGGGGCGGCCGCAGAAAGGGTGCTGCAGAAGATGGCCGAGCTGACTTGGCCGGTATGTTTGGGGACCACAGCCTGGGCTGCAGGCAGAGGTGCCATGGCTGGCTGTCTGTGTAGAGCTGGGAGCGGCCAAGCCTGTGCTGAGGCCTGCGTGCACAGTGAGATGGGTTGTGGCTTAGACAACCCTGGATCTCATGTTCGTTGGGAAGGAAGCAATGGGCCAGAAAAGTCAGGGGCCCCAGAGAGCTTGCAGGAGCTGGAAGTGGAGGCATTGCCAGAGGGAGTGCTGGGGGATGTCTCCTGCTGATAAGGCCCTGTGAGACAAAGGGCCTTGGGAGGCAGCGAACGCTAGGTGGAGTAAGTAGAAGGCACAGGCCAGGTGCAGTGATGCGCACACAGCCCGCAGTGCGCCTTTGCCATCCTGGGCTGTTCCACTGTGACCCCTCAGCCTTCCCCTGGCCTGAGAGCCTTCCTGCTTTTCCCCCCAGATGACCTTGCCTCCAAGGCCAACATCCTGATTGACCCGCTGGAGCTCCAGGCAGCCACCATGGATGACCTGGACGAGGATGAGCAGCCGGCGCCGCCTGTGGCCCAGGTGCCGCGGTAGGGGCGGGCAGGGGCGTGGTGTCGGGCTGTCCCTCTTTCCTAAGGACAGGGGTGTCACGCGGGGCCGCCTCCCTCTCTGTGCGGGCAAGGGGCTTCTCGCCAAGCAGGTCTCTGCTGTGGGTGGAGGTTCACACCTTCCTGCTATTTTCCAGCCCCACAAATCCATGGGGCCCTACATGGGCCCCTGTCCCCGGGGAGCTGAGTGGCGTCTGGCCTCCTCTCTCCTCCACAGCGCCCCACGCAGGCTCTGGCCATGGGGGGCGTGCTGCCCCTGCCCCGGCCCAGCTGGCTCAGTTCTCCAACCCTGGGCCGAGCTAACCGCTTCCTCAGCACAGCGGCTGTGAGCCTGATGACCCCACGGCGGCCTCTGAGCACCTCGGAGAAAGTGAAGGTCCGCACGCTGAGTGCCGAGCAGAGGACTCGTGAAGACAGTAGGTGCCGGGCAGGGCCAAACAAGCCATCTGTCCTATACGGTTCCCCACACCCATTCCCTCCTGATCCTGTGGCCTGGCAGTAGCTCAAGGACATGGGAAGTGCACTTCAGGGGGAGGAAATCAATGCTTCAGAAATAGGCCGGCAGTGCCAGGCCCTTGCCCTGCCCCCACCCGTGTGTTCTCCCTGCGGGGCCCTCCTTGGCCCCAGGGTGGAGGAAGGGGCTCCCTTCTCCTGCTTTGAGGCCCAGCCTGGTGCCACAAGCCTGAGAGAGGGCTGGAAGAGTCTGTGCCCCTGACCCCGCCGCTTCTCCCACTTCCTAGTTGAGGGCAGCCACTGGAACGAGGGCCTGCTGCTGGGGCGGCCTCCTGAGGAGCCGGAGCAGCCCCTCACCGAGAACTCCCTGCTGGAAGTCCTGGATGGAGCCGTCATGATGTACAACCTCAGTGTTCACCAGCAGCTGGGCAAGGTCTCCCGCTGGTGGCTCGTGAGCGTGTCCTGCGCTCCTGCGCTTCGGATGCTTGTGTGCATGCGCAGAGTGCCTCTGTGTGTGTGCGCGCGTGTGTGTGCACAGAGTGCCTGTGTGTGCGTGTGCGTGCACGCAGCGTGCCTGTGTGTGTGCGCGTGTACGCACGCAGAGTGCCTCTGTGTGTGTGTGTGTGCACACGCACGCACGCACAGAGTGCCTGTGTGTGACCACACATGGATGTGTGCCACAGCGAGGCTGACTGCTGCTGGGAGTGCGTGGGCCCGAGCTGTTTTGCGGGAGGGGGCTGTGCTGGGCCAGAGACCAGAAGCTTGGCAGGCCTGGGGCCAGGCTGCATCTGAAGAAAGCAGAGTGTGCTACCCAGGGCTCATGCTGGGACATGTGTCCGATGCTCTAGATGGTGGGGGTGTCTGACGACGTCAATGAGTATGCGATAGCTCTGAGGGACACAGAGGACAAGCTCCGCCGGTGCCCCAAGCGGGTAAGGAAGGCCTGATGGACAGATGGGTTTGGGGACGGGAGGGCTGTTCGCAGAGGTGGCTTGCAGGCTCTGGGTTGTCAGGGTAGGCCCTGTCCCTGCTTCTGGGGGCTGTCCTGGTGGGTTTGCTGTCCCTGCCGCCCTGACTATACCATGTCAGGGAGAGCGGGGCTGGCATTAGGGCGCAGCATGGCCTGAGCCCCGTCACCAGTCGCAGCCCAGGCCAAGGTGCCCCCGCTCCCCACCCCCCCCGCCGCTAAGTGCTGACGCACACCCGCTCTCATCAATTATGAATCCGACCCTGAGTGCTTCCTTGGCCACTTGCAGAGTCAGCAGGAAGCAGGGCCTGCCACCCCCGCTGCCCTGGAGCCCCTCTGCCAGAGCTCTCCAGAGAGCAGGGCCAAGTGTGCCTGGGCTGGGCTTCCCTGCCAGGCCCCTGTCTCCAGCTGAATGCAGAGCCCAGGCTTGGCCGGGGTGAGAGCAGCTCCTGGAGCTCTGGTCCTAGCATAGTCCCTGGGGGTCCTGGCCAGGGGCTCCTGGAGCTTCAGCTGTGTCTCACTTCCATGTTCTATGCAGGTGACCAAGGCCCTGCCCCAAGGCCCGCTCAGGCTTGTTGGGGTCAGAGGCAGAAGAGGAATTGAAGAGTAGAGCTGGGTCTGCCCACCCCTTTGCCTGCTCTGGACACCAGTGGGTCCCTACCAGGCTGCGTCCGGGCAGGCGGGGTGGGTGTGGGTGTGTGGTCTTATTGTCCTCCTTTCCCCTTGGGTGGCAGAGGAAGGACATCATTGCTGAGTTGACCAAGAGTCAGAAGGTTTTCTCCGAGAAGCTGGACCACCTGAGTCGCCGTCTTGCCTGGGTCCATGCCACTGTCTATTCCCAGGTGAGTGGAAGTGGCCTTGGCCAGTGGCTGCTGCCGTCTCCAAGCTCACTGCCTAGTCATAGACCGGGCCAGGTTGTGCCAGCCCCTCAATGCCCCCTCTGGCACACACGTGCCCCCTCCCTGCTCCTCATCCCCCCACCCCTACCCCAGGCCATACTTCCTGAAGCTCTCTTGCTGCATGAGCTAGAGCAGATGCCATTGTAGGCACCCCATTTCCCCTCCAGCTCACACATCCTCCGTTAGAGGAACAGAGCCTGTTTCTGCCTGTCCCCCCTTCTCCACTGCCCCTTTCTTCTCTCTGGGGTGGAGGGGTGCTCTCCTGGAGCCCCACTCGCCTTCACTCTGCACTTGCTTCTGATTCCTCTCCCTCCTTAGAGGCTATGGCCTTGTTTCCTACCTTGTCATTCATTCACTCATTGATTCAGTAGTTTGTGCCAGAGCCTGAAGTGTGTCAGGTGCATCCTGATGCTAGCGACATTCAGTCACGACCCAGGAGGATGAGTGTCTGTCCTCCCAGTGCTGTCAGCCTTGAGCTGTAAACTGAAAGCTGGTACACTCTCCCTGTGACCCTGTTTTGACCCTCAGGCCCCGAAGCCTCCAGATTTGCTTCCTGTGCAGACTGTCCTGGCATCTCTCCCCGCTAGTGAGTGCGCATGTCAGGGCATCTACATTCTTAGGCGTGCCCTTCCCCCATAACTTGGTGATCAAGGCCTCTGTGTGCACCTCTACCCACCATCCCTGCTTGCTTTCTCCCAGCCTCCTTTCCAACCCCAACCACCTCCACCTGCTACCCCACCTTTCTTGCCCCAGGCTGCCTTGTCTCCAGCCCCGTAGAGGTGATCATGGTCTGGGAGCTTCCTCTCCTCCCTTGATGGGAATTTCATGCCTGTCCACTGGCCTAGGCAGCCTTGCCCACTCCTCCCACACCATCTTCTTAGGAACCTTGCCCTCTCATCTCTGTAGCTTCTTTCCTTTTTTTAAAATTATGATAAGGGTGGGGGGGTTGCCTGGGTGGCTCAGTCGGTTAAGTGACTGCCTTCAGCTCAGGTCATGATCCCAGGATCCTGGGATCGAGCCCGTGTTGGGCTCCCTGCTTGGTGGAGAGCCTGCTTCTCCCTCTCCCCCTGCCTGCTGCTCTGCCTACTTGTGCTGTCTCTCTTTCTCTCTGTCAAATAAATAAATAAAATCTTTAAAATAAATAAATACATACATTATGATAAATGGACTACCTGCGCAGTGGGGAGTCTGCTTCTCCCTCGCCTTCTGCCCCTCCCCCTACTCATGTTAGCTCTCTCTCGGCTCTTGCGTTCTCTCTCAAATAAATAAAATCTTTAAAAAAAAAGATAAAATATCCATAGCATAAAATTTGCCCTCTTAACCCTTTTTTTAAAGTTGTAGTGAAATACATATAATATATTGCTTACTACCGTAATCATTTTAAATGTACAGTCCAGTCGTGGTAAGTAGGTTGTGCGGTCAGTCTCCAGAGCCCTTCATCTTGCCACACTGAAACTTACCCCGCCACTTCCACATCCCGTCCTCACCTCCGTCCCCGCTGCCACCACTCTGCTGTCTGTCTCTGTGAATCTGACCACTCCGGGGACCGTGTGTAAGCGGCGTCCTACAACATCCGGCCTTGTCGCTGGTCTATTTGACTGAGCAGAACATCCTTGCCACCCTCTGTGGCAGGCGGCAGGGGTGCCTTCCTGCCGAGGGCTGAATTACCTTCCGCTCTGTGTCTGTAGCCCGTTGTTTGCCCAGCCATCCACCACTGGTTGTTTCTACCTCCTGGCTACTCTGAATGGTGCCGCCGTGTTCCTGGTGTAGACGACTATCTCTTTGCGATTCTGTTCTTGGTTCTTTTGGATATGTACCTGAGGCAGAATTGCTGGATTACATGGTTCTTCTATTTTTAATTTCTTGAGGAACTGCCATCCAGTGATTGTACCATTTTACATTCCCACCAGCAGGGCACAAAAGCAGCAGTTTCTTCCCATTCTTGCCAACACTTGCTACTCCTTCCCTCACGCTGTCTGTATATCTATCTATTTATCTATTTATATTTTTTGATAGTAACCATCCTGTTCGATGTGAAGCGGTGTCTTGTGGTTTGGATTTGCATCTCCCTGTTGATCAGTGATGTTGAGCACCTTGTCATGGGCTTATCGGCCATTTGCATGTCTTTGGAGAAATGTCTGTTTCAGTGCATTTGCCCATTTCTAGTACGATTGTTTGGCTTTTGTTGTTGATTTATAGGAATATTTTTATATATTGGATATTGGCCCCTTATCAGATTATGATTTACACACATTTTCTCCCATTTTGTGGCTTGCCTTGTCACTCTGTAGGTGGTGACTTTGTCGCAGTTTTCATTCTGGTGTAGTCCAGTTTGTCTTTTTTCTCTTGGTCTGGTTGTCACAGCCCGCCAACTGACAAAAGTCGGTGTTAAATCCAAGGTCATGAAGTGCTTCCCACGTGGTTTCTTCTAAGAGTTTTGTAGTTTTAGCTTGAAAGTCAGGGTCTTTGATCCATTTTGAGTTAATTTTTGTAGAAGATGTGAAGCGGTGGCCCACCTTCATTCTTTCGCATTCTTTCCCAGTTCTCTTAGGACCATTTACTGGAACGACTTTCCTTTCCCTATTGAATGGTTTTTGGCGTCCTTGTCAAAAACCCTTGGGTCATATGTGTGTGGGTTTGTTTCTGAGCTCTTGCTGCCATTCCATCGGTCTGTGTGGTATTTTTTATGCCAGTACCACACTGTTTTGATTATTGTAGCTTTGCAGTAAGTTCTGAGATCAGGAAGTAGGAGATCTCCAGCTTTGTTTTATTTCCAGATTGTTTCGGCTGTTTGAGTCCTTTGAGATCCATATGAATTTTAGGATAGATTTTTCTATCTCTATAAAAGAATGCCATTGGGCTTTTGCTAGGAGTCGCATTAAGTGTGTAGTTTGCTTTGGAGGGTATTGTTATATTAACAATATCAAGTCTTCCAATCCATGGGTCGTCTTTCTCTTTGGGTCTTTAAAAATTTTTTCAGCAACATGTTATGGTTCTCAGTGTCCAAGTCTTTCTACCTTCTTGGTTAGAGTGATACCTTGATTTCATTCTTTTTGATGCTCATGTAAGTGGAATTATTTCTTGACTTCCTTTTTGGATTGCTCATTGCTAGCATACAGAAACACCGCTGGTGTGGTGCCTGGGTGATGGCAGTCAGTTAAGCATCTGACTCTTGGTACCGGCTCAGGTCGTCATCTCCGGGTCGTGAGATCACGCCCCTGAGGAGCACTCCATGCTGGGTGTGGAGTCTGCTTAAGATTCTCTCTCCCTCTCCCTCTGCCCCTACCCAATGCATGCACGTTTTCTCAGATAAATAAATCTTTTAAAAAAAGGAAAGAACAGGGGCGCCTGGGTGGCTCAGTGGGTTAAAGCCTCTGCCTTCGGCTCGGGTCATGGTCTCAGGGTCCTGGGATTGAGCCCCGCATCGGGCTCTCTGCTCAGCGGGGAGCCTGCTTCCCTCTCTCTCTTTCTGCCTGCCTCTCTGCCTGCTTGTGATCTCTGTCTGCCAAATAAATAAAAAAATACTTAAAAAAAAAAAAAAAGGAAAGAACACAACTGAATTTGGTGTGTTGATTTCAGACCCTGCATATTTCCTGAATTCATTTATTCTAACAGGTGTGTGTGTGTGTGTGTGTATGGATTCTTGAGGGTTTTCTACATATGAGATGTCATCTGTGAATAGAGATAATTTTTACTCCTTTCTTTCTAATTTGGATACCTTTATTTCTTTTTGTTGTCTGATTGCTCTGGCCAGGACTTCCAGTACTGTGCTGAGTAGAAGTAGCATAAGAGGGCATCCTTGTCTTGTTCCTAATCGGAGAAAAAAACGCTTTTAGTTTTTCACTATTGAGTCTGATGTTCATTGTGGGCTTTTCATAAAAACCCTTTATTATGTTGAACTGCTTGCTTTCTTCTCCATCTTCAGTGCTCACACTCCTGCCTCCTTCTTATTTACTTTCTCCCATTAGTAAAGAGAAAAACCTGTGATGCCTTTCCCTGATTCTGCATCTGTTTACAGCAGCCACTCCCTCCTTCCTTCTCTGAGTCTTAGGTCCTCATTTTCCCTTCACTTTTGGCCCAGCACAGGCCCCTCCTTCACTCCAGTCCGAAACAGCCCTTTTGCAAGGTCTCTCTCAAGCGCCCCGCCCCCTTTGCAGAAACATCTCCACCCCCATTACAGTGGTCCTTTGGGTTCATTGGTGCCAGCCCCTCCTCAGACTTGGTCTTCTCTGGCCTTCTGTGCCAGTAGGCTCCCAGCAGGCCTCCTGGCTCAGGTGTACCCTCTGACCCCTGCTTATATCTTCTCCTTGGGTTCCTAGGTTTGAGGGCACATCAGAACTGAGGTCAAGTCCAGGTGCTCCAGCTCCAAGACATGGGGGTGATCTGGGTCTGGCCTGGGGCCTGGCTGGTGACTCCTCCTGGGCATAGACTATGTGGGATCCATCCTGTGGGGAACAGGGCCTTTGGCAGGTGGTTTGCTTTCTCCCCCGCCTAGAGCCCAACTTGGGGCAATGAGCTCAAGATTGTGAGATCATGGCCTGAGCTAAAAGCAAGAGTTGGACGCTTAACTGACTGAGCCACCCAGTCGCCCCTAAAACCTGTACTGTTAAAAATTGCAAGCCAGAATTCTGGTCTAGGCTGGGGCGTTGCCCTCTCCGAGCACAGGATGCACCCTTGTCTGCCAAGCACGTGACTGCCCTTCCTGAGCCACTGCTCCCACTTGGGAATATGGAGGCCTTTCCAGGGCCCTGGCCTGAGCCCTGCCCCTTGTGACCCTCTCCACAAACAGCCCAGCAGCACCCCTTGTGCCTTCCGCAGGAGAAGATGCTCGATATCTACTGGCTGTTGCGCGTTTGCCTGCGGACCATCGAGCACGGCGACCGCACGGGCGCTCTCTTCGCCTTCATGCCGGAGTTCTACTTGAGCGTGGCCATCAACAGCTATAGTGCCCTCAAGAATTACTTCGGCCCCGTGCACAGCATGGAGGAGCTCCCAGGTGACAAGGCTGTCCAGGCCGGGAGGGGGCAGAAAAGGAGGCCTTTGAGACGAGCCCTGTGCTGAGCCTTCTTAGCCCCACGGCATGCGCGTTCGTGGAGGGAGGAGGGGAGGCAGCCCCTGTTCTCCTCCCCACTGTGGTGGACAAGCATTTGCAAAAGCCCCACCTGGTGATGAGCCCTACCCGCTACTGTAGCCTCAGAGCCAACAGCTCCTCCCCAGTACTGGTGCCAGGAAGGAAGGAGACAAAAATGGAGTGCCAGGGTGGGGGTCCCCTCCGGCTCACACTTCCGTATTGGTGTCACTGTAGTCTGGATCCAGCTGGCCACACCTGGTGCCCTGGGACCGGCCTTGGGATGTGGCTTGTGTTTGCAGATCCCAGCAACCGGGGTGCTCAGCCGGAGGCCATGTATAAAGCTTGGGCTTCTCGCAGACCAGGTCAGGCTGGGCTTCGTGGTTTATGTCTGGCTCAGGCTGCAGGGTGTTGGCCCCTGCCCCGCCCCAGGCCTAGGTGCAGGCTTTGTCCTCAGAGTCAGAGCTGTGGGTGCCCAAGGGGCTTTGACTGCTGAGCCATCAAGTGTGTGCCACGATGGGCTTGAGCCCAGGCTTGCAGGACCGTCCTCCCCCCACAGTGAGGCTGCACGATGGTCCCTCACAGTCAGTGAATGCCTTGCCCGAAGGCCCTAGATGACAGCTCGGGCCCAGACTGGCTCTGGAGTCAGCACTGGAGCCCACCGCCCAAGCCCGCTCACCCTGCCAGGGTCGTGCCCGACCCCGGAGCTACCACTCCCAGCCAAGTTCCCCTCCTGCCCCTCCTGCAGGCTATGAGGAGACCCTGACCCGCCTGGCCGCCATCCTCGCCAAACACTTTGCGGACACACGCATCGTGGGCACCGGTGAGGGGCCCTGCAGAGGGCTCGGGGGGCAGGGGTGGGACAGCCCTCTGGCCGGCTGTTTCCTGCTCAGAATGCCGGCCAGGTGGGCTCATGCCAGGCACCTGTTGAGGCATGGCCTGTCCCAACAGACATCCGTGACTCACTGATGCAGGCGCTGGCCAGCTACGTGTGCTACCCACACTCCCTTCGGGCTGTGGAGCGGATCCCTGAGGAGCAGTGAGTGCGGGTCAGGGCAGGGAGGCACACGCCCTGCCCCGCACCGCACCGCACCTGGCCTCACCCTCTTGCCCACCATCCCTTGCCCTCGCAGGCGTGTTGCCATGGTGAGGAGCCTCCTGGCTCCCTATGAGCAGCGGCCCTGGGCCCAGACCAACTGGATCCTGGTGCGGCTCTGGAGGGTAAGCCCGGCTGGAGTGGTGGCCATGATGGGGTGGAGGGGAGGGTTGCCCTACCCCCCACTGACCCCCCGGACCCTCCCTCGCAGGGCTGTGGGTTCGGGTACCGCTACACACGGCTGCCGCACCTGCTAAAAACCAAACCCGAGGATGCCAACTTGCCCAGCCTCCAGAGTGAGTGGCCAGTTTGGGTTACCCTGGGGGCCCTGACCCCCTGCTCTTGGGTCCTCTAGGATTCTTCTCCCTTCTCCCAGCCTCTCTCTTGCACTCATGCTAGACCCCACCTCTGCCCTCTGTGGTTTCCATTTCCCGGCTTCCTCTCTGTCCAGGGACACTGAGCCTACTCCCCCAGCTCCCCAGTCCCATGTCTGCCCTTTGGGCCCAAACGCTTTGCTGGGTCACAGGGAAAAGGCAGTATCTTCCCAGGCTGCTGGTAGCTGATGCAGAGTGAGAACCCTGAACCAGCTTCCTGACCTCCAGCCTGGCCCCGGCACCATGTCCTTCTCCCCCTTCATTGCCATCTGCTGGTGCCAAACCTTGGATACTTGACTCAAGGCAGAGGCACAGACTGGGGAGTGCCCGTGGAGCTTCCAGGAGGAAGGGGGCACTTGGTTGGGAGCAGAGGCTTTGCTCTCTCTCCAGGGGCCATGGTCCAGCAGAGCTCTGTGAACTTGAGGACCTTCAGCTAGGCCAGGACTAGAGTGGTCCAGCTGCAGTCTGCCTGCCACACACTGCGCTCACCCCACAGGGTGGCTGTCCTTGGCCCGTGTGTCATGTTTCTGCCCTTGTGGGCAGGGTTTTTGTGTGAAGGGGTCCCCAGAGGCTGATTGCCTTATGTGAAGTCACACATCAAGTCCTTGCCCATTGTTTTGGTCGTGCCTGCAGGTGGAACTGAGCTGCAAATGGAGAGTGGCAGTGGGACCAGATACTTGTCCGGCTGCTGTCGGAACTATTGATTTGCACGGGGCTGGGGGGTGGTGTCCAGCCCAGCTGCGGCTGAGGGCTCTGGTTACTGCTTTCTGTCATCCCAGACTTGGCACCCACCACCTCGGCCATATGCCAAGGCCAGGCCAAGGGCAGCAGAGGAGAGAAGAGGATGGCAAGGTTTAGACAGTAGGTCTTAGGGACGTCGTCCCAGATAAGAGTGAGGACAGGGTCTTGGTCACCCTGTCTGCATCTAGCCCTTCCTGAAAGGCATGTGGTGAGATCTTGCTGGGGGCAGGTTGGGGGGCAGCTCTAGGCTGCAGGGATGGTGTGGGGCTGGGAAGGACTTCAGCCTGCAGCTTGCCCAGCAGATGGAAGGACAGATTTAGCTCTAGACCCCACACAGTGCTGTACCCTGTCCTCCCGCCTTCATGACCTGAGAATTCTCAGGGAGCTTTTGGTCTTTACACCAGTGGCCCAGCAAGTGAGGACAGAGGTAGATAGGACAGGCAGGAGTCCTGGACTGGAGTCCCCAGTGATACCACCTCCCCTTGCCCCCACAGAGCCCTGCCCCTCCACCCTGCTTCAGCAGCACATGGCGGAGCTGCTGCGGGAGGGTCCTGATGTGGCACCCAGCTTCCTCAACAGCGTCCTCAACCAGCTCAACTGGGCCTTCTCAGAGTTCATCGGCATGATCCAGGAGGTGGGTCACCGTGGGGCGGGTGGGCTGGGGCATTGCAGTGGAGCCGGCATGATGTGCAGCATGGCCAGGCCACTGACCACCACCTGCCCCTGCCGGTGGCTCAGATCCAACAGGCCGCCGAGCGCCTAGAGCGGAACTTTGTGGACAGCCGGCAGCTCAAGGTGTGTGCCACCTGCTTCGACCTCTCAGTCAGCCTGCTGCGTGTCTTGGAGATGACCATCACGCTGGTGCCCGAGATATTCCTTGACTGGGCCCGGCCTACCTCCGAGATGCTGCTGCGGCGACTCGCACAGGTGTGTCCCTTGGGGCAGGGAGTGGGGGGACCCCTTAGGAATGCCCCAGTGACGAGCTCACCCAGACACCCACCCACGGACTCCTGCCCTCACAGCTGCTGAACCAGGTGCTGAACCGGGTGACGGCGGAGAGGAACCTGTTTGACCGCGTGGTCACCCTGCGGCTGCCTGGTGAGGACCCGGTGCCCTTCTCCAGCATCCCCCCGGTCTCGGTTCCTCTGCTGGGAGCCGTGACGCCTGATTGTCCATCCTGCACCAGGCCTGGCACCCCCAGCCTTCTGTTGGGGAGGATGACGGGGAGGGGGCCTGGCGCTAGCCAGGAGGGCCTTGACCCCCTGTGGTGGGAGCATGCGGCAGCTCTTCCCTCCTTCCTTCCCCCCAGGCCTGGAGAGCGTGGACCACTACCCCATTCTGGTGGCTGTGACGGGCATCCTGGTGCGGCTCCTGGTGCACGGCCCGGCCTCAGGGTGAGTGTTAGGCGCCTGGGCCCTCGGGAGCTGGTGTGGCTGATGGGAGTGGGCCGCTGTCTCTTCATCTCTACAGTGAACCTCGGTGTCACGTTTCTGAGGTGGGGGTGGGGGGCACAGAGGCAGTGAGGCATACAAACTCTCTAACTAGGTGGCAGCAGCCGTGACTCGGAGTAGAAGACTTGGGGACCTCACAAGTTTGCAGTTATGCTTCAGGCAGGGGTGGGTTGCTGTTGTGCAGTGTAGGGACGCAACTGCTGGCTGGGATCAGGGGCTGAGGACACGCACTGCTACTTGTGTTCACAAAGGTTCCGGTAATGAGCATGTACCACCTTTATTAAGGAACTCCATGACAGCCGGATCCTGGATGCTTGTAGGAGCCCCCAGCTCAGCACCCACACAGGAGGGGTTCCAGACCCCTCTTCCCTGCCTCCCTGCGGTGGGTGGTAAGATGCGTATAAGACCAGGGCACTGCCGCAGCCACTACACCGAGCCCAGTGCCAGCCCTTAAGAGGTTTCTACCCTCCAGGGACAGCGAATTCCGGCTCAGCCCTCCCATCTTGGCCATGCTCAGCAGGCTTTTTACTGCTGAAAAGCTGGGGGACAGGCCATGGTGCCCCTTATTGCTGTCTGGTGAGCCCATGGGAAGAGGCTCTGCCCTCAGAGTGGCCTGTGGATGTCTCTGGCCAGAGATGGAGGGGCTGCTCTGGCTGGGGCTCAGGCCAGGCCCACTGGGGGGGCTCTCTCGAAGAGCCTTGCCTACTTTCTGCCTGCCCACCAGACTGCATGGAGTTGTGAAGCTTGAAGGAGGTTGGATGTTGGTACGTGTTTCTTCCTTCCACTCTGGGTGGGGGTCTAGGTCTTTGGAGAGCTCCTTCTCCTCCCCTATGGGCCCACTCTCTTCCTGTCCTGTTGGGAAGGGGGAGATGGTTATGTTTCAGTTCTTCGCCACAACTGCGTGATAGCTTCTTGGCCCCTAAGGGTGTGCCTTGGGCTCTTACACAAGGGCTCTTCCAGATGGCCCCAGTTCCAGGCCTTGTGCAACATTTGGGCACCAGCAGTTGAGGGCCTTTGGCCTTTGGGCCCTGTGTGAGAGCAGAGCAGGAGACAGGGTGGGGAGCCCAGCCCTTCCTTGAGTGGGGCTGATGTAGTTGAGGTCAAGCCACATGGGAGGCTGGAGTACTAAGCCCAGCGCTCCCACCAGCATCTGGCAGT
Organism: Mellivora capensis; assembly: GCA_004024625.1. Classification (NCBI taxonomy): domain Eukaryota; kingdom Metazoa; phylum Chordata; class Mammalia; order Carnivora; family Mustelidae; genus Mellivora; species Mellivora capensis. The sequence goes on from PISX010000642.1 coordinate 237,263, forward strand.
TTTCCAGGCGGCAGCAGGGAGCGGGGCAAGCGGTGGGTGGTCGGTGGCCTGGCTCTGAGCCCAGAGCAGCCTAGGTCATCACCAGACCCTCAGAGCCCGTGGAGCTAGCGGACTCAGAGCCAGCCTGGAGCGGCAGGCCCACAGGATTGTAGAGATCAAAGTCCTCAGCTACGGCCAGCTGCACACGCCCATTGAGGCCCCTCCTGCCCGGCTCCAGAAAGACCACATGCTTGTGGACACTGGCCTTGCGGCTGGGCACATCGGGCGGGGTGGTACTGAGCACCAAGGAGGACTGCGCACTCAGGTCCTGGAGGGGACTGGGTGCCCGGGGCCACCGGCGACAGCAGCGGCAGGCGCGGCGGCAGCAGCGGCGGCAGCCAGGGCAGGGTGGTGCGAACAGATAGAGCAGCACGAGCACCAGGCCCACAGCGCAGCCCAGGAGGGTGGTGAAGCCTGTGTTGAAAGCCTCGGGCTCGGGGCGCGGGGAGTGCACGCTCACATTGTACTCGTGGGTCTGGTTGTGGTGCAAGTGGGACCCCACGGCCAGGCACACGAATAGTCCCTCATGCTGTGGCTGCACATTGCTGATGGCCAAGCTGCCATCCGCCAGCACAGCAATGCTGCCATCTCGGGACCCCGGGGCCACCAGCAGCTCCTGCTTTGGGGACACCCATGCGACGCGCAGAGCAGGGATGCTGGTATTGCACCGTAGCCTCAGGGACCGACCCATCTGCACGTGCAGCTGCTCCTCCGGCCGCTCCAAGCCCTGAGCCAGGGCGGCTGAGCAGTTCTCGAAGACCCGGCTGTGCTCAAAGAAGCGCACGCGGGACGCAGGCACCTTGAAAGCCAGGCACGTGTATTCCCTGGCGAAGTCACTGACAGCGCTGAGGCCCCGCTGGCGCCAGCGCCGCAGCAGCTGGTAAAGGCGGCAGTCGCAGGGCAGGGGGTTGTTGTGCAAGTAAAGGCCGTTCTTGAGAAAGGCCGGCAGGGCGGCCAGGGCAGCGGTGGGGACGCGGCCCAGGCGGTTGGAGGAGAGGTCCAGCGTACGAAGGTGGGTGGCGCCCAGACCGTGGAGGTGGTGGAAGGAGAAGAAGGAGAGCTCGTTGCAGCCCAGGTAGAGCGCGCTGAGTGAGCCCAGGCCCCGGAATGCATGCTCGTCCAAGTGCGCCAGTCGGTTATTGAACAGGAGCAGCCTCTCTAGCGCCCCCAGCCCTTCGAGGTCGTGACGTCCCAGAGCCCGCAGTTCGTTAGACGATAAGTCAAGCAGCCGCAGGCCACTGGCATTGATGAAGACTCCGCGACCTAGCACATCCAGCTTGTTGTGGCCCAGGTGCAAGGCGCACAGTCGGGTGAGGGGCGTCAGCCACCCGGGTCGCAGACGCTGGAGGGCGTTGTGGCTCAGGTCGAGGTCTGTGGCAGCGGCCGGCAGTGCAGCCGGCACATCCTGCAGCCCCAGGCCTGTGCAGCTCAGCAGGTCGGCGGCACACACACATTTGTAGGGGCAGTTATGGGGCGTGGAGGGCATGAAGCCCTGCACGCCCAGGCTGCCCACCCCAACGCGCGGAAGGCACAGCAGTGCACCCAGCAGCACCAGCCAGGCCATGGTGGTGCCTGCTGGGGCTGGGCCCGGAACAGCTCTGTGAGGGACCCAGCACGGGGACTCACCCACTTCTGCTGGTTGTGGGCTCCGCCCCGCACACCAAGGGCCCCTGCTCCCTTGCTCCAAGGCTTCAAGTCCGGATCTGAGGCCGGGCTGCCCCACGGTACTCCCTGGTCTGGCTTCCCAGCTCTCAAGAGTGCTTCCCTGGTCAGCTTCTAAATACTCTCCCAGGAGAGGGCGGGGCCTCAGCCTCCCATTGGCTCCTGTTGGGAGGAGGCAAGGCAGCCCCTCCTCCCCACCACCAAGGTTCCCGTGTGGCCGCCACAGGGGGCGCAAATCTGCCACCAATGCCCCAGGCTGTGCTTAGCCAGAGGCTTTGCAGGTGCCCATCTACCCCGTAACAGTAGTAGGGGAAACCTGGGAGGCAGTCCTTTAAGCTGCTAGTGATGTTTTTTATTGTTTTTTTGGAGAGTTAGTGTTTATTAGGGGTAGGCGGGCTTTCACCATCTGCTGTCACCCCTTAAACTGGTACCCAGGCTGTATGAGTTCTTACTGGGATCTAGGATGAGAGACAGGAAGTGAAAAGCAGGATGTGGGCTGGACTGTCCCACCACTCCCGCCTCTCCAGCAGGTACCGCTTTCTAACTATCCTTAACCCCCATTCTCCCACTAGGACAGAGAGAGCCACGTCAGTGCTCCTTGCTGATCCCTGCTTCCAGCTCCGCTCTATATGTTATCTCCTGGGGCAGCCAGAGCCCCCTGCCCCCGGCACTGCCCTGCCTGCCCCTGACCGGAAGCGCTTCTCTCTGCAGAGCTGTGAGTGGGCCGGGGGTGGGTCAGGGATTTGGGGCTGGGCTAGATCAGGAGTCTCAAGAGCAAATCCCCAATTGTGGTGCTTAAGAGACACTGGGTTCTAGGGCCACATTGGGTCTGACACCTGCTACCACCCCCAGACACAGATTACATCAGTGCGGAGGAGCTGGCCCAGGTGGAACAGATGCTGGCACACCTGACCTCTGCATCTGCCCAGGCAGCGGCTGCCTCCCTGGTGAGTGGGCACCAGGGCACCCAGGTGTATGCCCCTGCATACGTGCTGGCACAACTGTGCACGCTGTTTAGGTATAGTCTTTTGTCTACTTGTCTGGGTGACCATCCCCAGCCCACCCTGTACTCTGCTCCCTGCAGCCCACCAGCGAGGAGGATCTCTGCCCCATCTGCTATGCTCACCCCATCTCTGCTGTGTTCCAGCCCTGTGGCCATAAGTCCTGCAAGTAAGTGGGCCCATGGGTACAGGGAGCTGGGGAAGCAGCAAGGGTACTCAGACCCTCTTCCTCCTTCTCCTCCCCTCCCCTGTTGTAGAGCCTGCATCAACCAGCACCTGATGAACAACAAGGACTGCTTCTTCTGCAAAGCCACCATCGTGTCTGTAGAGGACTGGGAGAAGACAGCGAGCGCCAGTACCACCACTTCCTCGGCCGCATAGCCCACACAGCAGCAGCCTCCACCTCTGGACTCAGACCCAGGCTGAGCCGTATTTATGAGCTCCCCTTGCCCTGTTCCCATGATCCCCCTGCCATGTCCAACCTCCTTGCCTGAGTGTAACTTCACTGGCAGGAGCCCAGCCGTGTCCTAATTGTGCCTGAGCTCGACTTTCAGTCAGGGCCACAGTGAGCATTAAATTATTATTCCATACAGCCCTGGACCGGCCCTTCTTGAGGGAATGGGCTTTGTGGGGTATGCCCAGCAAGGGTCCTGCCAGATTGTGTCCACAGGAGAGGGCAGGTGTTGCAACCCTTCAGCCTTGTCCGGTCCTCCCAGATAAACAGTGAGTCCAGAACCTTCGGATGTGTCAGGCCAGGGTGCCCCTGCCAATGGGGAAATGGGGACTCAGCCAGTCCCGGCATCCCCTCACATGATGATGCGAGGTTCCGGTACCGACTCGCCGATAGATTTGTGGGGCAGCACGCTGGCCCCATTGAGGTAGAGCTCGTCGTTAACAATGACGTCTTCACCCAGCACCGTCACGTTCTCCATGCGTACCTCGGGGGGGGAGGGGGCATGCCTGGTCATCGGGGCAAGACGCCTTCCCTGCCCCTCCCCCACCCATCCCAGCCCCCAGGCTTACCCACTGGCCCACGCGGCAGCGCCAGCCCACGATGCAGGACTCGAGCCAGGAGTGGGAGCGGATGTGGGCACCCCGCAGCACCGTGCACCGCCGGATGCACACACCATCTTCCACCACCACACCGGGGCCCAGGCTCACGTTGGGGCCAATGCTACAGTTGCGGCCGATCCGGGCACTCGGGTCCTAAGGACCGTGGGGAGAACACAAGTGAGGCACTCCTCTCCCAAGCCTGAGAAGGGGCACAGAGGATGGGCTGGGCAGGGTGCTCACCACCAGCACGTTGCCCACAATGCCAGGGCCTGAGTACAGTTGCTCAGGCTGCTTCTGTCGTAGGGACTGTAGGAAGAGGCACATGCCAGTGAGGAAATCCTTGGGCTGCCCTATATCCATCCAGAAGCCTGTTGGGAGGAAATGCATCAGGGGGCTCAGCCCGGCCACACCACACCCCTACCCTGTAGCCTCCCGGCCTCACCCTGCAGCTCCATGGCATATAGCTGCCCCTCCTTGGCCATGACAGGGAAGATCTCCTTCTCAATGGATGTAGGCTGCAGCTGTGGGAGTGGGCAGCTTGTGAGCAGGGTCATGGGGAGGCTACCCGAGCCCACCCCGCAGCTCACTTCTACACACCTGGATGCGCTGCAGCACCGCGGGGCTCAGGATGTACATTCCTGCGTTGATCTTGTTGGACACAAATACCTGTGGCTTTTCCACGAACCGGTGAATGCGGCCTGTGTCAGCCTCACATACCACCACACCATACTTCGAGGGTTCTTCCACTTTGGTCACCTGAGTGGAGGAGGACCTCAGGCCCAGTCTGAGGGGCTGTGCCCCAATGCTTAAAGACACATACTATACAGCTTTGCATCCATGACCCAATGGGACAGTTAAAGGCTGGGCGGTGGGAAAGGCTGGGCATGGGGCACAGGAGTGTCAGAGAATAAAGACCTGGTCCCTTACCAGGATGGAGCCCTCCTGGCCGTGGTGCCGGTGGAAATGCACCATGGCTTGGAAGGGGAAATCACAGATCACATCACTGTTGAGAACGAAGAAAGGATCTGCAGTCTCAGAGAGCAGGTCACGGGCAAGTGCCAGGGGCCCAGCTAGAAGAGAAATACCCGATCACCATCTTCCTGGAGGCGGGTGGGGAGGGTTTGAGCTCAGAGACTCAGGAGACCCCAGCCAGGCTGGGTCTTACCCCATCCCAGGGACCTTTACTGACCTGTCCCCAGAGGCTCTTCTTCATGGGACATGGAGATTCGGATTCCCAGCTGGAAGGGAGAAGCCGCCTGTCAGGTTCCTCCCACCAGGGTGGGTGGTTGCGCGGGGAGCAAAGAGAAAGGTCAAAAGTCCCAGCCTCACCCTCTGCTCCTGCGCCTTCATTTCCTTCTCCAGCACCTGAGACATGTAGCTCACGGCCAGAATCACGTGGTCCACGCCTGCCTGTTGGACAAAACAGCGCGCGCCGACAGAAGGGCTCAGCCAGAAGGTACGGGCGTCCGCGACCCCCAAGTGCTAGAAGTCCCTCTTCCTGCCAGGTCCCACCACAACACCGACCCCTCGGGGTCTTACCGCGGCCAGCGCCTCCACCTGGTGCAGCAAGATAGGCTTATTGCAGAAATCCACCAGTGGCTTCGGGATGCTCAGCGTCAGCGGCCGCAGACGCGTCCCATAGCCGCCCACCAAGATCAGTGCCTTCATCGCGCCTGCGGGCGGCCGGAGAGTAAATCCCGGGCTCCGCGGCCCGGCCCGGCCCGCCCGGCGGAGCCCTGCCACACACTCCCGCCGCCATGCCCGGCCCCACGCCCTTCGCCTGCCAGACTGACCCACTCTGGCTCTGCTTTGGCCACCCAGTCCACTCCGACGCCGGCCCGGGGCAGCACACAGCAGGACGGGACGGAGTGACGGAGGGCGGCTGGCCCCGAAGTCAGGCCGGACCTAGGCGGGCGGTGACGTAAGCCCGGGCCGGCCAATAGGCTGCCGTTTACGTGGCACGGACGCCGACGTCGGAGCGCTGAAACGCAGCGCTCCGGCAGACGTAGCCAATAAGAGGCCGGGCGCGCCCGGCTGCCATGGGGACCGGGCCCCGGGCCCGCTTGTCAGCTAACCATTGGTGGATCCAAAGGCGGAACTGGCGCCAAGGGCAAGGCTTCCTTCCCTACGGGTGCCGGGGTCGGCCGCCGCACGGCCGCTTCCGGCCCCGCCCCAGAGGGACGGGAGCCGCGGTGGGACAGGGCCTGGCTCCTGAAAGCCGCAGGACAGCAAAGACGCGGACACACCTCAGTTTCTAGCGGCTTTATTTTGACATAACACGACCTTAGACACAAGCGGGGCGGGCAGCTCTAGGTGCACAGAAAGGGGCGACCCGGTCCAAGGCCCGAGCACCCCTCCCCCGCACGCAAGGTCCCGAGGAGACGCGTGTGGCCCGGGAAGGGGGCGCAGGCCTCGGGCGGCGTGGGCAGGTTTAGGAGGCTTCCAGGAAAGTAGAGTAGAGAGCGATTCCTAGAGGCAAGGCCTCACAGTTCCCCGAGAAGTAAAGGAACCAGGTCCTTCCCAGGGTGTTCTATTTTTTTCCTCATTAAAACTTTTTAATCGGCAAAAACAGAACCAAATTGAACAGCTTTAAAGTTCCAAGCAATCTGCATCTAGGGGGCGTGCACGTGGCCAGATGTGCGCGAGTGAACAGCGGCTACAGAACTAGCCCAGGTCTTTCGGCCCTGGGGCAACCCCTACACCCACTGCACAGGCCCCAGTGTGAGGGAGGGGTGGGGTCCCTGGCAAGTTACTACACTGGTCCCCTTCCTCGTTAAGCACCGCCGGTCCCACCCCCCACTAGCCCAGGGAGCTGGTGTCGACTTGGCCCAGGGAAGCACTAGAGAGAGGGGTCACTTGAGCGCCCCAACCCGTGATCTCGCGTTGCACTTTGGTCCCAAGTTGGGGTTTGGGAAGGCAGAGCCTGGCAGGGACAGGGCTCTCTGGCAAGGAGCAGGCAGAAAGAGTAGAGGCAGTGTGTGTGTGTGTGTGTGTGTGTGCGCGCGCACACACACACACACATGCCCACCACCCACCAGATAACAGAGCTGGGTCTCCAAATATCAAAAGTGCTGAAAAAAGGGTTCCTGCCTTGATGGAGCAGCAGCGAATCTCAGGCCCTTCTGCTCTTTTTAGTGCCAGAAAAACACTGGATAGTGGATATAGTCTCTCTCACTATGAAGAGCAGAACAAGGCAGCATCTGCTCCCAAAACATAAGAACTCAGGAGGCACAGCACATCCCCAGGCTGGAGAGGTTCAACTAAAGGGGGTCCCAAGTAGCCCGACTCTCTCTGAGCCTCTGCCCTGGCAGGAAATGACAGTCTACACTAATGAAGAGCCACCAACCCTATGGCTGAAGCCACAGAATGGTACAGGAAAAATGGTCGTTACTGACCAGAAACAGGCAAGCTGTCCCTCCCAGCCCCAAGGAATGGGAACCTGCCCACCACTGGCACCAGGATCAGAGGGCTGAGAGATGGGATCCATCAAGGAGCCCATTTAAAATGTGTGAAGCTGCATCTCTAATGACTCGGAAAGTAGTCCACCAGTTCCAAGGCCTCTTAGGCTGGCAGGCTTACCTTTAATGCCCAAACAAAGCCCAAAGTGACAATGACAGTGGCCCTAGGCTCAGAGGTGAGGGCACTAACCTTGGCAATGGCTAGATGAGTACACTGTTACCTCCTGGACACATGTTCGATGTGGCAGATCTCTGTGCCATTAGGGCCAGCGGCAAAAATGATTAAAACCACCAGAAAGGTCACCCCTTGGGCCTTCACTGTACCACTGTCATCGTGGAGCAGGGCTACACGCCAGGCCCACAGAGAAGGTGCTGGGCCATCCAGGAAACAACTTCTACAGTTCACTTGCTACCAGTTCTTTGTAGAAAGGTAGCACCCCTTGACAACAGGCACAGGGGCAAAAGCTCACCTCAGAAATGGCATGACAGAAGTCAGTACTTACTAATGAACAAAGGCTACAGCCCAGGAAAAAGATCCCAAGAGACAATGGCTGGCAGATGGACAAATGGACAGACTGATGGGATCCCAGGACTGATGAGACCAAACTCATTAGCAGAATCTGGACACCTGCAACCCAAGGCCCAAACGATGTCCCTATGAGCAGACAAGCTTAAAGCTCTCCCTCACAAGAGCTGGAGCTCCTCACCATGGGCTGCTGCCTTGAGCTTAGCCTGGGGAAAGGTAACACCCTGAGCGGACCACAGCCCTTGAGCCCTGGGAAGGGCAGCCCATCCAGAGGCAGCACAGCTGCCCAAGCTCGAGGAAGGAGTCTCCCACCCACAGCACAAGAACTGCAAATACTGTCTAGGCTAGAGCCACCGGAGGCTCTGAGGCCTGCTGGGACACTGATTCTCCTCAGCAAACAGAGCAGGTACCCTTCAGTGGGGCAAGAAGGAGTGGCCTCCTCAGGCAAGAGATCTCGATAAGAAAGGTTGGCTGGGGTGTGCAGGCAGGAAGAGGAGCAGGTTCAAGTGCCAAAGAGTGCCTGGGGATCCCAGGGCCTGCCCTCTGCCATAAGCTGGTTTCAGCCCAGCTTCCTCGAGCCAAGGTCAGAACTGAGGACGGGTCCAGCAATGTGCAAGTGGCCTGTGCTACCCGGGGGGGCATGTGTTAGGCCGGCTGATGCCCATGCCACCAGACTAGAAAGTCCCCCAACAGATAGGCACCCAGTCCTCTACTGGTAAGGAACAAGGGATGAGTGAGCACAGAGGGGCCCTACACCAGCCCAGGGCTTCACCCTAAAACCAGCAGGGCCCCGCAGCCACAGACGCCAAAGACCTAGGCAAGAGAAACCAATGTCCAAGGGTACCCTGTTCCTGCTGCAGAGCCCATCCACCAGGGGCACCCTTTCCTTCCTAAGTCGGCCTGGACACAGCAGTCAGAGCCGTAGAGCTAAAGGAGCCTGGCTGAGAGGATGTGTGTTGTGCCCTCCTTCACTTTATATATATGGATTCCAGGCTACAGCTAAAAACATTTCTTTTAGTTTACACCAAAGAGAAATATAACCCTTTAAAAGCAAGTCTGTGTGTCCTCACGGCGAGTTCAGTCAGAGCAATGGTCCCTGCCTGCGGGTGGAGAGGAAGGAGTTCTGGGGGCCCAGGGCTGGGCCTACTGGTTCTCGTCCCGCATCTGTTCCATGATGCTGATGAGGTTCTCTAGGCCAAACACATAGCCTCGGTCCGGCCCGTCATGCACGGTGGGGTCATCCCGGAAGCCCTTGAACGTGCTGTGTGCAAAGTCGATCATGCGGACATCCACCTTGGGTGGAGAGGAGGGGCCAGCCTCAGGGCTGGTGCTACTGGGGCTGGTGCTGGGACCACAGGGCAGCGCCCCCTCAGAGAGCCCTGTATCCAGGTGCTTGAGACGCATCTCTGCCCGGCGGTCCAGGAAGGACTCTGCCCGGCACTCCCTGCCATCATAGATGACAAGCAGGGAGCTAGAGTAGAAGCGGTAGGAGGCTTGCCGCTCCAGCACAGCTTTCAGGCCCCGCAGTTTGCTCAGGATGGGCTCAAAAAGGTCACGCCTCAGGTCCAGGCCGTTGTGCAGGTACTGATAGAGGGCATTGCGGAAGCCTTCAATGGAGAGCCCACGGCCATAGTACTTGTTCCTGCAGAGGTAATGCCCTGTGTCCAGCTGGTACACCTGAAAGCCCAGGAGACAGAGCGGGTGAGCACCAGGAGTCTGAAGGTCTGATGACCTTCAAGTGCCCTGGGCAGGCACCGTCTGGAAAGTACTGACCAGTCTGACTCATCCCAATGTCAAGGCAACAGGCTCTCACAGAGGCTCTGGATCTGGAGCTCAGACTAAGGTCAAAGGGCAAGGCCAAGAGGGGTCAGGGAACCCTGTGGAGGCTCCTGGGACTCACCCTCTTGGAGGAGATTCTGAACCACTGTGGGCCAGGAGGACACCTGGCAGGGGGAGCAGGCAGGTACGCGGGCCACCCAAGCCCCACAGGCGGCGGCAGCGAGGCTCTCACCAGGGGCAACTCACCTGCATGCCACAGACCCTGACACCCAGTGAGGCTGACGTACTCTGCTCACACTTCCTCATCTGCCGGGCCGCCTTCTCCGCGGATGCATCATCCCCGTGCTGCCGGGTGCCCATCTTCAGGTCCAGCACACAGGGGTACTTGAAGTGGTGCACCACGTTCTCAAGCAAGAGGAACTCTGGGCCATGGTCAAGGAGAGTAACAGCCACACTCACCACCAGCCCCAGCCAGGAAACCATGACCGAATTTTTCTATAAAAGGGGGCATTCTCTTCTAATGTGATCTGTATTCACCTCACAAACTCTCAAATGTAGATGTCACACCACTGGCTTACTCCTTCTTTTCAAAAATTTTTTATTGTAGCAAAATATACATAACATAAAATTTACCATTTTCACTATGTTTAACTGTACAGTTCAGTGGCATTAAGTAAATTCACATAACTGTGCAACCACCATCACCATCCATCTCCAGAACTTTTTCATCTTCCCAAACAAAAACTAGAAACTGTACCCACCTCTCCCACTCCTCTTCACACCCCCACCCCCAGTAACTACCATTCTATTTTCTGTCTCTAGGAATACGACTATTCTAGATGCTTCATATTTGTCCTTTTGTGTCTGGCCGTTTCACTTAGTAAAAATGTTTTCAAGTTGTTGTTGTTTTTTTTTTTTTTAAGATTTTATTTATTTATTTGACAGAGAGAGAACCCAAATAGGCAGAGAGGCAGGCAGACAGAGAGGAGGAAGCAGGCTCCCTGCTGAGCAGAGAGCCCGATGCGGGACTCGATCCCAGGACTCTGAGATCATGAGCTGAGCCGAAGGCAGGGGCTTAACCCACTGAGCCACCCAGGCGCCCCAATGTTTTCAAGTTTTATCCAATTTGTGTGTAGCATGTTGACAAAATTTCATTCCTATTCATGGCTGAAAAATATTCTGTGGTGTGTATATATATGCCAAATCTGCTGATGCCATCAATTTTATTGTTTTATTCTGTCCTGCTGGCACACACATACTAAAGAAGACCTGGCAGATTCGCATTTTTCCCTGGCACCATCAGTAAACCAAGGCCCTACAAAAGTCATACCCCACCCAGGCCTAAAAGAAATAAGGAAGACATCTTTGCAGCTCTACTACAAACATGAGAAATCAGGATTATCATTCCTGAATGGGAATCTTAGAAAAAGGTGGATTTAAATTTCTATCCCTTTTTCTGACTAAACTTCAAACCAGTGGACTACATATTTAAACCTGTCCCTGGTATTTCTAGAACCCTCTGCTTAAAATGCCACTATGGTCCTGGCTGGCTGACATTTATACCCATGTCCTCATTTACATCTACTGTCTTGCAACCATCTTGGATAAAGGTATAGGTTTGTCATGTCTGTCAGAAGTCATCGGGACCACAGCCTGGACCTCACTTCCATCCTGGGGGACAAGAAGCAATCACATGATCTTGGATGGTAAGATACTTGGCATCACTTGACGATGCACATATTAACATCGCCTAATTCTTTATAAAGAATAACTTACAGAAAACCATTAAATTAGCCTTTAATTAATTTCATCACCCGCTATAACCTATAAACAAGTAGCAATAAAACTTAAAAAGGGCCACAGGAACACCTCACAGTGCCAGAGAGCATGGGCTCTTGAATCCTACTTTCGCCACTCACGGGCCTGGGCACAGCACTTAACCACCCTGTGCTCCAATCTCCTCATCTATAAATGGGCTTCATTAACACTTCCTCCCTCAAGACACTATTCTGAAAACTGAGTAAAGAGAGAGGGCTCAGCACATTTCCCCTCAGTTTCTCAGTATTAGTTCTTCACAGCCTACTGCTTCAAGCACCAGAAACGATCACCAGAATTCGCATGTTATAATACTTCTTTACTTTTACCATCTTAAAGACTATTACATACTATTCAGGTATGGTGTTTATCTTAGACAAAAAACAAAAACAAAAACAAAACCCACTTACCACTTTGTCATAATTACTTTTTAGGAAGGGAGAAATGTATGTGTACACATGCACGCACACACATGCAGATCCCTGATTCTAGACACGCACTGATACATACAGTAACCACTGAGCAAATCTGGCCATTTAAACTTAAATAAATGTAAAATTCTATAACTCAGTCACAGTAAGCACGTTTCAGTTACTCGGTGTGGCCAGTGACTACCATAGTAAACACAGATACACATACCTTCACTGTCCCAGAAGGTTCTACTGGACAGCACTCTTCTGAACTGCCAAGTTTAAGCTTCAGGCTTACCAGTTTGGGAAGCCAGGAGAAAACGTGTCAATAAAACAAAGAAGGACAAAGAGCCTATGAAAAAGGATGATGAGAGCAAGAGGGGCTCCCGGACAGAGAGGGCTATGGGCCTGGTGCTAGAAGGTGTCCTGACACAGGACCAACCCATCGTCCCAGCAGGGGGCACTGTCGAAGGCTTAATAACAAGGATACTGTAGAGCTTTCGGTCCTTGGACTCAGAGCGCATGCGGCTCAGCTGCTGCTTGTGACAGCGCAGGCTCCAGGGATTGTGGCTGATCTTCTCAGAACTCAGACCGCTGTTGCCATCCAGCATCTGGAAAGGGACGTCTGAGTGGCTGTGGAGCTCCACCTTCGGACTCTTTGCCTCCTGGGAGCTAAGAAGGAAGAACAGGACACACTGCTGAGGGCTTAGACAAGTCACCCTCTGGGGTCTCAGTGCACAGGGTGAAAAAGGCCTAGATCAGGTCCAATCTGCCACCCATGGCCCCTGCTGAAGGGTGGCACAGGGGTCCCGGATACATGAGCGCACGAAAGGGAGTCATGAGTATATTTATACATGTGTCTCTGAAAACGGTCTCAAAAATAACTCTTGGAATCAAGTTATGTGATGAGGATACCACTCCAGATCCATCAGGAAGCCTATTCGAAAAATCAACTGGAACAAGTGTTGTAGAGGATGTGGAGAGACTGGAATCTCCACATGCTGCTGGAGGGACTGCAAAATGGTGCAGCCACTGAGAAAAAGTCTGGTGGTTCCTCAAAACACCAAATGTAGAATTATCATACGATCCAGCAATTCCACTCCTAGGTATGTACCTAAAAGAACTGAAAACAGGAGCTCAAACAGAAACTCAACACTCTATTCACAGTAGCACTACAATAAATGAGAGATGGAAACAACCCAAGTGCCCATCAGAGCATGAATGGAAAAGCCAGGCATGCCATACCCACACCACGGAGGAACATTTGGCAATAAAAAGGAAGGGAATTCTGACACAGGCAACCTGGATGGGCCCTAAAACCGTCTTGCTAAGTGAAATAAACCGACACAAAAGGAGTACTGTAGGAATCCACTCGTCTAAGGTAACTGCACATTCACAGAAACAGAAAAGAGAACAGCGGTTGCCAGGGACTGAGGGGAAGGGGAGTGGAGAGCTATCGAACAGGTATGGGGCTGCTGCTGGAGATGAAAAGGAACTCTGGAAATGAACAGTATGAAGGCTGCACAAGAGCATGCATTAATTTAATACAACTGAACTATACACCAAGAAAAGGTGAAATGATAAAATGGTAGGTGTACTTTACAATTAAAAAAAATACAAAAATTGATGAATGTACAATTTTATACTTAATAAATAGAGGGTGGAGCCTGGGATGCCACTGTCGAGAACAAGAGTAGCCATCCTGTTTGTGTCCATGTCTACAACCAAATTTTTTTTAAGAAGATTTATCTGATAAGAGACATAGCAAGAGAGGGAACACAAGAAGGGGAGCTGGAGAGGGCAGAGAGCCCGATGCGGGGCTCGATCCCAGGACCCTGGGATCATGACCTGAGCCAAAGGCAGAGGCTTAACAACTGAGCCACCCAGGTGCTCCTACAAGCAAATTTTTAATAAGATCTAAAAAAAGCATACGCTGACAATGTCTACGTGCCGGGGTGGCCGCAGACCCAGGAAACGGCAGAGCAAGTCCACAGCTCAGAGCAGTGGCGGAGCGTGGCAGCGGTATCAGATGCCACCATCCTCTCCTGCCACTGCTGATGCACTAAGTCACACAGGGCTGCGCTAACCACCAGGCCCAGTGTGTACTGGAAATGCAGACACTCCCCCACAGGGTGGCTGGGCAGGCTGGGTGAAGTGGCTGAGACACAGGCAGACATTCCCATTCCCTCTAATCAGAAGTAGAGGAGCCACCAATGCCTCTCAGCATGACCAAACACTCATGTCCTCCTGGGGAGGGCACGGCTGAGGCTATTCGTGAATGCCTTTTTTGTAATCCCCTTTAAGAAAAAACAAAGTGGAGATGCCTGGGTGGCTCAGGTCATGATACCAGTGTCCTGGGATCAAGTCCCCCATCGGGCTCCCTGCTCGGTGGGAAGTCTGCTGCTTCCTCTGCCTGCCACTCCCGCTGCTTGTGCTCTCTCTCTGACAAATAAAATTAGAGAAAAAGAAAGAAATAAAGGGAGGAAGGAAGGAAGGAGGAAAGAAAGAGAGGGAGAGAGGGGAAAAAGAATAAAGAAAAAGAAACAAGGTTTACTCATCCACCAAGGAAACCCAAATAAGTTCTCCCCGTGCCTCTTGGCCTCAGCCTTGGTGCTGCAGCTCTGGCTCTGGTGAAGAAGCAAGCCCCACTCCTGGAGGTAACTTAGAGCCCCTGCGAATAGGCCAAACAGAGGTCTGGGCTCTGCAGACAGAGCTGTCGCCTTCAGAGCAGGGCCCTGAACTCAGACACAGGTCGACTTTGATGTTATTCTATGTACACTGGCTTTTCACCAGATGATTCATGAAGCAACTTCTGCATCTTTGGAGAACAAAAGAAACTCCACTCTAGAGAACTGCTGAGGGAAAGGCATCAATGCCAGCTATGGGCTTGAGGACTTGGGGAACATTCCTTGTCACTAAGCTTGGGTCCCACAATCATCAGTGAAGAGGAAGCCCTTTGGGGAATAACAAGGAAGCCCTGAAGAAGTGCTTCTGCTGACTGGAGTCTATTTTCCAAAAGAATACTTAACACCTGGAGACCCTCCTCACTAAGAAATGGGTGTGAAGGCCTCTCCTTGCTTCAGAGATGCAGAGCAGGCTACAGAGGGCCCCTGACTGAGGACACGGGAGATGACACGTCACACACTCAGCCAGAGTCTCGTGGGGTTCTGTGCTCCTCCACGTGAGTATGTCCTCTTCCAGTGATGGGAGCAGGAAGAGCTGGAAGGCCCTGGGCTCACAGCTTCAGGAGCCAGGGTGCACAGCCTGTGCTGCTGAACTGACGTGATGTCAGAGTTAAACTATGTGCTGCTACAGCTAAGAAAAGTCCCAAAACCAACTTCTAAGTTGAGTCACAAATCTTAATCGCTGAACCTTATTTTTGAGGTAAATAATACACTTAAAAAATTTTTTTTTAAGTAATTTCTTTACCCAACATGGGGCTTGAACTCACGACTGTGAGATCAAGAGTCACATTCCACCGACTAACCAGCTAGGAGCCCCAAAATTAAATATAAAGTAATTAAATCATACTATTTTGATTTTACTTTGTTCCAGGAAGCTCACATCATTTTTAGTTTAATTTGTCTTTTAATAATTCAGTGGGTTTTTAAAAATATTTTTACAAGGTTATAAAATATCACCACTATCTAATTTTTAGGACATTTCATCACCCCCAAAACAATCACCATTAGCAGTCACTTCCTATCCTCCTCTCCCCCTCAGTCTCTGGCACCCACTAACCTGCTTTCTGTCTCGTGTGCATTTGCCTATTCTAAACATTTTCTATAACTGGAACCCCATAATATGTGTTTTTTTTGTGATTAACTTCTTTCACTTAGCACAGGTTTTCAAGGTTCATCCCCATAGTGGCCCGTATGAGTGCGCCATTCCTGTTTATGACTAACAGTCAGCCTTTATTCATACATTCGTCAGCTTATGGACACTGGGATTACTGTTTGGCTGTTAGGACTAACATTACTATGAACATCTCTTCACAAGTTCCGTGTCTGAATGTATTTTTTCAATTCTCTTGGTACAGGCTGCTATTCCCAGGAGTGGAATGGATGGGTGTACTTTCTAAGGAGCTGCCAAATACCTGTTTCCCAGAATGGCGGCACTAGTCTACATGCCCGTCAGGCGTTTAAGAGGGTTCTAATCTCTCCACATCTTCTTCATCAACACTTTTACTGCCTGTCCTTCTGATGACAGCCATCCTAGGGGAGTTCATATTTTTTGCATAAAATATTCAGAAACATAATCATTTGTAGACTGTTTTCCTAACCTACAAGGAAAATCATTTCCAATGCAATAAACTAAATTTTAGGTGCAGGGAAAGGGTTAAGAGCTGACCTCAGTGTCTCAGAGAGGTCAGAGAACCTCTTCCAGAACTCTTAAAAAACACTAGTCCGGACACCCTCTCACTGCACTTGGGCAATCCTACAAGTCAGAAAGCAGATGCAACCTCACCATGGACCACGGCATTTCAACCTCACGTTTGAGACAAGGACAAAGCTGGAGGACACAGAGCACGAATGGCGGGGAGTCCTTGCTTCCAAAGGGCTGAGAGACCTTCATTCTCTCTTGACCAGCTCCACCCATCCTCAGGAGGCAGCATCACTGGGGTGATGTGACACGCCCAGGGGGGTAGCCAAAGAACACCAGCCATCTTCCCCCAACTTTGAGACCTACTTCCCTGGGGTGTATCGGGGCTCTAGAGAGGCCTCGGGCATTTGTGCTGCGAGGACCACATGTGCACCTTCAGCCCTGCTCACCAACCCCTTACCTCTCGGAGGTTTCAAGGGACAGGCTGGCTTTCTCCTCCTTGTGCTCACTGCCACTGCCTGACCGGTGCAGGCTCCGGCGGGAGTGTTTGCGCCGAGGTTGCTCCCGCTCTGGTGTGTCATCCTGCTCCACAGTCTCACTTTCCACATAAGGGTACGCCACCAAGTTGATGTAACCATCACTGTCTCCCTCAAAACAGACAGACACCACGCCTGTTGAAAAAAAGGCAGCTAGTCAACAAATGTCTACACAGGCTGGGTCTGTGCAGCACAGACTGCCTGGTACTTGCTGTCCCACAGCACATCACCTGCCCTGAACCAACTGAAGATCAATGTAGGAACAATGACCAACACACACCTTTCCAGAACACAGCTGACCACTCGCCCCAACTCAGAGGCTGCTACTTAGCCTTTGATCGTGGATAGATATGTATGTCTTTCCTGCGCTCTTCTCTAGCCCCGGCACTTCCAGTGACTGGCCTCTGTACCACTCATAACTATGGGCACTGGAGACACCCACACCTGACAGGACTTAACCTTCTCCTTATTTAACTACTCTGTGATCCCGCCATTTCCTATGTCAGTGACTTGATCTGCTTCCTTCAGCCCTGTGTGCCACCTAGAGAGACTTAAGACTTTTCCCTGCAAAACAGTCCCCAAAAGAAGTCTTCTGCTCACACTGAGCATCAGACTCTTCTAACCTCACCAGACAGAGCGTCTGTTTCACTAAACCACCGGCACTCCTAAATTGAGACACCTTTCTGTTCCCCCTGCTGTACTCAGGCGAAAGAGTTTACTGTGTCCATTTTTTACCAAACAGGTTGTTCATAGTTTCTTCTGTATCATTACCAAAAGAGTTAAAACACAATACCTACAAACCTAGTACAAGGTGTTTTAAAAAAAAGAGAGAGAGAGAAAGAAAGAGAAAGAAAAAGGAAAGAGAGAAAAGAAAAGAAGAGAAGAGAAAGAAAAGAAAGACAAAGAAATCAAGAAAGGAACCCAGGGGTACCTGGGTGGCTTAGTTGTTGGTTAAGCATCTGACCTCAGCTCAGGTCATGATCTGGGTTTCCTGGGATCCC
>PISX010000643.1:0-135592 GCA_004024625.1 Mellivora capensis
AAAAAAAAATTAATACAAGTTTTTGTTCACAAATTGAAAAGTACAGAAAGTATAAAGGAGAGAATAAAAACATCTATAATCACCACCTAGAGCACTAATAAAATGTGTAATTCCTTGCAGTGTTCTTTATATTCATACTTGTAAAGAAAATTAGGATTGTTTTGTTTACTTACGTGATTCTAAAGTACAGTTTCAAGTCATTTATTGCTAAATAACATATGATTTTAAAATGTAATTTTAATGACTGTAAATTATCCTATTTTATAACTTTACAGTTTTTTAGTTTTAGTCTTTAACTGGAAAATTAAGACGGTTTTAATTTTTTTCTTCACATGATACTGTTATAAACATTTTTATATGTAATCCTTTTGATTATCAATAGTTTACTGGAATAAAAATACATAAGTCAAATTACCAAGTCCTGATATATATTACTAAATATCTTTTAAAATAAATAAAATGTATAAATATATAAAACATATTACTAAATATCTTTTTAAAATATTGTACCTATTTAGATCTCTACAGTATTTATGAAAATAGCCATTTAACTTCACCCCAACGACACTAATTATCATTTTAAAATAAATAACTAGCCATTTGTTATATTTGTTTGGGTATGAACATGGTTTGTTCATACATTGTTCATACATTGTGACATTTTCAATCAAGTTGCTTTCTCTTTGGCTGGAAATAGCTATTTATATGTGAAGAATAAAACTATCATAATTGTTTCTCACTTTTTTCCAGGTCATTATTTGGCTTTTACATTTTATTTTTAAATGAGTCAGTGAAGGAAGCAAGTAGAGGGATTACCATGTTGATTTGATTTTTTGTAATAAATATAAGTAGTTGAAGTTGTGGATAAAGTCCTGGAAAAATAACATCTCTCTGTTTTCAATCATTCTTTTTTTATTTTTATTTTTCATGTATTTGTTCAACAGATATTTGTTAAGTATTTATTGAGTTTATAAGCTAGTGTCAACTCAAGATAGGGGAAACAAATATTGACCTAGTAAGATATATACCCAAATTTCTACAATTTGTAAGACAAGGCCCTAGCCAGATACTTCAGCTATCTGATAGCTGAACTAGACAGGAATCTCTTAAAACCAATCTGATTATAACTATAACTCCCCATTTAAGGGACAAGAAAAGGGTAAAAATCATTAAATCTTGAACCTGTCCAAGAACTATTCAGATAAGCATATATGTGAGGGAAATATGAAGAGCTGAAAGTTGGGATGTATACATGATGATAAACCCTAGAGTCGCCGAAATCTGGAAATAAAGAGCAAAGCAAAGCATAAATGAGCAGAAGCTTGTTAAAAATGCCAAAGACAACAAAAATTACATTTTTAGAAATGTTCAGAACAAGAAGAATGAGGCCAGAAGAGGCCCACTGCTTGGGGGCATATGACATATAATTCTGGAAGGACAAGCTAGTGCATGCCATGACAGAAAGAGCATTCAAAAAGATCCCAGTAGGAAAAATTTATGGGCCAAAGCCAACAAGATGAAATTAGATAGTGATAAATGAATGAACCTGCTCTTAGGTTAAAAAAGAAAATCAACTGTCTGAATACAAGATTGGGGAACAGGTCAGTCTACTGGAAAAATAATCTGGAGTTTTAATTGTTTGAAATTTTGGCCTGAATCAGTGGTTCAGAGGGCATATTTACAAAAATATAGAACTACTGAGAAAATTATCCTCCACTACTTGGTTCTTATTGGATGGTATGCACACGTTATAATTCAGATAGTTATATGTATTTTTACTTTAGAGAAACAGGGACAAGCTAAAACTCCCTATTATCAGTGGTCTGGGTCATTTTTTAATGATCTTGAAGAGACTTGAAAATTTCTCCTGTAAACACTGGATGCGACACAGTCGTGAAAATTGCAAGATATTTGCATGATTATGACAATAAAAATAGTGTTTACTTGTTTTTTGTTACTCCAGAAGATAGAATTGAATGCAGTGGATGGAATTCACAAAAATGTAAATGTTGGTTCAGTATGTAGAATTTTTGAAATGTAATCTGTGCCTGGTGACTGGACAAGTTGAGGAAGAAGTCAGGAATGTGGTAGAAAGGATCTAAATATAGAATGAAGTCAAACAAGAGGGTTTCTCAAGGTTCTATCACTTCTACCATTCTGTGCTAACCTACTTTTGTGTTTATTAATGCAACCTAAGAGTTTGTTCTTATCAATTTCTTTGCCCCTGAAGTAATTATATAAATGGCCCCCAGTTGAGATATATATAAGTATTATATCTTAGCACTCATTTTTTTAAATATAAGAGTATCAGAAATTAGAAATGGATATAGGTTGAGAAGAATCAATATTAACTCTTCCTTCAATGTTTGGTAGAATTCCCCTGTGAAGCCATCCGGCCCTGAACTTTTATTTGCTATAGTTTCTTGTGTACTGATTCAGTTTCATTGCTGATTATCAGTCTGTTCAAGTTTTCTCTTCTTCCTGTTTCAGTTTTGGTGGTTTATATGTTTATAGGAATTCATCCATTTCTTCCAGGTTTTCTGATTTGCTGACATACATAGTCGTGTTTCATAATATTCTCTTGTAATTGTATTTCTATGGTGTGAGTTATGATTTCTCATCTATCATTTGTGATTTTACTTATTTGGGTCCTTTCTCCTTTCTTTTTAATAAGTCTGGCTAGCGGGGGTGCCTGGGTGGCTCAGTGGGTTAAAGCCTCTGCCTTCGGCTCCGGTCATGATCCCAGGGTCCTGGGATTGAGCCCCGCATGGGGCTCTCTGCTCAGTGGGGAGCCTGCTTCCTCCTCTCTCTCTGCCTCCCTCTCTGCCTGCTTGTGATCTCTGTAAGTCAAATAAATAAAAATAAAATCTTTAAAAAAATAAGTCTGGCTAAAGGCTTATCATTTGTTTTGTTTTTTTTTTTGTTTTGTTTTTGTTTTGTTTTTCAAAAAACCAGCTCCTGGTTTCATTGATTACTTCTATTGTTTTTAGCTTCTATATCATTTAATTCCACTCTAATCTTTATTATTTCCTTCCTTCTGCTGGCTTTAGGTTCTATTTGTTCTTTTTCTATCACCTTTAGGTGTAAGATTAGGTTGTTTATTTATAAAGAACTAATAAAGCTCAACACCCCAAAATCAAATAACCCAATTAAAAAATGTGCAGAGGACATGAACACACATTTCTCCAAAGACATCCAGATGGCCAATAGACACATGAAAAGATGCTCAACATCACTCATCATCAGGGAAATACAAATCAAATCTACATGAGATGTCACCTCACACCTGTCATACTGGCTAAAATTAACAACACAGAAAACAAGTATTGGCAAGGATGTGGAGAAAGGCAAAACCTCTTGCATTGTTGGTAGGAATGCCAATCGGTGCAGCCACTCTGGAAAACAATATGGCATTCCCTTAAAAAGTCAAGAATAGGGACGCCTGGGTGGCTCAGTTGGTTAAGCCGCTGCCTTCGGCTCGGGTCATGATCCCAGTGTCCTGGGATCGAGTCCCACATCGGGCTCCTTGCTCGGCAGGGAGCCTGCTTCTCCCTCTGCCTCTGCCTGCCACTCTGTCTGCCTGTGCTCGCTCTCTCTCTCTCCCTCTCTCTGACAAATAAATAAATTTAAAAAATAAAATAAAAAATTTTTAAAAAGTCAAGAATAGAAATACCCTATAATCCAGGCAATTGTACTAGTAGGTATTTACCCAACAAATACAAAAATACTAATTCAAAGGGATACATGCTTCCCAATATTTATAGCAGCATTATTAATAATAGCCAAAGTATGGAAGCAGCCCAAGTGTCCATTAATAGATGAACAGATAAAGAAGAAGTGGTATAGTTAGAGAAAATATAATATTACTGAGCCAATAAAAAAGAATGAAATTTTCCATTTGCAATGACAAGAATGGAACCAGAGAGTATTATGCTAAGTGGAATAAGTCAGGGAAAGACAAATTTCATATCATTTCATCATATGTATAATTTAAGAAACAAAACAAATGAGCAAAGGGGGGGAAAAGGAGAGAAACAAACCAAGAAACAGATTTTTAACAGTAGAGAACAAACTGCTGGTTACCAGAGGGGAAGAGGGTGGAGGGATGGGTAAAATAGGGAATGAGAATTAAAGAGGGCACTTTTTATCATAAGTACCAAGTGTTGTGTGGAAGTGTTGAATCACTATATTATACACCTGAAACTAATATTACCCTATATTGTAACTAACTGGAATTTAAATGAAAACTTAACAAAATAAAAAAGAAAGGACGTGGTATGAAACCTGCGTCTTTCTGGCTGCGAGAATTTGGGCCTTCTCCTTTGTTTTAGCTATTAATTTTCCTGACTGTGCTAGAATTGGAAACTGTATCTTGCATGGCATCTCTGGTCTTGATTGCAGAAACAATGCAAAAACATTGCTTCTTGTTACCAACATATCTACCATTATGATGCTCAGTATTCCTTTGTGTAGACCCAAGTTTCCTTCTGGCATATTTTATAATTCTGTCTGAAGGATATTTCTTTTAATATTTCTATGGTGAATATCTTATGTCTTTATTAAATATATTTACTAAGTAAATTCTTTCAGCATTTGGTCTGAATGAATCTGTTTTCCTTTCATTTTTAAAGCATTTTTCTGTGTATACAATTTTGGGTTAATAGAGGTTTTTGTTTGTTTTTGTATTTCAGTACTTTAAAATGTCATTCACTTGTCCTCTGGATTGAATAATTTTAGATGAGAAGTCTGGAATTCCTGCATCTTTTCCTCTGTACATATTTGTCCTTTTTCCTCTGGCTGCTTCTAATTTTTAATCCTTATCACTGGTTTCCAGCAATTTGATTGTAATATGCCTTGTTGTGTTTATCCTACTTGTGGTTTATTGAGCTTTTTGGATATGTGAGTTTGTAGTTTTCACCACATTTGGAAAATAATAGGCCAGTATTACTTCAAGTATTTTAACTTGCCTCTTCTTCTAGAATTTATATTACATCTATGCCTCACTTCTTGAATTCCCCTACATGTTAATGAGTCTCTCTCTCTCTCTCTCTCTCTGTCTTTCACTTTTAGTTTTTTGGTGATTAATTTATATTGTGGGTTTGGGTTTTTTTGTTGTTTTGGGGTTTTTTTTTTGCTGTAATTCTAATTTCTATTATTGTATCTTAATGTTCACTGATCTTTTCTTCTTTAGTGTCTAATCTGCTATTACTTTCAAATGTACTTTTTAAAATTTCAGATATATAATTTTTCATCTGTAGAAGTTGTACTTTGTTGTTATATCTTCAATTTATATAGTATCACATTAATGTTTTCCTCTTCATCTTTGAATATATTTCTAATATTTATAATAGAGATTTCAAAGTGTTATCTAATTTCATCATCTCTGATATCTCACTTATGGATCACATTTTCCAGCTTTTTTTGTATTTCAGATAACTGGATAGTGTGTACTCTGACTTTTACACTGTTGAGTGATGGTTTATCATTTTCTTTAAGATGTTTTAAACTTTATTAAGTTACTTACAGAATAGACTGATACTTTAGAGGCCTGTTTTGAAGTATTTTCAGGTCAGATATAGAGTTGCCTTTACTCCGGGCATAGGTTAGCCCTATTACCTATGTGTGCCCCACCTGAGTTCCACTGAAGGCTGAGTGTTCAACGAAGAGTCTTGTTGGCTGCTATGAATCTTAACATTCTGTGACATCTTGTAAGCTTCAGATTTTAGTTCTCTAATCATTCTGCTTGAGGGCTTATGGAGTTGTATCCCGTGACTGTGTGGCTAAGAATTTAACAGCGGACTCAAGTGATCCCTATGGAGATCTATTTCTCCATGAAATACCCTCCTTTCTAATACTTTGTCCTGGAAATAGCCTCCAGAAACTCTGCTATATGCCCCAGAAATTCAGTAAGACCACCATGTTCTGCTTGGTACTCCTTTTCTCATAGAAAGACCAGAACAGAAAACCTTGCTTATTTCTCCTTTCCTGGAGATTACAGTGCTGCACTGTTTGTCACATAGTATCTGAACAGTTTATTTGAATACATTGTATATAGTAGGGAAGTAAGTCCAATCCCACTTACCCTATAATGGCCAAGAGTAGAAATACCCACCCATACTTTATTAAGAGTAGAAATACTGTAAAATACATCATTTGTGGGGGGTTTTCATGATAACAGTTGTTAGTAATCAAAGAATATTGCAGACATAAATGGGAAATTGTGATAAATACAGTACTAAGTACTAAGTACTACTGTGCTTTCTCTAATTTTCGCAAGCACTAAGATCTATCACTAGAAGAAAAAAAAGACAAATTCACTTTTAATTATCTCTGTTTCTTAATATTTGAATAAGAAAAAGTATCTTCAAAATATTTTTTTATTTTCCTCCTTTTTAGCAATCTCTTTATCAAATCCTAGGTCTTTAGATACAATCATTTCTAACCATGTTGACTCAAGAGTATTAAGATATAGACTTGTAACACTTAAAAACTGCTAAATTGTTTGTAATGATTTTATGATTTTTTTTTCTTTTCCTTAATCTTTAGATTTCATTAGTCATTCAGTCTAGTGCTTGGGTCACCATATAAATTTAGTTTATAAAAGCTTGAACACTTTAAATCAGATTCCAAAACTGATCAGTTTAAAATTTTGACCTTTCAGTTACTAAATCTGTATCAGTGATTGAGTTGCTTATTTCATCCACTTAATTCATTATATTAAGACAGGTGGTATTTTTTTTATCAACTCTTATAATTTCCATTATCCATATATTAAAATTTCTATAGGTCTTCTTTGGGAAGATGAAGGCACGAGTTTCTCAGAACTCTTAAATACTTATTGGCAGAACATAGGTCCTTAAAGAGGGTGATTATGAAGGATTTTTTTCTGATTAGCTAATAAGTATAAGAATTATTTTAGGTTACCTACACATTCATGTTCACTGTATCATAAACAAGCCAGCAGGTGGCAAACTTGAGATTTTTTTAAACTATGGCTTTTATTGAAAATGTGCAAGTATTGAACCTTGGATCACTGGATCTCATGAATACCTCTTTTGGTGTAACATGACATAAAAAAAATGAAACCCTTTTATTGTAGAGCCTTTGGTATTTGCATAACAATGTACCCTATTTATGCATATTTTTATTTAGTTTTAATTTGATTTGCTGTTTTATCCTATAATTCTTTCTCTAACAAATAGTTTTGCAAGATATAAAATGCCACTTTGAATCCATTTTTGTTATGGTTTCCATGATTATGAGTAAATTTTAGTGATCCTTTTGTTTACTTTTATATCATTTAAAAGGGTATGCAAAATAGACTTTTTTTCCCAGAACAGGTAATATTCTCTTGAAAGACTAATAGTATCGATCTCCATGGTTTTTAAACACAAAACATAATTTCCTGTGGATAATTATTATTTTTCATCTTATTCCTATAAATGTTTCTGTTTAAGTGTGATTCACTTGTAATTATTGGTAAGTGAAGATGGCTATAGTTTTTTCCATATATTTTTGATTTTCATAAGGTTTGGGCTTTGCATTAATGACCTGGGATCACTCAAGGTTAATTATATTCAGGCATTTGATTAGGCTTTGGGTTATTTAAGTAAACATATTTCTAGCCATCACATTCAGGGATAATTCAAACATAATATATGACTTACTCATTTCTTTCTCTCTTTGAAATCCACCTATTGTTAACACTACCTGTATGTTTTCTATAAAATTAATTTCCCTTCCTATAAGTTACACTCCTCCGAAATGTCTGCATTAACCAATCTGTTTTAGTAATTATTGTAGCTTGTTATTCTCTTTCAAATGGAGAAGAATTTTTTAAAAAAGGAAAATATGTAACTAAAGACAAACCAAAATTAGGCAACTTAGATACTTCATTATTTTTACATATAAATTGGACCATTTAGATGACTTGTACAAGATTTAAATAAAATCAACTGTGCTTCATTAAAACAAAAAAAAATATTTGAAGGATTCTAACAATTGGCTGTCTGGCAGACTGAGTTTTCAAGATATGGAAAATGAATTCAGTAATTAGCATAAATGTTTAAGTTGTTCCCCAAATTTCACAAAAACTGAAGACTCTTTAAGGCCTAATAAGTTATAATTCTTCCTGCTTTTATATTTTTAAGGGAAGAGAGGAGTGAAGTTTTTAAAAATGTAGAGTATAAAGAAAGTATATTATAGTGTAGAATTGAATTTAAACTATTAAACAAGCCCTGAACCAAATTTAAGAAAACTGAAATTGGTGCTTATGCTGTATAGATTGTATGTCACTCAGCTTTAGTGATCTCAGCATTGAGGCTTTAAAAAAAAGAAACTTCTAATCAGAGAGATGCCTGCATTTCACTAGTTTGCATGTATTCAGAGGTCAAGATGTCCTGGTTTTGTATGTTTCTTAACTCAGTCATCCTTTCTTCTATTTTCCTTCAATTTATCTCCAACTGTGAAACGCAGTTTTTGAGAAAGATGGCTCATACCCCAAAACACCATCTCATCTCCCTGCTTCCTGAGTCTCCCTGATGAACTACCTTGGGATTTTTCATGAGGTAAAATCAGGGACATGAAAATGGTGTCCAGACACAGCAATTCCTAGACTTCTGGAGTCCCATATGCATCAGACTACAACACAAAACACCCAAGCTAGTGTTGGCTCCTGCCCTAATGATTCTGTCAGTTGTTCAATGAGCCAGATTTTTGTTTTTAATAATGCCCTTTCCAATGAAATACTTAAATGTATACATCTCTTGAATTCGAGAACACAGGGTCCCAGTTGTGCTCAGTCTGGTAATGTGTCCCAAACGTGTAGCATTGCTGCTGGGTAAGAGTAAGGGTCTGCCGGTTGGAGAGGAACAGCCACCAATATCCCCACAGAACACTGTCCCGCCAGCTGCGTCTCCACACCACCCTGCCACTGACACACAAGGGACAGGTCGTGACAACGGGGAGTTGGCGCTCCTTAGGAACAGGCTTGAGTCTAGCTCTTTAGAAAGAGGCCTTCCTGGGTGAGAGTCCTTAGGAGTCCTAGGGACTTGAGGAGTCTGGCCTTTCTCCACCCCTCTGCTCTTTCTGCCTTTCTTTGCTCAGTGCGCCCCCACCCTACCCCGTGTGCACGCAGAAGAAAGTTTCGCACAGAATGAGCCCCACGTTGACGTAGGCATCCCTCCCCTTCCATCTGGATAAAAGCCCGGAAGGGAGCGAGTAGGGGAGATGAAGAGGTAGGGATCCTTTGGATCACTGTGGTCAGGGTCCCGAGGCGGGGCTGGTCAGGAGCCAGCCAAGAGTAGACCTGCATCAGCTTTTCCTTCCTCCATCAACCTCTCAAATCCCAATGAGGTCACTGAAATGAAAGAGAATCAGACCAAGAGAGAGGGGGAGGAAGAGGACGACGACGAGGGAGAAGAAACCCAGACGGGGAAAGGCCATCAGACAAGGTCGCTTATTCTGGCGACACAGCAACAGCGAGGAGCGTGGTACTGAATATATCCGCCCGCTCAGCCTGGGGACCGAAGGACTCGCAGAAGCACTTTGTGTTACCACGAAAACAAAGGAGAGGAGACGAGAAGGAGAGAGAGAGGGAGAGAGAGAAGCTCTGAGCAGTTCCGCTTTGGATCTCCGGGAAGCAGGGAAAGAAAGGATCTCCTCCGCCAGGAAAGAAAGGGGAGCCTGAGGGTCTGGGAGGTTAGAAGGGAGCCGGTATCCTGCGGAGACTTGGGAAGCGGCAGAACTCTGGACAGCGCCTCGCGAGCGGAGCTCCTTGCTCCTGGCCCCTCGAGGCTTCTGGCTGCCTCTTGAAAGCCCTTCTACCGGTGCACTCTCTTCTCCTGGACTCCGACCACCGAACCCAGGAAAATTCTACGATTCCTGCCTGAACGTGCCAGGGGGTGGAACGACTCTTTTGCTCTGGCCCAGTCCGGGAAGAGGGTCTCCGGTTCTGGAAATCTAGTCCTTGTGGATAATGCTTCGCTGGTGAAGAAAGAAAAGTTTTGGGGTCTGGTAGGGGGCGGAAGGGGTTAGGAGGATAGTGGAAGGAAGAAGGTGGATGGTTGGTTTCCCTCTCTGATCTGGAAGGAATGATGACCGAGGAAGGATGTGCACCAGCGGCCAGATTATTGGGAGCCTCTTGGTGCTCTCTGTGCTGGAGATAGGGCTGGGGGTATCCAGCGTGGCCGTGGGGGCGGTCAGCTTCAGCCTGGCCCTCCGAGAGCACAAGCCGCAGCTCGGAGACTCGTCCCCGGTATGGAGCGGGGTGTGTGTACGTTGAGCCATTTCACTCTCTCTTTACCTCTTTACGGTGATGGTCAGTGTGCGTGCGTTAGTCACTCCCTCCCTGGGGAAGAAAATCATAAATCTCCTCTGGCTTGCATGTGGGTTCTTGTTGGCAGACTCTGCCTCTTTATGTTGTCCTTTTATTTACTAATTGGTATTTTTTTCTCTTACCTTGGCTTAAGACCAAATTAAATGGCTTTGTTTAAAGTTGGGGATGGGGGAGGGGAGTTTCCACTAGCTGAAGCTGCATAAGGCTGCCTAGTGATGCTGATTAGGGAGTCACACCTGTCAAGGGCAGACTCACTTAGCCTGTTTCTTTTACAAGGAAAAACCAAAATGAAAGTGTTACATCATTTTCTTGTATCAGAAACAAGCAAGGGTAGATTTATGCATTTATTTCTGGGCAACAGTGTCCAAGGTACACTAAAGGCAACACTGATAGAACAAAAATGTGTGAAGGTAAAAGGAGTATTTTATCCCAGAAAACATTGCTCTTAATCTCTCTTTGCTAGCTTTCTGATACTTCACATCTAAAAACTCTTTTGTAAGTTCTAGGCAGTAAGTTAAACAATGAATAGTATGATATGTAACAACATTCCAGCTGGAGAATAACTCAGCTTAAAGAGTACCTAATGCTCAGAAAAAAGGTCATAATTTCCTCTAGGTCAGATGTCAGACCCAATGACCTTCTTATTTGCTTTGGGTGAATCTCCAGGAAAGACTCAGAGACCCACTTCTTCCACCAGCGATCAATAAAATAACTGCACTATTCCTAGTGTGGGCCTAGTAGTGAAAATAATTTTTTCTTCTCCTTTAAGTTCTCTAGCTGGTTTCTTGGTTTCTAGGTTGATTCCAGTTTCCAAGATAATTTAATAGGATGCTATTCTGTCACTGATGATCTATAGGTGTAATTAACAATCATGGTTTGGTTATTTGTGTGCTTTGAGTCACTGAGGGGGAAAAAATGACTAAGTTTAAGAAAAATCCTTTTGAAGTAATTCAATCTTGAAAGAAGTCCTAGCATTTTAAAAACTGGTACAATTGTGCTGTGGAAAAAGGTTTTTTATTTTAATTTTTCAAAATGAGGCAAATGTTTTTAAATTGCAGAAATTAGAAAGAAAAGTAAAAGTGGTACTCAGTTTTAACACTGACTTTTTCCTAAGAATCCTTGTTTTGAATTCAGTAAGTTACTATCAACCTGCAAATAATTTCCTTTTCTTTATTATGTAATTTTTATCAATATACACTTCCAATTTAAATATGAAAGGCTAAAAGGCAAACCTTAAATTTGGTTATTCTATATCTTATGTGTTGTTATTATTATTTAAACAGAAATAGACTTCAAAACTTCTATCAGACAATTGTCAAAATAAAAGATAATACCAACATTTAAAACAAAGGTGAGAAAAAGTGACCTTTTGATGGCTTATGAGGGAGGAGACTCAAATACTCTTCAAATCACTTCCCCTCTTAAATGTGAGAAATTGGTGAATAAACATAGGTTGTCTCTAAATGGTATTAAAGTATCCATTTTATCTTCAAGAATTTAAAAAGTGGTTATATTTGCTTGGCATATGTAAGAAAAACAATTATTTTTTTTCTTCCCAGATAATTTACTATTATCTAAATGAGTCAACATATGTATTTGTACAAAAAAAAATAAATTTTTGAATCAGCTCAATAAAAAGCAAATAAAAGCAAGTCATGATAATGACTATATATATAGTCATGATAGATGACTATGATATATAGTCTATATATCATTATCATGATATATATCTATATCTATATATCATGTATATCTATATATCATATATATATCTATATATCATGATAATGATATATAGACTATATATCGTCTGATATAATATGATAATGACTATATATATAGTCATTATCATGAAGAATCAGTTCTATTTTCAACTGGTTTTTTAGCGTAACCAAAATTTACCTAGGATCCTTGAACAATGTTTTGAATTCTGTTT
This sequence comes from Mellivora capensis, assembly GCA_004024625.1. Classification (NCBI taxonomy): domain Eukaryota; kingdom Metazoa; phylum Chordata; class Mammalia; order Carnivora; family Mustelidae; genus Mellivora; species Mellivora capensis. The sequence goes on from PISX010000643.1 coordinate 12,273, forward strand.
AAAAAAATTTTTTTTAAGATTTTATTTTTTTTTTGACAAATAGAGATCACAGGTAGGCAGAGGCAGGCAGAGAGAGAGGAAGGGAAACAGGCTCCCTGCTGAGCAGAGAGCCAGATGTGGGGCTCAATCCCAGGACCCTGGGATCAGGACCTGAGCCGAAGGCAGAGGCTTTAACCTACTGAGCCACTCAGGCGCCCCTAAAAAAATTTTTTTAATGCATGTATTTGAATGAATGAATTTGAAACTAGGATGCCCAAATGGATCACTTCTTTGATCACTCTTATAAACTTAAGTTAAAAAATCAAATTTGTGAAGAAATACTCAGTCTTGATCATTACTTCATTATAGACATGCTAATTGATTTTTTAAATTGTTTTTCAGAGGTCATTTGTGATAAAGTCTGAATTATCTCATATCTGTCAATAATGAATTCACCTCACCATTATCAATAGAGGGCTTACCATTGCACATTTCACTCTTTGACACAAAGACTATTAAGATGAATCAGAATACCTTGTGGAGGAAATGAGAGAAGTACATCACTACCTTTATCAGTGGTGAAAAATTAAGGTTTGACCTCAGAGAGATACAGGGGCAGATATAGTGGAGAGAAGTTGGGGAAGTCAATGAAATATCCATGGGAGAACAGTTGTTTTCTCTAGACCTTGACAGTTTACCGGGACTTGTAATTTATGTATCACAGTGTTTAGTTAATGCATCACAGAGTGAAATCTGAAGTCTACCTGGGAGCAGATTCCAGATCTGTCATTTACTATCTGGATGACTACTGAAGTTTCTCATATTCTGTAAAATAGGATTGTTAAAAGGCACAAATGAAATAATTCTCTTAATAAATGCATGGTGTGTAGTAAGCATTGAATAAATGCAAGCCACTAATACTGGGTGCACAGACTGACAGTGAAGGGCATGAGAAATGAGAGCCTTTCAGGTAGCACAAACTGGGATGGTATGGGTTATATTCCAGGTGGAATAGGCTCCTCTATTTTTCTGGTGCTTATGTGTGAGGGGAAGATAAGGACGGAAAGAATGGTTGGGGCCAGACCACGAGAGGCTATGTGCCAGTTGGAGGCAACAGATTTATTTCCTCAGACTTTTAATAATAATAATAATAATAATAATAATAACAATAACAACAATAATAATGCCAATTCTCACTTCCCAAAAAGATTCAAGGAAATGCAAAGGAAAACTAGATCAACATTATAAATCTCTTTGGTATTTTAGGAATTTAGAAATCTGTATTATTTATGAACACTAGATGGGATTTTATAATGATGAACCTGTCATGATAACCACAGTCTATAGTCAGTGTGTTTTGGTGTCATGAAGTTTTTTTCAACACATTATTGTCATTATTACAAGATCTTTGAATTAAATTTTTGAAGTCAAATAAAAGTGTACTATGAAGGTATTACTTTTTATGTATGTATTTTGACATCATGAGCTTTCTATCTAGGTCAAGTGCACTAAGAATTCAGGCAACTGTTTTGATCTTTGAACCCAAATACACACATTTTTTAAAATGTGGCTTAAAAATAAAATAGCAAAATAAAATAAAGAGCTTAAAAGTCCATGGGATGTCACTATTTCATAGTCAGGCAAGGGTGCTTCCTGTGATCAGTTTAAAGGTGTGGACAATTAGGAAAAAAAATTATTTCACTGTAATTTTATAGAGAAAGAAAGCTGTAAATGCCTTACCGGGTTTTAGCTTCTTAGTCACTTGTTATAGCTAATGGAGTCACCTGTTGAAAGCCTACAGGAAGACAATACTTTTAGATAACAATGAAGGAACCATTGGGTCAACTGCTTTGGAAAAGACAGTCGTGTGAAATATAACTGATGTGTAAGATTTATTGACAGAGTTAAACAGACAGGGCTGTTTCCAATTTGCTATGTGATAGCCACTTTTCTCCATCTCCAGTGCATCATCTCTAATGGAAATGGACTGTATTTAGTGGTACCCAGATTAATGGTTCCAAGAGGATTTATTTTTTTGTTGCTCTAGATTGGCACTTAGAAATGTAGAGATTCAGACTGTTGTGTCCAGAACAACATCTGGCGCTAAGTTATATTTGATATCTACCATCCTAAATTCCATCCATCTATATCTAATAATTATTCTATAAATTAAATGTGTTAAAAGGAAGTATTCTCTTTTTTAAAGATTTTATTTATTTACTTGTCAGAGAGAGAGAGAGCACAAGCAGGGGGAGCAACAGGCAAAGGGAGAAACAGGCTCCTTGATGAGCAAGTTGCCCAGTGCAGGACTCGATCCCAGGACTCTGAGATCATGACCTGAGCTGAAGGTCAGCTTTACTGACTGAGCCACCCAGGTGCCCCTCAAAGGAACTTTTCTAAGCCTAGTTTACCCCACATGTAAACACAGTCTTCTTAAATAATAAAAAAAAATATACCTAAATCATACAAAGTTTGAATGATTTTTATTGCTTATTTTTCTAGACAATACTTTATGTGTATATTATAGCTTTCTCCACTTAATAAATCTGATACTTTAGGTGAGTGAAATTTATAGCATAATCAAGGCCACCTGTTATTTGGACTCCTAGTTCACCATGGCAACAACCCAGCCATTTGTAGGTTTGTGTTGAAATCCATCTACTGTACATTCTGATCCATACTATAGCAATATAAGAGAGGTGCTATATATAAATGAGAGCTGCCTCAAAGTATTAATTTTAATGAGTAAATCTAGTCAAATTCATTTAAGGAATAACAAACACAACAAGGTCAAAGAAACCTCTCAAACATTTGACCTTACTTCAAATATATAAAATTTGAAGTTAGTATGTCTCTAATCAGATGATGTATCACTTTTCTCCAGATTCAAAATATATAACATAAAAGGTTCATATTTCCTAGCATGAGATGAAATCATTGCCCCATCTTCATAAAATATTACAAATACACATTTATAACCAATTTTGGAGTTAGTTTTAGTCATATGTTATTCACGCACAAATACTCATTTCAAAGGGTAAATAAGAATCAAAACTAAAAAGAAAACTAAAGTTCTCTACCACCTCATCAAAATTAGTCACCATTATAAGTTTAGTGTGTAATTGCACAGATACTTCCCCACATAGAAATAGTATCATTTGAACATACAGATCAATTTTAAGTTCTTAGATATATTAAAGCCCATTTGTGGACTCTGTAGATCCCATATAAAGAATCTTCCTTATCTGATTCATACTGTTATTCTTAAGTGCCACTTTTATCTACTGGGGTTAAGGCTATTAGATACTTGGCAATTAAATCAGTTGGACAAGCCAAACTACTAGGAAGTGTAGTTATTATTCAAGGAACTATATTGTGTGCCAAAGAAATACACATAAAATGTCTATATCTGGTATTGATTGGTAATGCTATAAAACAAGAAAAATGGTCACTTTTGCCATTATCTGATAAGATGTTTTGTTTTAGTCTGTATTTCATCCACATATAAGTGACATGTGTTTGAATTTCTGCCTAGAGCCTATGACAAATTCTGTCTCAGGATTTTGGCTGGTATTCAAGGTTATAACTGATCTTGAAGACTTTGGTGTAGAACTATTAGGGAATAATTGATAGTAATTGCTTGGTCACCCAGTTGTTGACAATTTGCTTGATAGAAACATGATCTAAATAGTCAAATCCCTTTATTTGGATGATTTTGCTTAAAACACTCACGTTGGCTTTAAATATTGACATGATTATTAACCATATAATCCAATGCATGTTTCAAATATGGCCAAGAAATTTTACTTTTTGTATATTCACTTAGCCCTCAGATAATATTTAATTCTGTGGGTAGACGGGAAGCATAGCCCAGCTATCCAAACGGAAATGCTTGTCTTCAAAATTCCATAAAAACTAGAGTAGAGTTTGGTGAATATGTGTGTATGCACTCACTGAAGGGGAGAATACCCCAATAATTTTATGCCCAAATGATGTTGGATCATTTACTTGTGAATTAAACAAAATTTCATTCTACTACTGTACTATATATATCTTTATATAATCTTATTCATTTAAATGGCATTTTGATATATAAATAACTAAGCTCAGAGTCTTCAAATATATTTGACTTTACTGTTTTGGTAATTTAGTAAAATTACCAGGTGGTCACTCTGCAGATAGATGTTTATTTCAACATGCCAAGTGGACAATTCCAGAATAAATGGGTGATAGTATATAAAGACTCTCATTCAGCATATTTCTAGGAGAGACAGAAAGAGAGGAAATTGTATGACTGCTTTCCTCTGTGATATAGGATACTATGCAGTTTTCTCATGAAAGCAGATCTAATCTATATATACTTCATTCAAATTGAATGACAGATTAGATTCATATATCTCACTCCATATAACTGTGGTACTGGATCATGTTTCTTCATGAAGTCAAGGAGAGAAACACAAGTACCAGTTTCATGGGGTACTCTCAGTACTAAACCTGGCACAGAGTATTCAGTGAGCATTTGTTGCTTCTTCCCTCTACTGTCCTCATGCTGTCCTATGTCTGCCTGGGACCTAGACCACACTAGTACTGGTTCTAAACATTTCTCTAGCACCTTCAATCAACTCTACTCTAACTCATCTTTTTAACTCCTCATAGTATGTGTCATTTGCTTTTGATTTAATTCATGCATATATGTTAGTAACTACAAAAATGCACCAAAATATCTACACTGGAGAGGTCAGGTAAAATATTCAGCTTAAAACTGAATGGGGGAACACCTGCTGCTATAAGACACATAAAAATATTCAATAATGAGATAAATTAGACAATTAGCTAAGTTAGGCAAGTCAAAAAGTGGGGGTATAGGAACCACTATTTATGCCACAAACAAAGTCCTTGAAAACATTTAAACTATATGAGCTCTTGTCATTAGTCAAAATAAAAGTACAAATTAATACTTTTAATAAAGATACTTAATATCTTGGAGACTTCTAAGTTTTGCTTAAACTATCTAAGTGCTTTTTTTAAAACTACCTAAGTACTTTTGAAGCAATGTTTATTACATGTTGTATTATTAATAGATGCCTCAATGAAATATCTAGATTTCAACAATAGTTCTTATAACATTAGTACTCATGGTTTTTAGCATCAGTATCAGAAATTATAAGTTCTATTAGTTTATGATCTATTATTAAATACTGAACAAAATTATGTGGTCAAGACAAAAGAAAATATTAGTGGTTGAGAAGACCATCATGGGAGACAGAGTGCCTTGAGCTATTTCTCCTGTAGAAATAATACAAGATGTGATTTATTATTAGTTAACTGTGTCCCAGATGCTTTTATATACATTATTTTTTCCAGTCTTAATAACTCTATGAAGAATGCAGTATTTTATAAAATTTATGAAGGGAAAGGGATTTACCTAGAACCCACTATTGTTTAATCAGCTGAGTTAGTATTTAAAGCTGACAGTCTTATTTTAAATCTGTACTTTTTCTATTGCATTGTGTGGAACAAGGGAAATTGTCATGAAAAATTCATTCACTGAGGTCTGACCTCATTATTTGCTTTCACCCCTGAATATATGAATCAGGCAAAATGTCATAAAGACCAATCCCCATCACTGTTTGTCTCTATTTCCCAGAAGAGAATGGCATAGTCAGCTGATCAACAAGTACAACCTCCATATTCCCGAAGAGTGTGAAATATTAGACTAAATTGTTCCTACCTTTAGAGCTTAGGCTTTATCCTTAAAAAGTAAAACAAAATTATGCATCTCAAATGATCATTAAATATTATGAGAGCAAGTCAGGAAGACATAAAACAACATATATAAACATAGTTCAAAATTAGAATTATCCATGAGGGACCAGGGTTGATTCCCATATGGAGGGAGATCTTTATCCAGGCCTTGGAGATTGGGCAGCTTTCCAGTGGGCAGAGGAGAGAAGATGTGCTAATCAGAGCTATTAACATGTGTAAAGTCATGGAAGGAATAATAAAATGGAGAATTTGTGGAGTATTGAGGAGACTGGACTTGTTAAAGCAAAGATACGTTCACATAATAACTGGCGAGTAAAGATCTAATTCATCTAAATGCAATGGGACCAGTTTTTAAAATGTCCTAAAAGACTCTTCTGTCCTTGATTCCTAACTAAACTTGGTGAACTCTGCAGGGTAGAACTTGGTGATCAGGAGGCCAGTGCAGCTGGGATAGGGATTGCTGCTCAAATTCAAGGCAAAACACCAGCCCATGATTCCACAATGTGTGTCTTCTTTCAAAGGAACGACTTGGAAATCTTGGGACTTGAGGGAAGTGTAAATCTACCATCACAATCCTAACACCATTTCAAGTGACTTTCCTGTTGATGGTGCACTTGTAAGACCATAATTTCCTTGTGTTGAATTATTATTACAGCTGCCTGACATATAAAAATAAGAATGTATTTATTTAATTGGAGACATCAGCATGACATTAAGAAATGAAAATAGATTTTGAAGGTATTAAGACTTGGGTTCAAATTCTAACTCTAGCATTTGATAGTTGTTTTAAGTTTGAGTGAGTTACCTTACCTCCCTGAGCAATCAGCTAACTTATCTGTAAAATAGCCATACTACTATCTATCTCATGGAGTTCAAAAATTTAAAAAGTAATATTTATATAAAAGGCTTTATACATATTAAGTGTTTAATAACCAGGACTAGCCCACAGCAATGACTACATGCTAGTGCTGTATTTCTGGAAAATCAATTTTCTGTATGTGGTTTCTATTTGTATATTAATAGACATTTTATTTTTATACATTTCTGAGGGAGAGCTTCTTGTAAGGCCATTGATGAGATTGATCTTGGACTTAAGGCTTGGTAACAGTTAAGTCATATACCCTGTCTTAGAAAATATGTACTTTTCATAACCAATTTTGAACATTAATAGTTGCGATTTAGTGTGCATGTCCCAGGGTCCTAGGAATACTTTCTAGGTCAATATTGGGGTAAAGAGGTACACTTTTTTTGTTCTACCAAATGGAGATGTGTATTTGATCTTATCATTATTTTTGGCTGGGCTGTTGGAGTTCCCAGTTCTTTCTACTTGTTTCCCACCAACTATTTTTGTATATCATTTACATTGAGGAATTAAAATAATAATGATAATAATGATATTAATAATAGTAACAATGGCAGTTTATATTTACAATATACTACATCACCTAAGAATTCCAGCTGCTTTTATCTTACCATTTATCTCAGCAGATGAGTTTCTTCACTTAAGGGATGAGAACCTAAAGGATTTAGGATTTAGCGATCAAAATCCCCTGCAGAAAGAATGTACTCATGGTATGTGTGTGTGTGTGTGTGTGCGTGCACATGCATGTGCTCTTATGTGTGTGCAGGGGAGATGAAGAAATAAGAAATTCATACAAGGAAGTTGGTAATTGTCACTGATGTGCAACGTATGCTGCATGTAGGCTGTTGTTTCCTGATTTGGGCACAAGTTCACGATGTTGTGATCCTCTATGAGTTACAACTTATTTCCATTACTGGCTGGCTTTCAGAAACTGCCAGGCATGTTGGATGGACATTCTTCTGTGGTGTTGACAACTCTTGGGAAGAGCATAACTTCTACCCTCTAGTCCCCAGGAGTCCCTGGCTGTTTTCAATTCTGTGAGAACAGGTCACAAATCATAGACTCAAAGCTGGCACATACCCAAGGGAATATTTATTTTGGTTTCATCCTCACCAAATTCATCTTCTACATTATAAACTTTATTGTGTTTTCCACATGTATCAAGTTGTGGGTGTTATATTTAGAGTATTGTCCAAATATAATACAGCATCTACATTAATTTTACTCAAAAGAGATAAGAATTCTTAAACATATAAACAGAAATAATGCAAATTGGTATAACCCACATTAGGTTATATTACCTTAAGCCATATACAAGTACTTACTACATTATTACCATGAAATAGATCATACAGAGGTCCTGTATAATATATATAAACTAAATGTGTATATATATATAAAGTATATGTGTATAATATATATCATATACATATTTTATATATGTATAAAGTTGTCTTAATAAACAGAACGTTATTGACAATATTTCCATAGTTGGGTGTTCAATATTGATTGCATGTTCTCTTGCTTCCCTCCAGAAATAATCATTTCTTAAATTTTTTATTAGTTTTAATTTTAAAATTCATTTATTTATCATAATTGGCTAAAATAACAGAAATCTGGGCTCAGGAAACAAACTCCTCTGATTTTGTTACTGAAATCTATGAGATGGTTTTATTTTGTCTCATTTTAAAGATTAGCAAGAGTAATGACTATACATAAAAATTATTTGGACAATTGACACTTAAATGTACTGCAGATTCAAAGTCCTTCTTACCTAAAATTCACAAGTTTAGTTAAAATTTAGTTAAAATTTTAGTTAAAATTTAGTTAAATTTAGTTAAAATTTCCTCCTATTTTTGGAGCAGAAACAGTCTAACATTAAAAAGCCTTATTTACTCAGCATTCTCAAAATAGTCAACAAATTATTTTTTTAAAAGGAAAGACTCTCACAAAGCAGAGGTGAATAGAACACAATGTATAATGCATTAAATACAAGAGAGACTGCATTTCACAAACACTGAAAGAGAGATGTGAAGGAATGGCATTCTGAGAAGCAAGGCTTTTTTTTTTTTTCTGTACACTGAAAGAATTGGGTACTGGGGCTGTGGGAAGTTTCTTAGGTTTTTGAACTTGGATTCATGTAGAAGAGTTTGACATGCCAATCAGCTACATACTATGTTTGATGATTTCTTCTGGGATTCATTCTCGGGATTGTTGGTTTCATTCACTTGCTTTACAGTCTCTGAAAAAGGTTTCTCTCAATACCTGCTGTGCATTCCCATTTACTACTGTGGGGTTTTTCTTTCCATCTCTCTCCTGAGTGCTTTTGGTTTGATTTCTTTATTCACTGTGGTTGCCTCTTATCCCATGCTATCTGTTAAGCCCCCAAGATGGCCTGATGCTTATCACAACAGTTTTTCTGTTGTCCATCTTAGCCTCTTGGTATTTTTTTTTTATTGAGAAGGTAATCATATTTGTGAGAGGTCATGGCTTTATTGATAAAAATGTACATTTACCCTTTTCCAGTTGAATTTTTGAAATATTGAACATTTCAACATTTTCTGCAGTGGAGGAAATATTGTATATAGATCTATGTGCCTTGCTTTTTTCAGTGCTCTGTTTTGGGGTGGCAAATAAGAAATTAGTTCTAGCTTAAGGGAAAAAATAACACTGCATAATTAGCAGGGTTTTCCATGGACTAAGAAAAGAAAGAAATATAAATAGGAAAGTAGAAAAGTGACTTCTTTAAAAGATGAGCACTATGCTAAAAATGCAAAAGAATTGGGAGAGGGAAACGCCAAGGCCATTGAGATCTGTAAATCTAAAAAAGGCAGAGAAATCTCAGGGAGCTCTGTTGTGGGATAGCATAGCTCAGAGCCTGGGATCCCTAGGGGTTAGGCTTATGGAGATTTTGAGATCAGTGGTAAAGACACTTAATGGGCCTGAGCAACATGGTCTGCACTGGGTTGGGATGAGTCAAGAAGAGGAATGACAATGTAGTGTGAAGAAAGTGCCACAGTAAATCAGAAGAGTCAGGTTCCTAATTCAATTCTCATGAGTCAGACACTCATTCTCCTTAGTTCTCTTTCCTATAAGATTTAGTCAACAAATACTGATTCTGCAGTTACAGCATTTTACAGTCTGAGTAAGGTTTTGAGGATCTAGCTAGGAATATAATAATCATGATCCCTGAACTTCTGAAGCTTAATCTTGAAAAATATATAGACAATGAACAAATAATGCACAGATTAACAATTACAGGTTGTGACATGTTAAACAGGAGAAATGTAGGCTTGTGAAGAATATAACTTATTAATAATGGGAGAATAAAAAAATAATGAGTGAATCAGCAAAAACATCGCTGAAGAAGCAAAATCTTATAAAGGATATTGAGGCATTACCCAGATGAAGCTGGGGGGGAAATATTATTCAAACTGGAGACCCTCAGACAAGAAAGGTTTGATGTGTTTGAAAATCTGAAAGAAGGCCAGCGTGACTGGTTTATGGCAAATGAACAGGAGAAGACAGAAGGTCCTCACTGAGGTGAAGAGACAAATAGGGGGAGAAATCACTTAAGGCTTTATATACAAGCTACAGTATTTTGATTCCCCCTTAATCATAACAGGAGCCTATTAAAAGTAATACAATTTAGGCAGAAAAGTGACAAGATTATATTGGCACTTAAAGAAGCTCGCTTGGGGCTGCTTAAGTCTCAGCTCCCTGGGCGGCTCAGTCAATTAAGCATCTGCCTTCGGATCAGGTCATGATCCTGGGGTCCTGGGATCAAATCCCACATCAGGATGCTTCTCCCCTGCCTGCCACTCTCCCTGCTTGTGTGCGCTCGCTCTCTCTCTTCCTGACAAATAAATAAAATCTTTAGGAAAAATAAAAATAAAAAAAGAATGAGTCTCAGATTTGGGAACTGAGCAACTGATAGGATCCCATGTATTCTTTGGAGAATTAGATGATTAGAAAAGGAAAAACTGTGTGTGTGTGTGTGTGTGTGTGTGTGTGTGTGTGTGGATGCATCTGTGTGTCTGTGTAGGATACAGTTGTGTAGGGTGGAAGGGTGGGAAGAGATCAAGAATCTACTTGTGATATATTAAGTTAGAGTCACCTGTGAGATGGGAGACATGCTGTGAACTATCAGATGGGTCTACAGTCCAGAACACAAGACTGTACTAGAAAGCTAAACAAGGGAGTAGTCTTTTAATACATTAAGCACATTTAAAGATATTTTTAAAGCCATGTTACTGGTTGAAACCACCCAAAACAAAACCTTTAATTAATATAAAATTCAGAAGCTGGATCTTGATGAAGAGGTAGAAAAGAGAGACTGAGAAGTTGTGATCAGAGAAACGTGTGGAAAACCAGGAGGCTATGGTGTCAGAGAAGTCCAAAGGAGAGAGCTTCCGTGTAAGATGAGGGCTGTAACATGGAAGTCATTGCAGATCTTAGCAAAAGCAGTTGAAGTAATGGGCATATACTCCAGTGCGAAGTCTGCTAAAGAAAGAATGAGAAGTAAGAATATGGAAACAGTAAGTAAGGTGGTGAAAGGTCGGTGTAAACAGAGCAATTGATGTAAAAGGATTTAGAGTCAAGGAAGGTTTTTGTCTTGAAGGGAGATTTTGGAACACTTTTCCTTGCTGAGGTCAATAATGGAGGAGAAAATCTGAGTGGATGAAGGGTGATTGAATTTAGAGATGAAGTGCGGGTTTTGTGTTGATAAATTTTATTTTTGTATATTAAGAAAAGAAAGCAAGATGAGTATGACTGAAGATACAGTTTGTCACACTTAATGGCAAACAGCGAGTGGAGTGTCTGATGGCTCTTGTGTTTTCTATCTGATCTGAGGTCTAGCATAGCTGCGGGTAAAGAAGAGAACACCATTAAAATGTATCCTCATTCAGTTGAGAATTATAATTAAGTCACACAGTATAAACTGGATGGAAACATGGAAATAATTCATCCTTTTACACATAAGTAAACTAAAGCTCAGAGACTTAGCCCTGCTGGCTAACTGTAGAACCAGGACAATAGGGCAAGTCATCTAATTCTTAGTCCAACACAGTTCTCACAGATGCCTCAAAATATTAAGTAATCTGTAAGATAAATGCTCAAACAAAAGGGAAATGCAGTTATTCGGTCACTGCCTCACACTGAACAGGAATGATCTCAAATTATTTGCACTGCTCAACTATCATGAGGATATAAGGATTTTAACAAATTTTAAGAGACTCCTCCCAGTTGGGAGTTTCAAGGAAACAGTTTTCTTCAGAAACTTTGGCATGTTCTCCATGGTGCTTTCCCAAAGCAACAGGGAAATTGAAGGTAATTTTTAGAGGTTAGATAGTATTTCTAAACCCACAAGAGCTAATCATCAATTAGGTAAGCAAGCAAACTGTGCTCAAGAAGCCTTTAAAAAAGAGATTCCAAAGCTCATTTATCAAACTATACACATTTGAAGAGCTTGGACAGGGAATGTCAAGGTCCTGTTGTTCTGAATATTTTCTGTCTGAAGGCTTTCTTTTTAATTCGAACATATTGAAATCCTAATTAACGACCGGATTTAGTACATAATTTGCCTGAAGCAAGTAGGAACAAATGTGTGTGTGTGTAGTATGCCTTCATCCAATACTGTTTTAAAAAATTATCAAAATATTTTATAAAAATAGATGACTTTTAAAAGGCTGTATTAACCTGTACCCCTGAAGCAAATAATACATTATATGTTAATTAAAAAGGCCATATTTTAAAAAGTACACTTTTCCATAAATGCATTCTTGACTATAATTATAGCAGAGTGTATTTACTAGTGATAGGGTAAGCTGAATTTTCTATTGTGACATTAAGACATTTTCTTTCTTATGAAGGAAAATCAGTATTCACCACCTTTAATCCCTAATCACTTATAAAGTAAATGATTTTCTCAAAGGGACAGTGTTTTTGAGAAAGGAATATAACTTTAATTCATGATTTTGCTAATGTCTTTTCAACTGTAGCTGGGGGGTATCACCAAACATTTTAGGGACCCAGACATGCAAAATAGTCTTAGAGGGATATATGAGGAGTTGAGGAAGCATCAAGGTAAAAGTATTAGATGAGTTAAAAGAAGTTTGGCAGACATCCCCCAATGGGTTATCAGGAAAGCCAGGCCCTTGAAAGTAAGTTGCCTCTGGAGCTCACACATAACTGAAATTAACTAATTTAGAAAGGCGTGATTGGGGTGATTAGATATTTGGGAGGGAGGGGTACCTGAGTAGCTCATTTGGTTAAGCCTCAGACTCTTGATTTTGGTTCAGGTCATGATTTCAAGGCCCTGGGATCAAGCCCCATGTCGGCCTCTATGCTCAGTGAGTGAAGAATTTGCTTGAAGGTTCTCTATCTCCCTCTGCCCCATCCCTCTGTTCACAGGCTCGCTCACTTGCTCTCTCCCAATCTCTCTCTTAAAAAAAAAAAAAAAAGAAAAAGAAAAAGAAAAAGATATTTGGGGTGGAAACTGTCTTCTTCAACTTGTGACCATAACTAGAATTAGGTATCATCTAGATTTGCACAAATAGAGTAGCCGTTAGCCACATATATCTGTTGACCACTTTAAATGTAGCTGATCTAAGTTGAGATGTCCTGTAAGTATAAAATACATACTTGGATTTCAAGGATTGAGTATGGAAAAAAGAACTATTAAATATTTCAGTTGTTTAATGTTGAGTCCATGGAGAAATGGTAATAACTTGAATATATTGAGTTGAATAAAATATATTGTTTTTCATCTTTTCCTTTTTTAAGGTAACTATAAGAAACTGCAAAGTTGTATAAGAGACTCAAATCTTTGGCTTATGTTAGATTTCTAGTTTCCCTCATCTAGATACATTTTTCCTATGAAGAGAAGTAATTATCTAGTCAGAAAATCTTCATGCTTTGTTTATCTAAGATGGATGAGGAAAGCCTTCAAGACAATTTGAGTTATTAGTGAACTGGAAGGCTAAATTGGCTTAGTTGACTGGTAGAGACAACAGAAACTGCTAAGTTTTCCATTGGCATTTCCCAAAATGGACACCCAAGTTACTTGCCCCCATGACAAAGCGTTTTAGTCTTTCTTGTTTAAATGGTGAAATCCAAGTCTGCGGGTGACTTTTCATTAAGAGGATTACAGGTATCATTTGCCAAGTACCAAAAGTGTTTTGAGAGAAGAGAGGCTTTTCCCACTTCTTCTACTAACTGGAAGTTCAATCATTCATTCATCCATTCATCAGCAAGTATTCATTGAACTTTTTGTACGTGTGAGGTCCTGTGTTAGTGAAAAAGTTTTAGAGATTACAAATACGTAACACCTGACTAACAGTTCAGAACCTTTTGGAATGACAGATGGGTAGTGAATAATTACCATAGAATATGATCAGTACATCAGTGTTACAACAGACTTGAATATAATATATTTTGTTAGGTTCTGACTAGGAGTGCATGGAGGGGTTGAAAAGGCTTCACAGACCAACTTAATATATTTACAGGATCTTGATGTTTAAGAAAAAAATTTCCAATTAGAGGGAGAATATAAACTTTTATCGGCACCCACCATGTACCATAGGAAGAGCACTTTCACCTGGATTGTTTCTTTTAATCCATAACCATATGATATTTGTATTAGTCTCCTCATGTCTGTAAAGGGAATGGAGAATATCATTTCATTACAAATGGTATATTCTGTGTCAGAGAGCTGTGATAGTGTCATGGTAGATACTTAAGAAATACCTCATAAATACTAGAGAAATGTCTGCTAAAAATGAGTGGGGGGAGAAAGCAGGGCCACTTAGATTAGTGATCAGTGTCAGAGCAAGAAGAAACACGGGAATCCCATCTAATCCAACTCCCTCACTTTAAAGGTTAAGCCCAGGAGAATTCAGTTGAGTTGCCTAATGCAGTTAAAATGACAAAGGAAGACTGAATGGGAGCATAGGGTTCTGTTTTAAAGTACAGATATTTCTCAAAAGTGCATGATCATAGCCTCTCAGCCCAGGGATTACAAAGAAGAGTTCCATCGAAAGATGCACTTTGGTAACAACACTTACCAAGCCCTACTATCATTTACTGTAAGTCTTCAGCTTCTTTTTATTAGATTCCTTTGTGTATTCACCTGTTTAGAGTTGCAATTACAATATTTTTTATAATGTTTTCACATCATCTCCCCTTTTTAAAAATTCTCCCTCACCTTTCCTTGCTTTCCTAAATAGTTGCTCCTTTAACAAGACTTTTAACAGGATCTTCTTGAGGCAGTTGTGGCAATACAAAGCCTCAAGACATACAGGACCCTAGAGCTTCCCAATTAATCAATTTGACAATTACTGGTCTTACGTTAAATGAAGCACTTTGTTGATAATTTGGAGATAGATAGAGATAATTATCTGTACTCTGGATCCAGGAGCTTTATAGCCAGTAGCACAGATGTATGCAAACAAAACAAAACAAAACAAAGAAACAGATATTGAACACTTAAATCTTTGTACGTGCTTTGCCCCAATTGCTTTGTCTAATTATTTACAGCAGTTCTATGAAGTATGTTCTCTTACACATTCAATTAAAGAGAAACTGACACATAATTTAAGAAAATTCTTCAAAGTCACACAGATGGAAAATGATGAAACCATGATTCAGACTCAACCCATTTGACTGTAGAGAAGCCATTCTTATCACTAAACTATATTGTCTCCTACTAAATCCAAATAAATACGGTTAAATACAGAATGCAGTGTAGGAATATCCTGTGGATACACAAAGGAAAGTAAAGAGAGACAGAAGACTTCATGGAGGAGGTGCCTTTGGTGGCACATCTGAAAAAATAAAGTAGTGAGGAGGGCTTATTGGGAAGGGAAGAAGGAAAGGCATTCCAGGCTGGTGGAGACGTGATGCATAGAGAGCTTGAGAATGGTAAAAAGTATGTTGGTTTCAGAACATACAATGTTCTGAAACATACAATGCAGAAAGAAGAGAGTATAGAGAGGTAGGCTTGACCTAACTGTAAGGAACTTGAGGAATATAGAGTATACTATGGTATTTGAATTGCATACTTTTTAAGAAATGGATGGTTCTAAGAATGTTTTAAAGGTTCTGAGGATAAGAGTAACATGAGTCAACATGTATTTTAGGAAAAATCACCTAGGCAGCAGTGTGAAGAATTAGAGCCAGGGGGATTATGTACATCTTTCAGGTTAAAATTTAGAATAAGAAGGGAGCTTACTTTAGTGGGAATGGAAATAAAAAGGGCATATATGAGAAATTTTATGGAGGCAGATTCAAGAAGACTTGGTGGGAAACAGCTATGAAAAATGAGAGTTGAGGAGATTGGAAATTAAGGCTGACTCTCTGCCCTGGTTAAAGAGAATGAGAGTATACTGTGCTCAGAAAAACAAAAACAGAGGCAGGCTTGTAGGGCAAGAAAACAAATTAAATTTAGACAAGTTGTGCCTCTTTGATTCATTTATTCATGAAATATTCATCCATCAATTTATAATAGCCCTTATGTTATATTCTAGAGTTACTATAAAGAACAAGAAGATAATGTTCCTGCCTTCAAGACACAGTCTGTGGTAGGGATGCAAACATTAAACAAATAAATATATAAGCAAGTATTTAATCATGATGCTACAAAGGGAAAAAGTCAGAGTGCTGTAAGAGCTTAAAATGGGAACTCAGTCCAGATAGTTAAGAGGGGGTCTTCTATGAAGAAGTAATATTTAGGTAATATTTAAATTGGAATAATAGTTAGCCAGTCAGAGATGAATAGTAGTATTTCAGGCTATGAAAACATCAGATGTCAAGTCTTTGAGGGAGAAGGAATTTGACGAGTTCCAAGAAGTTAAGGGAGAAATCAATGAAGACTAAGACTGTAGAAGAAAGCAGATTATGAAATACTTTATAGACCATGTAAAGATTTTGAGTTTTTTCTTAAAGGCAATGGAATAAAATTGAAATATTTGAAATGTGGAAGTAACAAGTTCAGAGAAAAGTGGGTTTGATGAAGGCAAGGATGGAAAAAACAAATTTGGAAGCTTTTGCTATAATACGGTTGAGAGATGATAGTGGTTTGGAACAGAGTGGAAGCAATGGGACTGAAGAGAAGCAGATATATTTCAGCTATATTCTGAAGATGAAAAGAATACTGTGTGGTTCACTGACATACATGAGAGTTTGAATGAGGTGTCAGTAAGGAGTCCCAGATGTCAAGAGTGAGAACTCAGTGGATGGCTATGCTATTTCCAGAAGTGAGAAGTTTTGGAGGAGGATAATATCTTCAGGGGGATGATGACAGTATTTTCAGGAGAATATTTTCTCAGTATCTTCAGGAAATGATTAGGACGTTCTGAGTGCCAGGTATTTTTGTGAGGCACCTCAGTGCCTGATTTTTTCTGGCTGATTAGCAGTTCTTGGATCACACCATCACCATGCCTAAGCCAGTGGAAAAGATAGTCTGCCTCCCTGAATGATGAAATAAAATTTCTAGAATTTATTCTCATTCCCTCTGGTTGGCCTTACTTGTATCTTGTGGTCATCTCTGAAGCAATCACTGTGACAAAGAGGACAGAACATCCAATTCATTAAAGTTGGTTCACAGGGCTGTGGGAGGTAGGAAACACATGACTGAAAGTGAGGGACAGTGACTTCCTCAGCAGAAAAAAGAGGTAGGATTGCCAGAAAATGGGTAAATTATAAAGACCAAAATAATGGCTTTCTGCCACCAAATATAATAACTGAAGCAGTAGAAGTGAATAAAGAAAGATAAAAATGTGTAGTTTGGCATTGGGGGAGGGCATCTTTGTGAAAAATACAGTTAGAACTCTGTTTCTGAATTCAGATAGAGGCCAGTACTCGATGTATAGATGTGAGTTTTTGGCAGAGAAGTAGTAGTGAAAGCTGCGAAGAGTACAGAGTGAGAAATGACCCTTCAGCAATACCAGCAGAGAGTAAGAGTAGGAAAAAATGAACCCAACAGTGGGACTAATGAGTGAAGGACAGAAAAGAAGGAGGGCAGCCAGGGGTGTGGAATGGAATCCTGTGCAAAGACTATTCCAAAAATAAAAGAATAGTCAGTAGAGTATCATTGATAATCTCAGAATGAGCAATTTTACTGAAGGTAGGAATAAAAACTATATGTATTACTTTATTCAACAAACAATTATTGAGAACCTACTGCTTGATAAGCACCATGACCAAAGACCTTCCTCTTCCATTCCAACAATTTCCCAAGTGTGTACTGTACACCAGGGGCCAATCTAAGTATTCTGTTTGGGAGCAGGCTCTTGGTGGTAGTTATAAATATGAAAAACATTTCTCAAGGATTTTAATGTCTAGTGATACAGGTAATAAACATGAAAATAACTGAGTCAAAATGTAACAAGGTCCAAAAAGCTGCACACAAGATACTATGAGAAATCAGAAAAAAAGATGGAATCACATCTGGTCAGAAAACTTGAGATGGGTCCTGGAGAATAGGTAAGAATAAGAACAAAATTTTGCAAGTGGAAAAGTGGATATAAGCAAAGATGATACAGTGAATATGTACAAGGATTATTAAGTCCAGTTTGGGTGTAGGCTATCAGCAGGGGACCAGTTTGCAAACTGGATTGGAACTATCCATCTAGCCTCTGATAACAAGCCAAGACATTTGATGAGTCATTTAAAAAAAATTGTATGAAGGAGTGAGGTACTAAAAATCATGCTTAGAATGGACTTCAGATTATGTTCCAGAAAGAGAGGCAGAGAGGCTCTCTAGAAAGCTCTTAGATAATCCAGGGGGATTATCTGGCTGGCGAGGGCCTGAATGAAATAAGAGGTCCACTGTGGGTGTGGAATTCATGGCACACAGTTACTGGATTGGTAGAAATGATACAGAAAGGGAGGGAATCAAAAGTGCCTCTGAGTTTTGTGAAAATAGTGGTAAGAGTGATAGAAACAAGAGAGGGATGAGGGGAAGCAGATTTGAAACTCCTATTTTGTGAGCGTAATCTCCCTGCTAGATCTCTCTTGTTGACTCCCATGCATCTGGCTGTGAGCACACTGAGCGGTAGAATGATAGTAGGCTGAGCTAAAAATAGATGAAGCTTTCATGGTGACCAACATCCTGTGTTATTCTCTGGTCTCTTGGAACATGGACCCACTTTAGACATGACATTTTGCTTTGAAATACCACGTTCAGCGGCAAACATTATTGGGAACACTTAGAAGACTTTCTCTACATCAAATAGAAATTAATACACCTGATAATTACTTTCTAAAAGATACTCCACTTGTAAGCCTTAAAGTCTTGTTAATTGCTGCTCATCATATCACTGCTGGAAATTAGAGAAAATAATAGTGCATACATTAGTGGGTACATAACTGATTTGATATGGAACAACCCACTTCCATGAGGGAGGGAACAAGAGCAAAGTTACACACAGTTTTTGGCCCATGGCAAGATTCTGTGAATGAGAAAAAAAAAAAACAAACAAACAAAGAATGAATATCTAAAATATTTTTTATAACTCCTGTCGGGAATTCAGATACTGGTCTGTACTTATCAGAAACTAAATATATATATAATTTTAATAATTTTATTAATAACCTCACTTATTTGTGGTTTATTGGGTAGTAGAAATTATACCAAGTGTATCATAAACATCATAAACATTATCTCATTAATCCTTTTAACAGCACTGCAAGGTAAGTTTTAAGATACTTATAGCAGTGTGCCTATTTTACAGATGGGGAACTTGAGATTCAGAGAGTTTAAGTAGATGCTAGAAGTCCCACTGATTTGTGTGGCATAGCCAGATTTAAAGCCATGTTTTCCTTACTCCAAAGTCTGTACTCCTAACCATTATGCTATATATATAGAGATATGCTATATCTTTTAAGCTCTGCCCATAAAGAACAGTGCTGATTCTATCCCCAGATTGAGAAATGTCCTGGGGCCTACATATGACTCTAATGCTCCAGAGTACCCAGCAAATTCAATATGAAAAGCCATCACAAATACCTTTTTCCTACTTGTAATCTCATTCTGCCAGCTGATGCATAACCATCGCACTATTTATCTTGTCAGGGCAAGGGGTTATTTTCTCTCCCAATATATGTGCTTCCTCTTCATGCTATTTAGCAGAAAAATCATGCCAACCCCCTTCTTCCACTTCTGCACTAAAACCCAAAATAACTGTAATATCCCTTTTATCTAATCGGATGTTCTTCTTACTGTTTCCCCCTGAAATCAGAGTAAATCTTAAAATCACGTTACATTTTAACCAGTCCCTTCAGCTTGTTCCAGCCACTGTAGTTACTCCTCACAGACACCTTCGGGAACAAAACACTATTCACGGAAACAAGCATTATGAAATTGTAATCTTTAAAACAAATATTTGAAAAGACATAGTACATGATTGTTCCTCCTTCACAGATCCTGAAGCTGTATTTTGGTTACAAATTGTCCAAGCCTCACTTTATTTCTGAGGGAATGATGTCATTTCTGTTGGGTTCTGTAAATTATAGAACTGCTCATAAAGGAAAGGAAATGGATAGTGGATGGTGTTTGTTTATAGACTTCTAAACGTTGTAGACCCAGAATATTTTAATCTGTGTTGTGCTTTCCGAGAGTACAAAATGGCCGGCAACTGGTATAGAACACCAGAGGGCCAATGCTTAAAAGTGTCTCCCACTCGACAGCCAATCTCGGTAGGTGAAGGCTGATGCGTGTTGTATCTCGTGAGATGAAGATACCATCAGGAAGGGCAAATATTATGGGCCAGAAGTAATAATGATTAGGAACATCAAAGAGTTGGAAATTTGTTAGAAAGAAATCTCCTGGCTAAAAGAAGAAGGTCTGCCAATTTATTGATTTGCTTACCAGGCAATTCCATGGCTGGCATTTTTTTCTTAAAAGAGACACAGAGAGAGTGGGGTACTGGGGTGGCTCAAGACAGTTAAGTGTCCGATTTTTTTGATTGCAGCTCAAGTCTTGATCTCAGGGTTGTGAGTTTAAGGCCCGCACGGGCTCCGTGCTGGGTGTGGAACCTACTTAAAAAAATAAAAAGCGATAGAGAGAGAGAAAGGGAGAGAGAGAGACAACAGAAGGTTTAAGAAAAAATGGTCATGAAGATGGCTGAGAAACCGAGGTATGCTTGCCCTAGAGAAAACACAGGGTTAAATGGTGTATTTGTCATACGCTGGGGGCAATGGGTGGTATCACAGGCATAAAGGCTTCAGGCTTAATGAAAGAAAGAACTTTCTGACGATCAGAATGACTTCAAGTTGAAAAATCCGGCCTCCCTTAGTGAAAGAGATCTATCCTAAACTGAAAAGACTCTTGTCGAGTCAGACTTGCAAATGATACATTGATGTTGGACACCTTACGATTCACTGGCATTCTAGTTTCCAACGCAACAGATGGAGCTTAGCCTCAGTAAGCAGAATTGTTTGTGAAAGTTGTTTATTTGGAAGAAAGAGGATTAAGGGAGGAGCGGAATCTGGACGAGCTGTTAATGAATTCAAGGCAAACTCACAAAAAGCCTTGACCTTCTCTTTCCCTGAAACCAGGACTCTCCGGGACATTTAGCACTGCTCTGGATTATTATAGAGGGCTCTCACATACACATAAAGCAGGAAAATGGTGTTTTTCCCACATGGATACTAATTTTTTGTGTGTAAAACCCACCCAAGATATAGGATGGATTTTAAATGGATGCCCTTTGGGGATTCTGTGACTTAATTCAGATAAATCATTCACATGGTGGGAACTTAAAAGCCATCAAGGAAAATATTTTGATGAGCTCTTTCCAAAACATATTTTATGAGGAGGTTCTCTCTCACTTTTAAGAAAGTTGCCTCTGCTGGCTTTTTTCCTGTCTTGTTATGTTCATTAATTCCTAAATGCTAACGCCATAGATCAACATGGTGTCATGTGATCAGAACAAAGTTCTGGAAAGATTAAATGAAACGTCCTATTATTTTATAAAACTTTACATTAGAGAATTGGGAAAATATAAAAGAGCCAAAATGACATTAAAATAACCAGTGATCCCACCACTCAGAGAAAGGCACTGTTTACATTGTGATAGTATTGCCCTGGCTTTGCCTGTATGAAAATAATAATTTTTGCAACATAAGAACAAAATGTGCCTAGTTTTGTAGTCTGCTGTTTTGTTAAAATGGTGTTATAAGCATTTCATCATGGCCTAACATATTCTAAAAAAAGAAAAATACCATGATTTCAAGTCCTAAATTTTAGTACCTTAGTCCAGTCTTCTGCTTTCACATAGTTCCATACAATTATTTAAGACTACTATTACCTGCACCTCCCCAAAAAAGGTTTGCCTTAGCTCATTTTGGTAGACTACTCTAACTTTCTACCTGACTTTAAAGCTAAACTAAATATATTCTTTATGACCATAAACTCATTTCTTTTTCTTGTCTCTATATTAGAGAGTTAAACATCCTTAGAATTTTAATATTCTCTTTCAATCCTGAAAATTAGAAATCTTTTGTGACTGCTTTCTTCCTTAGAATAATAATACCATTGTCAGAAAGGTAGGATGAGACAGGGAAGAGCGCACACACTTGGGCATCAGAGTGATCAGGATTTGAATTCTGCTTCTGCCATTTCTTAGCTGTATACTCCCGGGGTCTCTTTTATAAGATCACTTAGACTTCTCTGGACCTTCGCTTATTCTTCTGTGAAATGGACTGTACATGTGGATTGAGAAAACATGCTTGAAGTTTCTTGATTATTATAATCCCACGCTAATACGTATTGATTATAAGTTCCCTTCTATTTACGGTTTGGTAAGCTGTCCTGTCTGTTCTTTGCAAACTCTGTCATTATCCGATTTTGGTCAGCCACAGCGAACACCTCTGAAGCTGTAAGGTTGAATGGAGGAAACTGGAAACTTTTCTATTGTCTTTACCTGTGACCTTTATTCTAAAGGGAAACCCACAGAACTGAATGATGTCCAAGACAATAATTAATAATAGTAATAATAAATATATTTATTTATTGGAAATAAATGTATCACTTGAAAAGGTTAATTAATTGAAAGGAGAAAATTTTTAAAAGAATTTCTCCCATATAGAAGTAAGACCACGACTTAAGTTAAATTGAAAAACAGGGCTGTGAATTAATTGGTAGCTACTGCCATCAAGTGGTAGGAAAATACTTCCTTAAAGACTAGGATCCAGTAGCCTTTAGGGGGAAAAGTTCCCTTACCACAATTTAGTAATTTATCTGTGGACCTGAACTTACTTCATCTGTTCCCATTGCATCACTGCCCTAACAAAGAGTTGGGGTAAAATTATTATTGGGAAATCCTAAATTGGTTCAGCCGCCAGAGTTAGAAAGGCCAGTGTTTGAATACCACTTGTGCCAAATGCCAGTGGTATGGTATGAAAAATTTGTCTGAGGATCAATTTTCTCAACTGAATATGTGAATTAAATTAGGTGATGTGTTTAAAATGTTTAGCCCAGAGCCTGATATCTAGCAAGTGCTCAACGAATGTTATCTCTTATCTTTTTGATAATGGCCATGCTAACGAGCATGAGGTAGTATCTCATTATGGTTTTAATTTGCATTTCCTTAATGACTAGTAATGATGAGCATCTTTTCACATACATGTTGTCCTTATAGAAATGTCGATTCAGGTCCTTTGCCTGTTTTTTAATTGTTTTGTTTTGTTTTTTACTTTTTAATATATTGAATTGTATGTGTTTTTAATATATTTTGGATATATATTTAGATATTCTGGATATTAATCCCTTATCAGATATATGATTGCAAATTTTTTTTCCCATTCTGTAGGTT
Organism: Mellivora capensis; assembly: GCA_004024625.1. Lineage (NCBI taxonomy): Eukaryota > Metazoa > Chordata > Mammalia > Carnivora > Mustelidae > Mellivora > Mellivora capensis. The sequence goes on from PISX010000643.1 coordinate 35,697, forward strand.
GTCTTTTTACTTTGTTGACAGTTTCTTTTGCTGTGCAGATGCCTTTTAGTTTGATCTAGTCCCACGTGTTTATTTTTTATTTTGTTGTAGGTGCTTTAAGTGTTGTACTCAAAAAATCATTATCAAGATCCATGTTAAGCAGCTTCCTATGCTTTCTTCTAGGAGTTTCATGGTTTTAGGTTTTACATTGAAGTCTTTAATGCATTTTGAGTTAATTTTTGTGAGTGGTGTAAGATAGTTTCATTCTTTTACATGTGAATATCCAATTCTCTCAGCACCATTTATTTCTCTGTTGAGCATCTTGGTTCTCTTGTCAAATATTAGTTGAGCGTATATGCTTCAGCTTATTTCTGGGCTCATGAGTCTATTCTGTTGTTCTGTTTTTTCTGTTTTAATGCCAGTACCATACTGTTTTGATGACTATCGCTTTATAGTACACGCAGAATTCAGGAAGTGTGATGCCTCCTGCTTTGTCCTTTTTTTCTCAGGATTTGTTTGGCTATTTGGAGTCTTTTTAGGTATCAGTTATAATGTCTCTTTTTTTTTCATTTATAATTTGTTTATTGGGTCCTTTCTCTTTTTTCCTTGATGAGTCTAAGTAAGGATTTATCTATTTTGTTTATCTTTTCAAAGAACCAATTCTTAGTTTGGTTCATCTTTTCTATTGCTTTTCCGTTCTCTCCTGCATTTGTTTCTGCTCTGATCTCTATTATATTATTTCTTCTGCTGACTTCGGGCTCCACATCTGGTACTAGCTTTGCTCTGGGGGGCTTCAGCTCTGCCTTCCTGCTCTCTGCTTGAGTGCCACTGGGCCGTACAGCTTCAGGGCTTGTTGCCAGCCCTTCTGGTCAGATGGGCCCAGAAAACACTCCCCACAGCAGGGAAGGCTGTGAGTCAGCTCTCTGCCTGGGCATGGGCAAATCGGGCTCTAGGGCCGGCAGAACTCCTCACTGGTATCTGAATCGGGCATATCTGCATCCTGTTGAGTTCCCTGGTTAGTTTGTGTGTACCCCTGACCTGGTTTTACAGGTGGACAGAGATGCTGGTTGGGGTTCCTTTGGGCAATACCAGCTCAGGTACAAACTCAGTCTACTGAGATCCATGTGCTGGCAGTTGCAAACCTCTCCCCTGCTTCTCTATCACAGTCACATTCCTGATGGTTTAAATCCCATAGATTCCCCTATAATCCCCATGGTATGAGGTCAGAGTAGGGGCTCCCGCAAAATGACCCACAGTGCCGGTAGGGTTGGTTATCCCTCCCGGATTCTCTTTTATCGCTGGAGGAACCAGAGGCTCATGCAAGACTTTGCTGCACGGTGACGTGTGGTCTGGAGGAGGGGCAACGTGATCAATATGTCGCTGCCTTTCTTACCCTACAAATACAGTCTGTCTTGGTCTCTGTGGGGCCATGGGGTGCTTCAGTCTCACCCCTGTGTTCCAGGGTTCTTTCAGTGGGGTCTTCTTGAATAGCTGTTAGCTCTTCTCATGCGGGGGAGTGAAGTCAGGAACAATCTATATCACCATCTTGATCATGTCACCCTAAATTCTAAATCTAGATCTGGCTGTAGTTCCTTCCTGCTGAGGTTCTAGGCAAAGTATTAAAGTCCCCCAACTCCCACAGCACTATAAAGAATATAAATTAACTAATGTTTTGGCAAGTGGCCTAAACTATAAAATCTGTCTGTGGATGCCAGTTATAATTTCATACACTAAGAACCGTAAAGAGTCATCTATTATTAACCTTAAATAAAAAGAAAGGTAAAAATAGCATGGCTGTTTCTGCACTTACAGTAAATTGTTACCTGGCTTTCTATATTCGGTATTGTCAATGAACCATACCTGTACACATTGTCCTGGCTAATTTATGGTCACAACAACAAATAGCCCAAGATGCCGAAGAGCCTGAAATGTCTTCTGTTGCATCAGAGGTAGATTGCAGTGCCACTTCTGGTCACTACACTCCACTTCTTTGAAAATGGATCTTGTAGCCATGTGGTAAACCTCAATCAGAATGTCAGTATATTTCATAGAACCCTACTCCAGTCTCTTGTCAGAATTGTACTCTGCACCCTGAGAGGCAGCCATTCAGTAACTCCCCAAACATTCCCAGAGGGGCCTCATTCCTGTTCTGAGGAAGCCTGGGCTACATTGTGGACAGGTCTGTTCATAAGAAAAATGCTCCTGGTAATGAGTGGAAATCTCCCTCTATCTAACTCCTAGCCGTTATCCTTGATTACAACATTTAAATCCAGAAATTATAGGCAACACTTTAAACCAACCCCATTTCCCAGATACTCCAATGAACAGAATTTTTGATAGTCCTGTTCCAACCTATGAATATGCATATCCTGCAGGACCAAATGTACCTGTTCTTTATGATTTATCTTTCCTCAATCAAGTAATCTCATAGATAGGCATTTTTATCGTCTCGGTACTTTAAAATGAATAAAAATAAAGGTCCTCAGAGTTATTTCATGAAATCTGGATAGAAATCAGAATGAAGGGCACCTGGGTGGCTCAGTGGGTTAAGCCTCTGCCTTCGGCTCAGGTCATGATCTCAGGGTCCTTGGATTGAGCCCCACATCGGGCTCTCTGCTCAGCAGGGAGCCTGCTTTCCCCTCTCTCTCTCTCTGCCTGCCTCTCTGCCAACTTGTGATCTCTCTCTATCAAATAAATAAATAAAATCTTAAAAAAAAGAAATCAGAATGAAATGCAAAAAAAAAAAAATCACCGTTTTTATCAAATTAACTTGTAGAATCCTCAAAAGAATAATTTTAATTGGGTGGAGTTGACCCCAAAAGTGGGTCCTGACACTTTGTCTCCAGAAGTTTGGTATCCTCTTGGAATCATTGGTCCTGGGTCCTTGAGATGGGATGTGGGATGGCCCAGGGCCTTCAGAGCTGACAAGCTATGCATCAGGAAGGGGACCACTGCTGTGCGTCTTACAATTCCTTCCTTAATGTTGCTCTTGTACCCTCTTTGGTTTCTTTATCAAGTTCTTTTGAAAATATCGGCTTATTTTAGTTGTGGTAAGGTGATAGGGACTTATCTTACTTTAAGTTTTATCCACTACTGAGGCCAAGAATGATAGTGACTGTGAGGAAAAAGAGAACACAAATTCCAGAGGAAGTTTAAAACTAAGGTGATAGTCATTCTTTTTTTTAAATTTTTTAATTTTTTTATTAATATATAATGTATTGTTTGCCCCAAAGGGTACAGGTCTGTGAATTGCCAGGTTTACACAGCCGTCCTTCCCACCAGAAAGATTTCTCTCACAAGCTTTTCATTAGGAACGTTTTATGATTTTTCTATTAAAAAGCATATTTTTGACAAGGTGTTTCTAATTTACTTAGAGCTAACATGAAATGGGGTATAATGCACAATAAGCAATAATTTGGGAACCCCCATGTTCTGCTCTCATTGAACTTCTGCCACTGACTTACTGTATGATTTTTTTTTTTTTTTTTTTGGCTTCTTAATTCCTCTCCCCACAAAGTGGAAATAGTAGAGTGGTTGTTTTAGCCTTCCCAGAAATACTGGGAGAGAGAACCCAAATAGTAAGTGTTGTGAACTTCTGAAAAAGTAAACTTTGGAAATTTGAGAATTTATCCCAACAGAATACTTGAGAAAGTGTTTCCATTTGGGGTCCTTTAACAGGAATCAAACTAAAAGGACTGGAAGATGAGGGTAAAAGTCCATCTGCTAAGATATCTTGTAAACTTTATTCCAGTAAGGCAAATAATCTTTGTGCTGAAGGATCTTGCTAGAGAGTACAGCATTTAATATTTTCTCCAGAGCCCATTACCCAAGTGTGTTTTTTAATGCTCCAAAATTATTTCTTTTTTCTACTTTATTATTTCTTCCTACAATCTTTGTGGGTTTTTCGTAAAAGCATACCTTAACTCTAGGAAATAGAAAATCTGTCAGGCTTAATCTTTTTGCCCCTTTAAGAGCCAGTACCTAATGTTTGGCTCTCTGATGTAACATTTTCTTTTCACCGTAGTATCACCTTTTAATACTATGAAGACTGTCCATGCAACTTCACTGGGATAATACAGTTGCTGAATAATAAAGAAATGAATCAGTGGGAGATTGGAAGGAGGGCTCAAAATTATTTTATGATGGTCCTCTTTATCCAGAGAAAGCTGAAAGCCATCACATCAATAACATAAATCATTGAGGCTCAGAACCCACCATTCAGAACTGTTCTGAAACAATTCAGAAACTCAGCAGGTTCCCTGGGTCCTTTACTAACTTAAGTTTATAAATCTCCTGCACCATTATTGTACTTCAATTAAATGATTCCTTCCAAAATTTAGTCCTCAAAAGCCTTACTCTCCAGAGTCGCTTCCCAGAATCTGTTAGTGTTAACAGCCTAATTTGTGTTCTTAAGAGACATTATTTTAGATCTTTTAAGGCAATGAGGAATTTTTTTTAAAGATTTTTATTTATTTGTTTGACAGAGAGAGATCACAAGTAGGCAGAGAGCCAGGCAGAGAGAGAGAGGAGGAAGCAGGCTCCCTCCTGAGCAGAGAAGCTGATGCGGGACTCAATCCCAGGTCCCTGAGATCATGACCTGAGCCGAAGGCAGAGGCTTTAACCCACTGAGCCACCCAGGCGCCCCAATGAGGAATTTTTAATAGCTCTCAGTTTTATAAATTTTCTACTGACCTCTTTTGAGGATTGATTTACAAGTTTCCCTATTTACCTCGCTTGAAGGCTCTCTGGCAATCAGATTGAATGAGGTTACAGGAAAGATGTCATGCATGTTTGCCATTATTTAAAATCAGTTTGAAGTTAACTAAATAGGGAAGTGGAGAGAAAGGACACTTGCACTGCTAGTAAATTTCAGGTGTGTTAAAAATAGTGTTCTGCAACTCTGATTACCCTTGGAGTTTGGAAACATACTAGCTTACTCTTTCCAACCTAATGGTTTTCACAGTCCAATTATGTGTGCTGACAGTCTCTGGCATAAATACATTCAGGAAGAAAACTGTTATTTCCTACCTGATCCAAAATATTCGTTATGAGAACTGTAGCAGACATAGAAACTTGGCTAAGTCGTATAAACTATAAAGCTGAACCACAGAGTGGGAGTAAAATTATTCTCTGTGTTAACTTTTGCAAGACTCTAATCACCTGTTCCAGACTCTCTTAAAAGAGAGAGGGAGACAGACAACAATAAAGAGAAAAAGTTGGGCAAGAAAACTTCCCTTTCTTAATGTCCTTTAAAGAACCAGTTCTCTTACGCCTTAGAGGCTCTCTGTGGAGCATGGAGAGCTCCACGTTTGCTTCAGTCTAGGTGTTCTGATCACCAGAAGTGATTTATTATTGGGGAAATGGGGTAGGGGAGGAGAAAAAAGCATAAAGACCTTAAAAACCACAATTCTTTGATGGGGGAAGTGAACCTGTCAAAGAGAAGCTACGTAAAACTTGCCATGCAAGTGCATAAAGTGTCTACAGTAGGATCCAGAGAAGACAACATCAATTTCCTTCCCTACCCTCCTAATCATTGATAGAAATATGAATGAGCAAAACATCCTTACTTCTCCTGGGGCCTTCTGATAACCGTCTTTGCCCCTGGGAATGAAGAGACAAATATTCTCTGTTAAATCCTTTAGGAAAGAGAAGAAACTTCGTTCATCATATAAGCCTAGGGAGTCTCTGGAGTCTGGTATTAGACATCCATCCATTGCTGCTCCCTTCAGGCCTACTTCTCCCATGGTGGGTCCCACATGTGGCCAGCTCCGGGTGGCACCAGCTCACCTAAGCCAAACTGGAGAAATAAATCAGTCCTGCGATTCTATACCTAAGGTTCTCCTACTCTAAGGAGCGTCACAGTTATCGCAGAATTTATCCAAGATGCAGATTCTTGGACCCCACCCCACCAAAATTTGATTCAGTGGGGGCTCATGACTGTGCATTTATAACAAATATCCCCATGTCATTCTGATAAAAATGGTTCACAGAGGCAATTATTTGAAAAAATCTTGTCAAGGCTTCGTAACTGAGGTCATACAATCCGAATTGGGTCTAAACATTAAGGCAGCCAAAAGTGTTTTCTTGGATTATCTGGTAGAACAAAAAAGGAGGTAGCGTGGGAAGCTTTTATAACCTGCCTAAATCTCAGAGTGCTGAGGGAAATCTTGGTACTTGGAACTAGATAGATAAATATTCAGATGGAATTAGATAAATATTCAGATGGAACTAGATAGATAAATATTCAGATGGAATGAGACATCTGCCCTCAACTGGGAAGAGATCCTTTCACTTTGAGATCTTACAAAGGATTTCAAGGAGGATTCATGTGGTCTGGATTGTTATAATTGTGACATAAGCTCTAAAGTTTGATGAAGTTGTTTTTAGGGATCCTACTCTGCCTACCATAGTATTCTCTTTTTCCTCAGAGGGAACACGTATGGATGGTAGTTACCTGACTTTAGTTATGGTCCATTCAGGAACAGGCCATTGCTTAAAATTATAAAATGAGGAACTCTTCTTTTTCCTTTAGAATCTCTGCTTTCAGGCAGAAAGGCTTGCCAGCCGTAGTACTCAAGGGCTTGAAAGAACCCCAGAGTAACAGACCAATTGATCTCATGTTTTAACAAATTATATTCTGATTTTTTTAACGTCCTGAACCTTTTGGTGATACCTGTTGACTTTTTTTTACATTATTTGATCTTGACTAAATGACAAGTATCTGATTTCTTCCAGGAGGAAGTTTCTGAATGTGACTGGGATAGTGTGTGCATTAAGGGACAGTGTCTGTATAAAGGACATTTAAAGGGAAGACTGAATTATAATCAGAGCTGTTTACAGAACAGACTAGGTGATAGTAAGTAATAGCATTCAGTTGAGAGTGTTGAGACACTGCCCAGTTTCTAGTTACACCAAGGGGAAAAGCTTATCACATACCTATGCTTTGTCTATTGAGAGAAAATAAATCAATAGCTGGGATATATAATCATAGGGCCCTTTCCCAAGCCATTTTCTGTCTCACAAAATTAAGAATACAAACTAATATAATGTTATATGTCAATTATACATCAATAAAGATTTTTAAAAGATTACAACCTTTTTTACTTTGGGAAGTTACATTTAAAAAGGATCTTCAGTTACCATTCGGTGTCAAGGTAATATTTTTTTCAGCAATTTTTTTTTAAATATAAAGTTCTACTCATACTGACATCTCAAGGACATCTGAGGTTGGGGAAGGAAACTTTTGAAACCCACAAAGCTAGGATTGTGACATTTAAAAGGTCAATACCATCCAAATTATTTTCAAATGCCACCATTGAGAAGAGAATTAACCTAATCTGACCAATCATGAGTGTTTCAGGAAAACAAAAAAGAAGTTAATAGGATTTGATTCAATGAAAAGAATAATTGCACCCAGTTATGTATCTGGAATGGGCTAAATTTGATTAGCTCCTGCCCCTCCTCATGCATCCTGTGATACATTCATCCACCCATCTCCCAATTCATTCATTCAGTTTGAAATTCCATCGTGTTATCTAGAAACTTCATTTCAACAGCATATCTGTGGCAAAGTTGGATATAAAAATAGATGATCTCTCACCCTAACAGTACCAGTAATGGCAAATGAAATAACACATTCAATTGCACTTTTATGTAGCATGAGGTTCAAAACTGTTTCTTTGCTCCATAATTTCTTTTCTTCACTCGCTTGCCCATCATGAAAGAAAATTCCCCTTTTCAATACATTTTTTCCCCTAGAGAACTGAGAGACAATCAAAATGCTTTGCAACATAAATACTGTATTTCAGCCACTACTATGACTGTGTTGAACTAAAAAAAACTTTCCAAGTAAAAATGAAATTTGGGGGTCATGGAAGCTACATCTACTTTATGCAGTGGCTTATGATTCATTATATTTAACTGTTAATAAAACTACTCATCCTGATGAGGACAGCCAGAAAATCACTATCACATCAGCACAATATCAGGGAAAATATGAACTACATTAGCAAAGTAGCGTTTTATGTGCTAAACTACAAAATAATTCTTTAAGAGACTACAGTTATCATTCTTGAACAGGTGATTGAAGTAGAATAAAAATATCCAATAACGGGTGGTAGCAAAGCAAATCATCAAACTTTCAATCCATGTACAAGGAGAGATACACAGTTTAACCAGAAATAGATTTCTTTCCAATCAGTCTCCCAACATTTAATATTTGTTTTCTTGATCATTTTTCTCTGTATTTTAAAGAAACCATTAATTTTGACAAAATTATATAAATCATTAAAGCTTATCAAAGTATTTTTAAAAGATTTTATTTATTTATTTGACAGACAGACAGATCACAAGTAGGCAGAGAGGCAGGCAGAGAGAGAGGGGGAAGCAGGCTCCCCGCTAAGCAGAGAGACCGATGCGGGGCTCGATCCCAGGACCCTGAGATCATGACCCTGAGATCATTAACCCATTGAGCCATCCAGGTGTCCCAAAGCTTATCAAAGTATTAAGTTCAATTTGTGGTTCAGCTCATTATCTTGAGGGGGGGGAAGTAGCATCGTTTCTGCTTTCTAGTATGTGTATCTTGTGTAATGGGCAGTGAATTTCAGTGAAGATTGTTTCATCTGAGATGTTTCAGTGTGATGTGGCAAAAATTTTAATAAGCTCTCTTAAAACAAGATTGGCCCACCATCTTTCATAATCCCTTCACCTAACACTTCCTTGTTCTTCCGGTCCCTGTTTTTATCTGCTTCCATTACAACCATGGTTTCAACATTTTCCATTATATAATTTAAAATTGAGAAATTCCACAAGATCCCTTTTTTTACTCGTAGTCTTTTCCCAGAATAAACTTTTCTTGGACAGAAAGAAATATTCCATAAAGTATTCATTAACGAGCATCTAGGTCAGAGAGAAACGAAACAGAGAGGCAGATAGAGACAGAGAAAAGGCAGAAGGAAAGAAGAGGTTTTCATTCGTTTGTTCATTTTAGGGACCTTTTAGCAAATCCTTTTCATTCTTTACCTAGTGGACTCTTTTTTCCCTTCTATTTTCCCTCATATGAGGAAAACTGAATGCATTCACATTTAGTCTGATTGCTTACACTACTGAATTACTTATTCCTGCTTATTTAATAGTTTCACTTTATTTCCTTTCACTTTTTTAAACTTCCCTGACATCTGTCGGTTCAGACTTGACTATCAAATTGTATTTTTCTCTTTATTTTTGTTTTCTCAGTCTCTGTATTTTAAAGCACAAATTTAAAGTTGTACTTTCTGTCAGTATTTAGAACTAGTTAGCTATTCTAGTTATTATTACATATTATAATTATTATGTTATTCTGCTAAATAATAAGAGTCTTAGAACTCTCTTTACATCCTCTTTACCCCCACCTCACCCTCTCTCTGGCCAAAATTGCCTCGATATCCATTCTAAACAGATACTAATTTTTCCAATCAATACTTCTGAATGTAAAAGATTTATTGTTTTGTTTTCTTTTGTGTTTTTCTCCTACATTTCTTTCTTATCTCATGGTTTTCCCTGCTTGTTTTCCTTAGCAACTTCTAGTAATTCTTGTAGAGTGTGTCATGTAAAATGTTTTGGAGCCTGTGTTAGCCTATTCCTGCTGGAACAAATTGCCACAAACTTAGTGGCTTAAAACAACAGAAATTTATTCTCTCGCAGTTCTGGGGGCCAGAAATCTAAAATAGGTCTGTGAGGCTAGATTCCTTCTGGAGGCCGCAGGAAAGAATCCATTTCCAGCTCACAGAGGCTGCCTACATCCTGGGCCTCACCGTTCTCCTGCCCCTCACAGCCAGCAGTGTGGACTCTTCACATCTCCTTCTCTGTGTCTCTCTGTGTCTTCTTGGAACCTTCTGTCTATTTCCGCCTTCTTCTCTTCCTCTTAAACGACCCTCGTGATGATATTTAGGGCGTACCTGGACAATCCACAAAAATCTCATTTTGAGATTCTTAGTCATATCTCCAAAGGCTTTGTTGTTGTTGTTGTTGTATAAGGTAACATTCATGGATCTGGGGGATTAGGACATACAACTCTTGGAAGAGCCATAATTCAGCCCACCACAGTGCTTTTGCCCAAATGATCCTGTCTTTTTTGTAATATCTTATGTGAATGAGAATTTGACTGGATGTCAAAAGTTCAAATGTACTTTTTTTTTTTCAGAATCTTGTCAGTATTTTTTCTTCATATATTCTCTTAGGCTGTTAGTGCAAAGGGCAGTCATTCTAGTTAGGAACTGATTGTGCTATTACAGTGATTATCTTTGGTGCATTTATCTTTTTCTAAAACTCCTCCAGTTAGAGTTGCAGTCTGTATTTGCATAAATCCTGGAAATGATAAGCTTTGCTACCCCTTTGACAGGGGCTTAAAGCATTTGCTTCATAACAAAGAAAGCCTAAGGACAGAGCAGAGCTTTGCTCTGCCTCCCCCGTACCCCCCACACCCACTTATGCAACAACCCACATCCCCTTCTCCTGTCTCTGCAACAAAAGACACAGTGTGTGTCCAGAATTTCCTTCCAGGGCCTTATTCTTCTTTGAATTGCAGGTATTTCATTGCCTTGGACTTCAGCATTCTGATGGACTCTCAAAGTTACCCCTGTCTTCGTTTTTTTGGCTTTTTCTTATTGTTTACGTGGGAATGACATCTTTGTTCTTTTCCCATCTTAAGCAAAAGCAGAAGGCTCTGTGCATGAAGAGCATCCACTCAAAATACAGAATGCTATTTCCATTACAGCTCCATTTCATCCTACAATGAATCACAACCTTAGTCATCTATTGAATTTAATCTAAGTTAGAATCAGATGAATTCCGCTCAGAGGGCTAACTAGCTTCATTACATAGTTGCACTCCCTGTCATTAGATCACTTCATTTATATAACTTTATAGTAAAAGCAAAGCAAGATAACTCTCCCTGGGTTTACATAGCCCATTTTCTCAGAAATACAATTATTTGTCTCATGTAAAAGTGTGTCTCTAATTCAGATATACATGTTTCCAGCCATCAATTTTACTTTTTTAAACAGATCTGTTTTTCACTTGTTTCATAACGTGGTGTGAGCACTTTGCACTCTTGATAAAGTTATATTGAGCAAAAAAAAAAAGTATTTTGAAATATAACAAATTCCCTATATAATAAGGTTCGCTTAATTATAGACTGTTTTATGATTGATCTTATAATCATTCTTATTACAACAAAAATTAACAATAGGAAGGGCAAAGAGAGACATTATAGATGACCAGGTGTTCATTGAACACTTCTGGTTGGATTTGCTAGTATGATACCCTGTACTAGCACTGAAAAATCCTTTTGAAGAGCATTTCATTACATTATTAGAAATAAATTAACTCAGACACTTAAAAAAGCCTTAGATTACATGGGTGATTTGTGACCTTGATGAGTGACCTTGAGCAAGTCACCAAGCCTGTGTGGACCTGTACTTCCCCATGTACAAACTGCAAGTCATCTTTTAAGATCCATTCCAGCGTTCTGATTTGGGGTTACAGACTGCCCGTGAAATTGAAAGATCGTTTACTGCTTTCTTGTGCTGTTTTTACACTTCTCTATAAACTGTGATGGCTAAATTTCAGCTAATATCCCTTAAAGCCTCCTCATAAATTTCATGCCCATTACATGTGTAGATATTTTCTCAGATTACAAGTTTTCTCCAGGGAATGCAGATTTTGGATACCCTGACAGAAGTAATTATCAGGAAGTATTTATTCTCCAGGCCTGATTGGGAGTAGAAACATATTGTTTGATTCCCCTTATATTCTACCTCCCCCACACCCCCAAGCCCTGACCTTCCTTTCTTAGTGGACCATAGAAGGAAGTAATTTTATTGCCACTTAGATGTTCTAACCAAGTGGCTGGGAAGGAGAACTGGGCCTAAACTCCTGAGGTCCCCTCGAGCTTGGCTGTGAATAAATAATGGCAATGTTTACAGATTTCAGAAGAGATCCAAGGAACACTAAACTACATTGCTTTCAAATTACTTCAGGAATGAGTTCTGGGTGAGTGGACTTTCAGGGTGAGTAATGGGTTAGTCAGGCAAGCAAGGACAAGGGCATGCTGAGGGTTTGATCTGAAGCTTGGAATCACCGAGGGGTACAAAATGGAATGGCTTGAGCACAGTCTTAATAGACATGAGACAGGATCGGTAAGGAAGAGTCCTAAGGACTCTTAAGGACAAGTTCATTTGGACCCAGGACACAAAGGTGGGGGGTGACAAGTGGTTACTCAGAAGTAGCTTTTTAAAACTTCTGAAAACTATATGAGTATTCAAGTTTTATAAAGTTCTGAATTTTTATGTTCTCATGGTATTAAAATTACTTTATCAGATTAATAATATGTTAACCCTTGTTTGTCATAGGCTTTCTAAATATGATCCCAATTTATTTTTTGCTTTTGAGAGGTGTGTTATTTTTTACTATCAAAAATATATTTTTATGTATTAATATTTATAAGTACTTTCCATTTTGGTCTGTGACTTTGCTGTTATGTTATATAAATCCTTCTCACTCCTCTAAAATTACATTAATATTTAACTTTGCTGAATGTTACTATGCTTGTTTTTTTTATACATTTACATATTCAAACTGTTTCATAGATGTTTTGGTGTATTATGTTAGGGAAAGTTTGTAAACTGCCCTAATTCCATTGGATCTTGATCTTTGTGCCATTAGTTTGAAAGATCATCTATGTTTTAAGCAAATCCTTATATATCCTTGTGCTCTGGTCTGTCTTGCTGCATCATTGCCTGCTTTATAATTATTTTGTACCCTTATATGGAAAGATCCCTGCAAAGGGAAACTTCAGTAACTTGTTATTTCTTTTTCCAATTTTGGTGATGTTTCTCACAAAGCATTTTATTTATTTTAGATAATTCTTAGAATATTTTTATGTATATATTTATAAAGTCTACCGATGTGTGAAACCCAGTTAAAACCACTTACATTATTAGTTCTGACTTGAGGTAGCACAATTTAAAAGAAGATCAAAAGGAAAACCTTAACTGCACTGCAAGCTTTATTTGCTAGTCTGAAGGCCCTTAATGGGCTTATTATTTATTAATGACTGTATTATTTTATTTATATGGTTTGCTTCCAGCCAGATGTATGTATAAATGCACATTCAAATGGCTTTAAATGTTTCTAACCAAGTTAAATGATTTACCATTTTCCGATAACCAAAGTATCTAACAGTGTGTCATTGGTAGACTATTTGATGCTTCTTCTTTGCAAAGGAATTATGTCACCAACGTGCTTATTTACAAGAAATGACATGCTATCAACAGCTTCATCTCCTTGAGTTCTTCCAACGTATGCACAAGGACCATATTTCTGGTAGAATGAGGTCACCATTTTATCTGACATAGTTTGAGAGGTACAAAGAATGTCCCTAAAGGACATCTCCCTTTCTGATGCCTCCTCTTTTTGTTTATGTGAGATTCACTACCTGTAGTAGAGCCCATTGATTTCTAATTGCTTAGAAATCAATTATGAATGAATGTATCACACCACTTTTCTCCCTAAGAAAGTAGAAAGGGATAAGAAGACAGTGAAAGAAAATAGGAGGAACAAAATTCTAAATTTATTTACTTCATAATTTTGCCTGATACAAAACTGACTCTGGTTTTGCTTATGTACCAGGATTACCTATATCAACCTTGCAAAGAACAAATTTTCACTAAAGTTAGCGTTTTTATCTCTTACTCTTCTAGAATTAGGAATTTTCCTTTCCAGCTTTTGATGGGAATGTAAAATTTTCATTCTTCCCTGGAGCAGCAAGTGTCATGAGTGAGCTATAAGCTAAAAAAAAAAAAAAAAAAAAAAAAATAGAGGTTTTCTTATCTTTGAATATAGAATAATTTTGTTCTTTTCCCTTCCAGTTCCTTCTTTGTGGCATATGTGGAATATTGTGCGCCAAAAAAAAATCTGGACTTGTCGTAAGTTTCTGCCTTGTTTGTATTTTGCATTGAAGTATTTGAAATGTAGGAACCCGAAAATGGAAATGATAACAAGCCAACTTTCATGTACTGAATATTACTCATTTAAGATGAAAAGAAGACTGACAAATAAATAGTGGCTTTTTCATTTTCCAAACAAACAAACAAAAAAACCATCAAGGATATTAGAGACTATGACAAAAGAAAAAGAAAGAAAAGCTTTGAGATACTCTTTAAATTCATGAATATGTAACCCATAATGACTGCTGTGGTTGACAGTCTCCACTTTTCCAGTTTACAGACGCCTAGACACTCAGATACTATGAATCCTTCAATAAGCTAAAAAAGACATGTCTTGAGTTCATGGGAAATTTAACTGTTTAAATGTGGAACTGGGCCTACGGATTACTGGCTTTGACTGTGAAGTCAATTTTGCAATGCAGCAAAACAGCTGTGTTGTTATAGTTACAGTTAATTCCCAATGTTTTTTTTAAATTTAATTTTATTTTATTACTGTGAATGCAAACATAAGTGTTTTCAGATGTTTTACAGTACTATCATGGGTTTCCGGGGTATGGAACATGCTCCCAGTTAACTCTGATAATGGCTGGAGGAGAACTTCTGTATCCTGAAGTGGGGATTCCCCACTTCCCTCCATGATGTTTTTTTGGAGAGTTCAAAAGATGGAAAAAGCACTTTTTATTTTTTTGTGTGCGATAGGAAAGATCAGAGACTGTTGTAAATTAGCAAAATTAATACTATACTTAGACCCTAGAAAGTGGTCTTTGATCCTAAAAGGAGGTTTCCAGGGGGAGGCCAGTTATCTCAGGAGGGCAGGGATGGGAGTATTAGTTATTTTTGTTTAACTACTTTCTCAAATCAGATATTTTGTGTGTGTGTGTGTGTGTGTGAGGATACCTCTTGTGACCAAAAAAATGAAGCACCTATTGCTTTAGCCATGTGAGATGTAATTTTTAAAAATTACCTAAAGGGAAAGTGTTAGATACAAACTTTTGGAGGCTTGTAGTTTGCATCTATGAATCTTCCATTACTTTTTAAACATGACTTTCATTCTCTCTCTACTTTTACTTTACCGGAGTCTTTATGGCTATATAATAACAATTTCTTGGGATTTGGAAGAAAGAAAGAGAAAAAGGGAGAGAGAGAAGGAGAGGAAAGAGAGAAGGAAGGGAAGGAGGGAGGGAGAAATGGTGGAAGGAAGGAAGGAATGAAGAGAGAGGGAGAGAGAGAGAGGAAGGAAGGAAGGAATAAAAGAAAGGGGGAGAGAAAGAGGAAGAGAAAGGAAGAAAAGGGCAAAGACAGAATGAGGAAGGGAGAGGAAAAATAGGACGAGGCAGAGGAGAAGGAACAGGGGAAGGAAAGGGAGGAGAGATGTCTTCATCTATTTGGGCTGTTATAACAAAGAACTGTAGCCTGGGTGGCTTATAAACAACAGAAATCTCTTTCTCATGGGGCTGGAGGCTGGACCCAGATTAGGGACCCAGATTAGTATAGTTGGGTTCTGGTAAGGTTCTCTTCCAGGTTGCAAATGTTTGACTGTGTCCTCATTTGGCAAAAGGGGAAAGAGAACTCTCTAGAATCTCTTTTATAAAGACACTGACCTTAATTAGGAGGACTCCACCTTCCTGACCTAATTATCTTGCAAGATTATCTTCCTGACCAAATTGTCTTCCCACCTTCAAATACTATAGTATTAGGGATTAGGCTTCAACAGTTGAATTTAGAGGGACACAAATATTCAGTTCATAGGAGAAGGGAAAAGAAGGAATTTTTAAAAAGGCACTAGTGTCTTTTTTCTGTCTTTCTAAATTCTCTTAAGAGTTATAAAAAATTCATTAGAGCTGAACTTTGTATAAACTACCATTCACTTTAACCTCTTTTACTCTTTGATATTCCCATAGATGACAGTTAGCTATCAAGGATTCTCTACCCTTCAATCAAATTGCATGATAATTTCTCCACTCCAAATATCTCTGGAGTCTAAATTCTCTAGTCTGGTGAGATTTGAAAATCATGTGTGGTTATAAATGTAGGTATAGATTTTAACACTTTAATTCCTAGGTGAGAATGTTCTGTTGGCACGTGTTAATGAAATGTCATGACTTTCAAGACTGAATGAGACTAATAGCAGGAGAGATTACATGTTTTCTTATAATAGTCAAATAATTTGTCATTTACTTTCTTAATTAACAGTATTCATTATTTGAAGGCTAGAATGTAACATCTTCCCGTATTTTCTGAGAATGAGCCAACACCAAAGTATTTCCCAAGAGACTGCACACTGTCTGAATAGACTTTAAAGATAATATATTGATTCTATATGAAACTGGGAGCAACAGGTTCCCACTTGGGATGATTCAATTATTGGTCATTGATACTCACTATTATATTTAATCCACCATAAAAATATAC
This sequence comes from Mellivora capensis, assembly GCA_004024625.1. NCBI lineage: Eukaryota > Metazoa > Chordata > Mammalia > Carnivora > Mustelidae > Mellivora > Mellivora capensis. The sequence goes on from PISX010000643.1 coordinate 52,073, forward strand.
TCATCCATCATTGGATTTGCAGTCTTGGAAATGGATACTGCGAAACAGACACAATAAGGATGCTGAATTGAGTTAGAGTTACAAGTTACAAAGTGCTTATAATTCTTTCTGCCTGTCATGCTATTTCACTAAGCTATTTCAGATATCTGGGGTCTTACCCTTTTCTGGGAACTGCATGCCCTTAGTTTAGATGACATGTTATCAGGGAAGCTTTGTCTCATGCTCCTGGTTGGGCTATGTTCTCCTCCTTATTCCAAGGGCAACCAATTCATCCCTCTTTCTTAATATTTGCCATGCCAGGTTGAAATGTTGGATCTCTCTCACATAAGACCCCAGCATACTCAAGGGTAATAACTATGAGTTATTCTTTTATTTTAATAATGCCAGCAGCTGCCTCACTTAGGGCCTAAAAGATGCTAGGTGTTCAATAAATGCATTTTAAACTCAGCTCACATCAACAGCAAATAATTCCTGATACTGTAAAATTAAATGCTATATTACATTACATACCTGTTTGCCCAATGGAATTTTGCCAAAGGAGGAGAGCAGCAAATCCAGGAAGGCTTTCTGAAGAAGTTAGGACTGCCTTTGGGTCTTCCATCTAGGAGTCCAAGAAAGAAGCGACATCATTTTCAGGAAATGGAAAATGTCATTGAGGTGGGAATGAACAAGCTGTAGGATTGGCAAGACAGAGGACTGGAGTGAAGACCATGTTCTGGAGAAAAATGGAAATAAGTGTAGATAATTAAATTAGTATCACACTATAAAGTATAAGGAGAGTGCTTGGGGGGATTTGAATTAAATGCAAATATAAAAAAAATCATTAAAGCTTTTAGAATATTCAGTTAAATTTATGATATTTAGGTAGAATAAAAACCCCCAGGTCTCTTAACAGAGACCCAGATCAAACCAGTAATAGGACCAAAAGCAAAGCCCCATCCTGTGTTTCCTCCAAAACAACCAGACGGTATTTTTGGAATGTCTATTGTGTATTCGTCACTGTGGTGCCACAGAGTAACAAAAAAATTGTAATATCAAGGGCCAGTTCACAGGGAGTCCCGAAACTATCATTTGGGGAAACAGATATACAATAAACTCCCAGGAATGAAAAAGAGAAGGAAGCAAACTCCACACACCCACATAGCTAGAGAAGTATCAAGATCTGAAGTTTGGTGGGACTCATGACAGTTCAATGAGAAGATATTTATATATTTTAGGGGGATTAACATAGTGAAACCAGGTTTAGAGTCAGAAAATCTAGATTCAGTCCCTAAACTTGAGTGTTACCTGCTCACCATTCATTGTCCAAAATATATATTACGATTTCTCTCAGAGGTTTGCTGGGTGGGTTAATTTAGATCGTATCTGTTCAGGTTCCTAGAATAGTAAGCACATAGTAAGTAAATATGATTTAAGTCTGAATCTACCTTGAAGACAAATTCTGCTTGCTTCAGGGTTTTCAAAAGATGTATCCTTAGCCTTTATACAGTCAGCTATTCTGAAACACTGTGGTCTGTGCTCTCTCCACTGAGTCTGCTTGCACAGAAACTTGGTGAAAGGATAGCGCCGGTCCTCTGAGAAGCACCAAAGCCCCTTCCCTTTACCGTAGCTCAGCCATCCTTGAGGTGCAGCAGGACAAGGCACTGTGTTCCGGGTCAGCCTGGCTCCCTCAACTTTGACACTCCCTTTCTTTTTTCTTCCCAGATGATCCTTTTCTCTGCCTGCTGCATCTGTGGACTCATTGGGGGCATCCTGAATGTTCAGTTCCTTCGGGCAGTGACAAAGAAGACCTCTTCCCTCTATCCTCTGCATCTTGCCTCCATGTCCCTTGCGTGCATCGGGATCGGCGGCTGCACCCTCTCTTCCTGGCTAACTTGTCGACTAGCCAGCTACGAACAGAGGAGGATGTTCTCGGAGAGGGAGCACTCGCTGCACCACTCTCATGAAATGGCTGAGAAAGTAAGTTTTGTACCTCTTCTGCTCACCGCTAGCATGTGAAGAAGACTGCAGTCAAATCTTGGTCAGTCAACTGGCAGCTTTAGACGAGAATTTGAGGAATTGGATTTTCTACAACTTTGGCCCTATTGGGCTAAGAATAGAAATTTTTTCTTATTTTTTTTCTCTGCTGTTTTGGGCACACCTATTTTCAACAGTTTCATAGCTCTCTATCTATACCAAAACACAGTTTCTAAATTAGCATTTCATAAAATAGTGACTGCCTTATAAATATGGATTTTTATGTATTATACTGAGAAAAACACATAAAACTAAATACCCTCTCAACAATGCCAGTTTTAGAAATCTGATGAATTCCCCTTTCTAGATCACCTCTTGTGCTTGTAAGTAGATGCATCTGATTATGTAAATTAGATTTTGAGGCATAAAAGGACCTTTTAATAAGGCAACAAAAAGCCTTGCCTACCAGTGCAGATAGTACAGTCCACATAAAGCTTCATTAAATTCTCATCTAAACTTCATGCATATTGGGGTAGCTTTGCCTATATTTTAAATAATATTCTTGCCTAATTGCCTCATAAAACTCATTCAAACAGGAAGTAACATTTATTGCTTGAAGGACAGATGATATAGTGAGCTGTGTTTCTGTTGCATTTTGCACGTATTTCTTAATTCAGTTCCTGTTATTGGACCTATGAAGGAAAAGATAAAACATCTGTAAACTAAACTGGCTAAGATAATATTTCACTTGATATCATGGAAATAAAACCACAGAATAGAAGACAGAGTAAGCAAGAGTTACTACCGCATATTCCTTCGTAATGTGATTCTGAAGAAAAAAATATGTATTCCATAGTTTTAAGTGTTTCTATTTTGTATGCAATCAAATAAAGAGTAGATATTCTTAAATTGCTCCATGAAAAAAGCGATTTGGAACTGATGTACACATGTTCTTAAAAAAAAATTATGCTATAATTAGCGGGACTGATAATTTAAAGAAATGGGTTGTTAAAAATAGATTACCGTTAAGTATTTGGATAGTAGCTCATTTGTGCTCTATTTTTTACTACTGTGATTTAGTTTTTGTGTGTGTGTATGTTTGTACAATATTTATCGTATGATTGTTATATTTATATTAGAGATTGAGGGCTATTGAAATAACCGACTTGCCCAGCTGCCCGGTGGTGCCCCGACACCAGAGTTACCTACAAGGTACGCTGATTTCCAGGGAGTTACCATGTTGTAATGTCACCGCAGGCAGCGATGCCTCTTTCTAGGAAGCCATGATGTCAGCAGATCGGTCTGGACTGATGCTGCGATGTTTGTTGCTCCTCAAAGTATCACTGTCACGAGAACTACTTTGAGGACCCAACAGAAACCTACATGGCAGAGTCTTGCAGCTTGAAAGTTGGTTGAGTATTTAAAATACTCAGCCTCCTATAAGCATCCAAACACACTCCTGTTTGGATGACTCATGACTCCTCTATTTTCTTCTACATCATGATTCTGACTCAGTACCATCATTCACAGACCCGAGTTCTGTTTTTAATCATAGGTGTGTCTGATAACGACAGTATTTCCTTCATGCCAAAGTTGCATGAGCAAATGACATACGTTTGACACTAATACAGTAAAGATGCTGTGTGAGACCTGTCTTTTGACAAAACTATCTGATGTGATACATTTCACATTTATTTCCTATACTTTCGGTTGCTAAAAATAAATATTCGTCATTCTTGCTTTGGTTAAATGATACAATTGGAAATCCAGAAAGTCTCATTGATACTATGGCCCAATGGTGGAAAGTATATCCACTTGCAAATAGTCACATTTGGTCCTGCCCAAATTTAGAACATACTCTTCTTGCCAAATTGGACATGCCTATCTGCAAATAAACTAAAAATGCTAATGCATTTAAAACCCAATTTTTGCTCTTTTCTCCTACCCTTGATTTTACAGTGTCCACATTAGTATGAATTTAGTTAGGAAAACGCTTTTCATTTTTAAATTAAGCTTTTTAAAAACTGGATTTTTTTTCTTAATGCTGCAATTAAATATTCTACATTAGATTAGTTTTTATGGTTTCTAAGCTACTGTTTTGAATGCAAATTCATCTAGAGAGAAGAAGGAGCACCTAAGAATCTTACTTTTATCAGTTCATTAGGAAATTGTTTTTGTACTCGTATGAGGAATAGAAAAAGCCATATGAGTAAATTTTGTTAAAGATCATTTTTGAAGAATCGCTTCTATTTAACTTGCCACCCACAGTGAGTTTTTGAATGAAGCCTCAAATCAGGTTTCTTGCTGATGAACTTAATCTCAGCCCAACAACCCCACTGTGTTTCCACGCCTACTTTTACCATCTGCACGCCCAGCGAGCCAGTCACTGAACCATCACCAGGCCACAGAAACAGGCTGCTGGCGCCAAAGAACCTTCTTCACTTTCTGTCAGAGTCTTCATCCTAAAAGAGTTTGAGTTTCTCGGCTTTTTTCTTGTATTTTCTTGGCACCTTACCAGGGAGATATAGTGGATAGCCAGCCAGGTATGAGATTACTCCTTAGGACCTGGAAGAGGCCAGGCACTTTGCCTGGAGAGACAGAGCTTGATGTGATAGTAGGACACGTCCCCAGTGCCTCTTATCTCCTTTCTCCCAATTTTCTTGGAAGAAGTTCCACCATATCTTTCAAAACAACAAAGTTTTCAAAAGCAAAGTTCCAAAACCAGGCCAATTTCTACCTTCCCGTCCCTCACAGATCCTCTCCCTGAGCAACTTTCCAAACCAGCCAAAGCAAGAAGCAACTATCTTTATTCTATTTCATCTCCTATATTGAATTTTCTTTTTTTTTAAAAGATTTTATTTATTTATTTGACAGACAGAGATTACAAATAGGCAAGAGAGGCAGGCAGGGAGAGAGAGGAGGAAGCAGGCTCTCCGAGGAGCAGAGAGCCCGATGTGGGGCTCGATCCCAGGACCCTGGGATCATGACCTGAGCCGAAAGCAGAGGCTTTAACCCACTGAACCACCCAGGCGCCCCTCCTATATTGAATTTTCTAAATGAAGAGTCAAAATAGGGCATGGATACCTTTTCATTTTTCAAATAAATATTGGGAAGAATTTCTAAAGTTTACAAAAGCACACATTTCTAATTCTCCCAAATGTCAATCAAATATAAACTGATAGGCTTAAGGTAAATGAACAAGAATTTGGATTTGAATTTTCCTTACTACACTTTTGCAAATAGGCTTGTTCACATATGGAAGGATTTTTAGATATTTTTGCTTAAATATTATTTATAATATGGCAGACTAACCATTATAAATGTGAATGGGCTTCACATCTCATTACCTTCTAATGTTTAGGGAGGAGTTTAATGTTCAATGATAAGTATGAATTCAAAACATCTAAATTTTTCTTAAATTAACATTTTCTCAAATTGCAAATGGAACTTAACGTTAGTTCATCCTTTCTATCTAAGTTTTCATTTGCCTTCCATGTAGTTTTCCTTACTAGCATCCTCGTAATTGATCCCTTAAGAAACATATTAAGAGGTTTTACTATTTGTTTGGTTGGGCTTTTTATTTATTTATTTATTTATTTATTTATTTATTACTGTATGAATGATAGTGTCATGAAAACCAATCTTCCCCACTGTGATCCACCGTTGCATATAAGCAATAATCCCCTTGTGGACCTATTTCAGTTTTTTGCAAAAAGGCCACACATTTTTCTATAGAATGAGGTAACCCCTAGGCTATGTGGGCACTTTGCTGATAATGCTCAGCAGAGAAGCCAATGCAAGGGGTAAGTGTAGGAATTTAACCATCTTCTTCTTCCTAGGTGAGGTCTTTCCAAAATAAAGTTGAGAAAGAAAAGGAGAGACTCAGGGCACTGGGGACAGACTGAAGTGTTTTTGTGCATAAAGACTTTGGTCTAACAGACTGTCATTTCAGCATTTTCATGTGCTCCAAGATGCCATGAAATTTCATTTTCTCAAATGCAACAACAGTATCAATCCTTGTCCTTCCCCCAAACTCAGGAAGTTTTTCAGTGGCTTGAAATTTCTGTTTTGCAAACCCATTAACCAAATCACTATCTTACTCTGAAAGTAAATTTTAACTAATTCATCTTATTTTCCTAACAGGAAATGACAGACAACATGAGCAATGGAGGACCACAACTGATATTTAATGGAAGAGTATAATCAATGTTTTAAAGAACTGAACATTTTTTAGGATTTTCATGAGGAAAGGAAATACCAAAGGAGTAGGGGATAAAATTAAAGCAGTTCTTGTATTTGCTGTTTTCCCTCATGGGCACCCAGTATAATCATTCTCCCTCAGTTTGCCTCACTTATTTCTTCAGCTTTTTTTTTTTTTTTTCCTTTTTGGGTGAGAACCTTCCAGAAATATTCTGGTGCAGTAATTTGAACAGACATTCCAGATTGTTCTAAAGACTTTTCAGGAAAAAAAAAAGGAATAAACAAAAAGAAAAATTCATATTCTACAAAAACACTATTTGACTAGCATGAGTATTAAATTTGTAATGACATATTTCATATAAATAATCAAAAGTAAAAATATCAAGAAATAAGTTATTTATGTCTTTGTTTTGAAAGACAGTGGCTTCAAGAATACCACAATTCAAAACCTCAGTAATGCCTTGTTGTAAAAACATTAAAATTATTTCCAATTTGTGAATGAACTATATTTCATAATTTATTTGTAAATGACAAAAAACCCTAAAGCATAAAAAAGAAAATTTTTTTAGAGAGACCATACTAATCTGTATGATATTTTTGCATTTTTGCACAAGGGTGAAAAGTTATAAATGAATATCATTTAAGGAAAATAAATATGTTTTGATTATACTGTGCAGATTGATCTGCATGTTCATGAATGAGCCTAAGAATAAAATAACACATGTGTATGTGTGTGTATATATACTGTAAATATAGAAAATATATACAGCATATATTTATAGCATACATTAATGTAAATAGATAATCAAAAAGAAATTGTAATGCTGTTGGGGTATTATCAGGATTCTATTCTCAAAGAGATGGGAAAGCAATTTTTCAAGGCTTTTCTATGCCCACAAAATCACATGTTTGATTTCTACTAAATTTGTTCATTTTTATTCTTTTTATTATATCTGCTGTGTGTAAATATCATCATGACTGATATTTATGGAGTTGAGTGATCTGAATAGTGTAGTATAAAGATAGATTACTTATCTGGCTATTTTACTATTAATGGCATTTCTGTAATAACAATGATTAATGCTGATTTGTAAACATAACAACTTTAAATCACATACTTCCACATTTATTAATATAAATATGTGACTGGTGATTTTCATGATACTTACATTTCAAACACTTTGCAGCCCAATTAAATTATATAAAAGGACAGATGATGTATGCCCAAAAGGTAAAGTTATAATTTGCTTTGCTAGAATTTAATTTAGATCTTTTAAAAATTTTATAATTTATGTAAAATAATATAGACAGACCATTTTTAAGAATAAGTATATCCAAAGAACCTGAAAGAGTTCTTTGTAGAAGGAAATAAAAAAATAGGCTTACATATATGTAGTTAGATTCAGTCCTTCTTTTCCACAGGGAAATGTTAAAATAGCCACCTGTGACAATATGAATAAGCAAGAAAATAGCATGGTCTTTGAAAATATTTATGAGAACACAACCTCTGATAGCAGATAAAGAAATCTAATATTTTAAAATATGTGGTTCTCATTGTATTGGATACTTTCATTTCCCCAAAGCTAATCAATTTTCAGGTCATTTGTATGAGTTACTTATTGACCCACAGGTAAATTCAACCTTTAATACTCAGGATGTGAACATGTTATCATTTAGAAACAAAAAATGGGTTTTAATTATGATAACAAAATAATAACTCCAGTTAATGGAAATCTGAAGGTCTTCTAGTTTTAGAGTATCGTGATCATCACCTACCCTATTTAAGTTGACTCATAAGAAAAATTCTGGCTGTAGATAGTCAAAAGAAATAGCTGGGCTATGGTTGTTTGCTGTAGTGTTTGAAGGCTCCTAACTCATATGAATAACTTCAATATCCAGTAGGTTACAGAAGTTGCCCATAAATGCCACCTCAAATAGCAAATTAACATTATCACTGTTCTTTTGATGCCATCAACAGGCACAATTTTCATCACTGAAAATTTAAACTGTAGATGCAGATATTTTGTATATATGTGGCTCTACTGAATTTACTCAAGGATGTAGTTTTGTACTGAAGGAATAACCACTGACTCTAGGTGGCATTTCTTTGTAGACATATTTGTATAATACAGAGTTCTAATACATCAGTAAGATGTTTTAATGCCTTTTGAAATAATTTATGAAATCATCCATCAAAGGACAAAGTAGGCATATCACTGCTTCAATGTAGAAGAAGAAGAGATGCAATCATGACAGTTACCCAAATAGGCTACCGTGTATATAACCAGACATAGATACGTCTTTAAATGTAGTTCTTTTAACCCAATATTTTCAGGGCTCGGTTATTTAGAGGGATTTATTTGGGATGTAGAGTGATTCTTTCTGAGATAAGTAGGGGATGTTAGGAAGACATTGTTCAAGTACTTGAAAATTCAACTTTCACAATAAATTGATCTCTGAGCTAGAATACTTTAAGTGACTACATTATAGTTTTAGTATGAGCCTACCCTTGGGGGAAAGTAAATGAAGAAACAAAATATGTGACACTAGTGTGGTGGTGTGCTGTAGAAACTAGCTACAAAAAGGTGAAGTTATTGTAAACATAAAAGAATAAAAGTGGATTCTGCTTGGAAACTTAAACGTTTGTTTAAGTAAACACACACACACATATACAGTTGTTTAGAAGTGGAACATGGTATGATGACTCTGTTGATGTGTCTATGTAATAAAATGGTGTGCTTTGAAACTGCATATGGTGTGAACTCTCTTTTCATCATAATAGAAAAAATAGTTTCCCCCACTAGGTTCTGGGGGACAGAATTGTCCCCTAGGATTGGCAGGGGACAGGGTGCTGTGAGTGAAGAGGAGAGAGAGTCCCAGCTAGTGGATATGGAATTCAGACAGGGTATTTTCTGAGACGGGAAATGTAGAGAAGGAGTGGTTGAAGATGCAGGACAAAATGAACCTAAGAAAGTGAGGTCCCCTGGAGGCAGGCATTGATAAGATAGACATTGTAGGAGACAGATTTAGCTATAGATAGGACTGAAGTTGCAGGGGATCTCACAAGTGAAATCACAATATTCAGAGAACTCTGCTGACCTGGTACTTGTCAAGTTGTTGCTTCTGGCTTTTGGGGTGGACAGTAATTGTGCAAACTGCCTTTTACATTTTAAGCCATTAAGCATCTCTGGTCCCCCATCTAGTAAATGTCAGGAGGATAACCCAGGACAAACAAAAATGTCCTAACAAATTTTCACTTCTCTCTTTGGCAGGTAAGTATTGCCTCCTAATTGAGAGCCACTGAGAAAAACCCTAGAATACAATCCAAAGTAGCCAATGTTAATGCTATGTAGAAATGTAGATGTGAATTGCTCAGGGTCATAAACTTACTTTTCTAAGGTCTACCTATGTTCTCTGATAGTGTAGCCACTAAGCTAACCATGTGTGATTAAATGTATATATAAATTAATCAAAACAAAATTAAGTATTCAGTTTCTCAGTTGAATAGAGCTAGCCACATTCCAGGTACTCAATAACCACACAGGGTAAACATCACCTCAGAAAGTCTTATCGGCCAATGCTAGTCAAAACCACAGTCCTTATCATTAAAATAAAATGTAAAAAAAATGGCAAACTCTCCATGAAATTTGAAGTTGATGGACCAGTTAAGTCCATAGACCAAGAAAAACAAGCAAAAATACAGTGTAGGCCAAATCCATAATAAAGTCTAAAAGTTGCTAGAGTTTTCATGTTTAAAAAAAAATTCTGTTCATAGAAATATTCCAGTAAATAACTAAATATTTTGTGTTTGACAGGTAAAATGAGATGTTGTGTAACTTCTATTTTTGAAGAAATTTACTCAGCCTATTACCATGCGTCAATGAAAAATTCTGCATTTCTTATGCTTGGGAAGGTGAGAACAACAATCTGTGGTCCTCTACTTTTTTCACTGACTTAAACTCAAAAGTGGCATGTTTAGAAACCGTATGTCCAAGGCTGCATTTTCAAAGATTATTTAGCAAACATGTTTCAGAAATTTAGATAGAGCATCTTAAGTACCATTTGGTTAGAACACGGTTTCCAAATAAAGTTTCAGAACTTGGCATCACTTCATTCTTGTCTTCCTTAAATCATTTTCCTGGAAACATATGTAATACTTCTTACTCAAAGTATGTGACAGCCAAGAAATTCAATTATTCCAAAACCATAAATCACAGGTTGTGAGTTACTCAGAGCAGAGGAAACCAATTCAGAAATTGCTTGAAATGTGGATGCCTAGTAAAATTATACAAAAGTGTTTTTTTATTATTCTTTATGCCAGGAAAAATATTTACTGACTATAAGGGTCTTTTACTAGGAATGTATTTCCCAGGAAATGTATTATAAAAAGTCAAACTCTAGATCTAAACAAATTGATTTTAATATTTTAATAGTTCAACATTGTCTATATTAACTAGTTATAAGGACATAGCCCTCATTTAACTAGAAATCCTTAAGAACTAGGGCCATCTTTAAACTTTCCTTCACATCATCTAGGGACTTTTGATTTCAAAGTTTTTTCTTCATTAACCCCCAGAGGCTCTACTCTCTTAGCCACATAATATATTGCAAGCCCTACCCCCAAAGCCAAAATGTACTATGCTATGAAAATTGCCAGAGAGACTAGAATTTGGCTGGAGCTTCACAGAAAATTCTAAAATCTTGTCAAATTTGCATCGAGTGTTTAGCTAACCTCAAGGAATCAGGACTCATGACTGCTCCTTGTTACTAATCAATCAGGATATTTGTCCTCCCTTCCTCACTAAGACAGGGGTCCTCAATATCATTTCACAACATCCTGATGGAGTACTGGAAGATATTCCTTGGGCTCTCCAAGATCATTGCTCAGGAAAGAAAAGCTACAGATCCCATTGTGGGGGGCTCTACCATCCCTCACTCTGTCCCTCATTGTCAATCAGCCAAGGAAAGAGGTGATATTCAGTCTTACTCATACATAAGTCCTCGAAGTGTACAAATGCTGTCTAGATGTGCACTTCACTCCTTAATATCTAAAATATCTTTTGAGATCTGGACTTCTGTGTCTTTTTTATCTTCTAATTATATCAATACTTTTACATTGATCTTTGAGAAGAAAATTTTAAACTTAATAAGAAGGTTCTAGGTCTTCTAAGATAAAACAAATTGCTGAAAAGAATGTTGTTTCCAAGACACAACAGAGTAAGTAGTGATAATACTAGCCTAGTGCTATCTATCAACAAAAAGGACAGTAGTGCAGCAGGTGAAAACCATTTATCAAGGGTTATGATAATGTACATCAACTATAAATGTGAATATTCCTCAATCATATTAATATAATTTATTTAACATGAAATGTGGATAACGTGGTAAGACATTATTAATATTTCACCAGAAAGGTAAGGTCATTTCTTGCTGTACCCATGAATCTTAGAGCCATTCAATCCTATCATGTAACTTCTATACCCTCAAGTCCATAAAACCATAACTCCATCCCCTTGGAACCATGGCCCTTTATTTGTTCAGCTTCTTCTGATTTCAGATCCAAATTTCTGGTTCTGTGGCAGTGCTTTGATTTCAGTTTCTGGGTCCTGCATTTGAACCTGAGACTTTAATCTCTGTCGTTGTCAAGTTTTGACGGCTACAGCTACTCACCTCGCTCTAGGCACTAGGATTCGTTTACCGGGTCTCCCTACCCCTGAACTAGCTGGTGAAATCCAGCCTTGGTCACCAAGCTGGCAGTAGCTAGTGAAAAAAGCAGCTTCAACAAAAATGTTAGTCACCAGCAGACAGGCGTGTGCTCCAACTGGAAATGTGAATGCAAAAGAAGGATCCCAGACAACTAAAGAGAAAACGGGAGCTCTCCATGTCTTGAATGTAAAGAGGATGGAAAATCTGTGAGGTCATTGGAGACAGGCAGGAAGCCGTGAGAAACTGAGGCAAGATTATTTTTCCCCTGGGTTTCTTGGTGGGATGGGATCAGCAAGCTATAGAAAAAACTAATTTTGTCACGAACAAAATTTTGCCTTTATTTATCAGGTAAGTTCATTGCTTGTAGTATCTGTCATTTTTTTTCTTTTAAATCTCTAGCTTAGCCTGCTCATCTGTGCCAAGAACAGAGGAGGAAGAGGTTTTGTTCAAGGGAGCTGACACTTTATACATTTGTCTAAAGCCAATATGTGCATGACAGCAGGAATCACAAGAATCATCAAGTGTTTGTGAGACACAAGGAAACTGTCATTAGTCATTGGTCCCTCTCAACTAGGAACACGCCTTTCAGTGTGAATATTGGAGGTCTAGATTTTTATTTTATTGAGAAATTGTGGTTTTTATGTTATATCTTCCCTTGTAAAGTTCTGCTCACTGTTGAATTCTTTCACAACTGGGAAAGTCCCCTTTGCCATGGGATAAAGATGAATTATTGTAATAATTTCCAAAGTGCAGAAGTATTAAGAGCCCCCTGTGGCCATGAGAGGGAGTCTAGATATGATCCATTAATATGCATTTTGTTTAATGACTTGAGAGTAAATTGTGTATCAAAATACATCGTGTCTAATTTTCATTTTTATCTACTTTCCACCCTCAAACTTTCCATATCACATTCTTCAGAATGTATTTAGTGTCAAGGATCCATGAATTCATGCCCACACAGACTCTGCAGGCAGCAGGTGGTTTATTAAACTACAGCTTTAAGGTAATGGTTAAAAAAAAAAAAAAGGAAATGGTTTTCTATTTTTGTTCTGCAGTGAGCTAAAGGCAGATGGAACTAAATGAGAATGTCCAAAGGTATTCTTGAAAGCACCATGGTTAATATTATTGGCTAATTCCTTGGATTTGAAAACCTTTTGAAAGATGTTGAAACTTTGTTGCAGTAAAATCTAGTTAGGGGGCACCTGGGTGGCTCATTTGGTTAAGCCTCTGCCTTCAGCTCAGATCGATATCCCAGAGTCCTGGGATAGAGCCCAGCATTAGGCTCCCTGCTCAGTGGAGAGTCTGCTTCTCCCTCTCCCTCTGTCTGCAACGCCCCCTGCTTGTGCTCTCTCTCTTTCACTAACTCTCTCTATGTGTCAAATAAATAAAGAAAATCCTTTTTTTTTTAAAAAGTCCATTTGGAAAGGAACTAGGGCCTTAGAAGAAATACCAGGTGTAGCCTCATAAAAGGCCAGTAAATTATATGAAGATGACATCATAGCTTCAGAAAGGAGCCCCACCACCCATCTTATACCTCCTTTACTCCTTCCCAACCAACAGTGGTTCTCAAGACTACACACACACACAGACACACACACATTTACTATTTCTTCTTTCTTTAAAAAAAAAAATTTCATTCCAGTACAGTTAAGACACAGTGTTAAAGTATTTTCAGGTTTACAACCGAGTGATTCAACGACTCCGTACATCACAGACATCACCCAGTGCTCACCATCACAAGCGTACTCTTTAACCCCATCACCTATTCACCCCATCCCACCTCCCATCTGGTAACCATCAGTTTGTTCTCTATAGTTGAGTCTGTTTCTTGTTTTCTCTTTCTTTCTCTCTCTCAAATCTCTCTCTCTTTCTCCCTTGCTCATTTGTTTTGTTTCTTAGATTCCACATGTGAGTGAAATGATATGGCATTTGTCTTTCTCTGACTGACTTATTTCACTAATTATGCTATTGGGTATTTATCCCAAAGTACAAAAACATGAATTCAAAGGCATACATGCCCTCCTATATTTACAGCAGTATTATTTACAATAGCCAAACTAGGGAAGTAACCCAGGTGTCCATCAATAGATGAATAGATAAAGAAGATGTGGGATATGGTCTCTGTCGTTGCCTTTCCGTTAATAATTGATACCTGGATAGATACTTGCAACCTCAGGTAAGTGGAGTTGAAAATTAATATGATTTTATATTCTAGGTAATAATCAGAGCATCTAAACTATAGCCAAGAGATAAAATCCAAGCATACAGATCAAGGTGTTTAAACATTATTGTATTTCGTTATCACAAAAGTGAGAAAGACACAATCCCATTGTTAGATGTGAGAATACAATGATTATTTGTGGTCTTTTGCTCTTGTTATTTCCCCCGTAAGTACCTACTATGATTTACAAATACATTAATTAACACTGTAAAAACTATTTATACATTATGAATAAAAGAGGTTGACTCTAGACTGAAGAAGTTGAGCAAACACTGCCTTTTAATGGGAATCAGTGCTTTATATGTGTTCTTGGGAGAAATTCTGAACTAAAACAAAAATTAATAAAACATTTTTCAGGTAGGAAGGTAATTGAGGCATAGCAGTGTTTAAGATAAAATGATGACAGTGATAAAGATTTTTGCATACCTTCTCTTATTTACAGAAGAAAATGTGGCTTATTTGTTGTTAATTTAAATGATTGTGCCTCCTGTTTCAGCAATGGAATTGAAGGAAGATTTAACGATGCCTGAGAGAGAATGGAATACGCACACATATTAATACAAATAAGAATAACACCTGTTTTATAGGAAATTGTTTTCCTTCCTTTGTTGTTCTATACTCCTTGGAAATAATCATATTTTGACTTAATTTTGTTAGTTAAGTTCCAACGTACAACTTACCATAATGTTATCCCTTTCGGTACCATCTAGAAGGGTACATAAACTGAAGTTTTTCATTCAGTTTACAAAATGTGTGGAAATTAACCACTGGCATTCCACCTGAGTCTATGTAAATTGTATACTATTTTATGCTACTTATTTTGCAAACTCAACTGTGTTTGCTAAATCACATGAAAGAAATAATCAGCTACATTGTTAATTACTACTGCATTTATGTCAATTATACCTGAATAAAAATGATCAGTTCAGAACCTCTCTCCTGCATTTCAAGTTGCTTTGAGGCACTGGTTCCCAAAGTTCGCAGGTATTACAATCACCTGGAGGGCTTGGTAAACAGATTGCTGAGCTCCAGTCCCAGAGTTCTGATTCTGGAAGCCTAGGGTGGGGCTGAGGATTTGCATTCTAACCACATTGCAGGTGGTGCTGAAGACAACCAGGGACCTGACGTTAAGGATGAGTGCAACCAAGCCCAGATCCGTCTTCCTGGTGGACACACAGTAAAGCCAGTCACTGGGACATCAGGTATGTAGTAAGGAAAAGGTCTATTTGAGAGGGAGTAAACCAGGAAACCAGAGGACAAATCTCAAATCCACTTGCCTGAAGGGGAAGAGAACAAGTTTTTGTTTTTGTTTTTTTCTTTAAAGATTTTATTTATTTATTTGACAGAGATCACAAGTAGGCAGAAAGGCAGGCAGAGGACAGAAAGAGGGGGAAGCAGGCTCCCTGCTGAGCAGAGAGCCCGACGTGGGGCTCAATCCTAGGACCCCGGGATCATGACCTGAGCCGAAGGCAGAGGCTTTATTAACCCACTGAGCCACCCAAGCACCCTTGAGAACAAGTTTTTTTTTTTTTATAATCATGGGGGTTGAGATTATATACATGTTGATGAAAAGGGCAGGAAGACGGATGACTATTCATGAAGAAAGATGGAGCACGTGCATTGAGCAAAAGTATATGTAACAGACATCCCACGTTCACTTTGGGCTGGAGTCTTACACCGGTGAGTCGAGATTTAGCTCCTGAGGTCAGAAAGTTATGTTAGGAGAAGGGACTGTGGGCATGCTCCGAGAGCCAGTATAAAATGGTGGGGTCTTAGGCTCCTTATCTCTGGTAAGGTATGCAGGGTGCTGCATGTTCATAGGCTGGAGCTAGATCTGTTGACCTGGAGTCCAGGCTCATGCAGAGACAGTTACTGAGTTTGTTAGTGGAGTCTGAAAAGACACAGTAGCTTAATGGGAGGAAACAGTTCTCTGGAAAACAAGCT
The DNA here is from genome assembly GCA_004024625.1 of Mellivora capensis. Taxonomy (NCBI): domain Eukaryota; kingdom Metazoa; phylum Chordata; class Mammalia; order Carnivora; family Mustelidae; genus Mellivora; species Mellivora capensis. Next base: position 68,100 of record PISX010000643.1, read on the forward strand.
TTCTACTGCTAGTTTCAACCTCATTAATCCTATGGGGCATGATTTCACTACCAATAAAACATTACCTTATTAAATAAAGCAGCTGGGTTTTAACTTACGGACAGATACATCTGAATGACTTCATTTCTATGGATTTTCAGCAACAGCTACAGTTCGCAAAATATAAAATCTAGTATATCTGCTAAAATATGTACTCTCATTGTTTTTCCTTGGTGTAAGCATGGTGCACATCTGTTAGTTCAGCGATCCAATAAGCACGTAGGAAGAACATTCAGAGTTAAAAATTGATGCCAGGTCCTTTTTTTGAAGGACTGTAGGTTAAAAACAAACCGTCAATATACAGGTGCTTTGATTCTTGCCACTCCGCAGTACTTTGGGCTAAAGCAAAACTTTAGAAACCTAAAGCTCACAGTTGCCATCTGCTGACATTTTTGTGAATTACATGTAGTTAGCATCAACCAGTAGCTGCTTGATACATTAGTATCCCGTTCAGACTTTTTTTTGGTAATTTTTTGGTAATTTCCAAAACTCATTAGGCAAATTTTATTTTTTTAATATTTAATTAATTTATTTATTTGATAGATCACAAGTAGGCAGAGAGGCAGGCAGAGAGAGAGATGGGAGGAAGCAGTCTCCCTGCTGAGCAGAGAGCCCCATGCGGGGCTCCATCCTAAGACCCTGAGATCATGACCTGAGCCGAAGGCAGAGACTTTAACCCACTGAGCCACCCAGGCGCCCCTCATTAGGCAAATTTTAAACATGCATTTCCTGCGCCCCCAAAACTATTCTCAAACTAAGCATATTTATTTCAAACAATTAGTTTGTACTGAAGATACTTTAACTATTCCTACTGACAAACGAAATTTCAGGGATGCATGGGTAGCTCAGCCAGTTAAGCATCAGACTCTTGATTGTGGCTCAGGTCATGATCTCAGGGTGGTGGTATCAAACCCCCCATAGGTGTCCACACTCAGCTGGAGTGTGTTTGAGATTCTCTTCTTCCTCACCCTCTACCCCTCCCCCAACCTGTTCTTTCTAAAATAAATACATAAATCTTTTAAAAAAAACTATCAAAATTGCACATTTTTATCTCAGTAAACATAGTTCATAGCTAGAGTGAATTTTATCAATAAAATATTTTAAGAGGATACTATATTGAAATCTTTGTTTTAAGCTGAATCAAATGTTTATGTATATGAACTGCTTGTATGGGTAGTACCTTGAAGAGGAGCTGAAATTAATCATATTAGTAACACCAGAACAAAACAAAAAATTCATTCCCAGATGGGGCGCCTGGGTGGCTCAGTGGGCTAAAGCCTCTGCCTTCGGCTTGGGTCATGATCCTGGGGCCCTGGGATTGAGCCCCACAACGGGCTCTCTGCTCAGCAGGGAGCCTGCTTCTCTCTCTCTCTCTCTCTCTCACTCTCTGCCTACTTGTGATCTCTGTCAAATAAATCTTAAAAAAAAAAAAAAAGTCATTCCCAGATATGGGGCCAAGTTATTCTCCAAAGTTTATTCAAACTTTTATATGAATGTTCCTCCTAGGTCCAGGACTCTGCTTTGCTCTTCATTCAAGGAAGTTATAAGCTCCTGCTCCCAAATCCAGCTTTACAGCCTTCATCAGGCTAAAACAGGCATATTATAACTGATGTGTTAACCATAGACTCCTAAAAGTCTTGATCAAAAACATGTACGGATGACAGGAAAGCAAACCTACTCTAGCCTGCTAGAGAATGAGACCCATGGAGTTGCCCACACCTGACTACAGAGGCTTGAGTGAGTCCTGCTAAGCCCAGGCCAGACTTGTATTCATAGAATCACAAACTGAATTAGTAATTGCTCTTAAAGCCAGATTTGAGGATGGTTTGTTATGCAACAAAACCCAACTGATGCAATGCCATTTTTACCTGCACTGTCCTTCATCTAAAACTATTTTGTGTAAACCTTTCTACATCAACCTTTCTAATTCCATTTTTTTAGTAAAGTCTCCTCAAATAATTTCAGATTTTTTTTTCTGTAAAAAGAAAGAACTTGCCTAATAATGTTACACACCTAGTAAGTGACAGAGCCAGGATTCAGGCTCACACAATGTATATTAAACTGTCTGAGAATTGACAATATCTTGTAACAAACCAAACTGCCAATAGGAATCCATTCCCTCATTAAGTTTCTCCTTTAAGAAATATAAAACAATGCACACTCATTACACACTCATTATAATGAAAATTCACACTTTAAAAAGTCATTAACTCACCCTTAAGAGATAACTAATATTAACACATAGTATTTATACATCCAGATTCTCTTCTAATCATGTAAGTGTGCATATTTTCCATAAAAATCAGAACACGTGGAACAAGTTACTTTGTACCTCATTCCAGCAAACTACCGATGATTGCACATTTATATTGCTCCAGGGATTCATTGATTGTGATAAATAGAAAGGCACTAATGTCATATAGTGTGTATGTGTGCATGTTGGAGTTGGGGGGAGGTTAATGGTAAAAATAAAAAAAATCCAGAGAGTTGCAGGAATACTGATATGTCTCTTTTTTGGTGGGGGGGGGGCGTCAGTGGATATGGATACTAAGTCACATCTAATCTTCTCTCTTATAGAAAAGGGCTTATCTTTGCGCATGCTTGACTTTGACTTGACAGGGCTTTTCATGAGACAGAGACCAGCAATGCCTTACTTCCTGGGCCATTTTGATCAAATTTTAGTCAAAAAATAGTACAGTCCAACTATAGTCCCTTGGTCAAATAAACCTTGTGAATTTGTGTGGGATGGGAGATATGTGGGAGGAATCTCATTGTACTTTTTTTTTCTTCTCTGGGTAGATGAAACAGGTTACTTTGGTAAATGAACTCCATAATGGTGAACATTTATATGTATTCTTTTATTCTTTTAAATCTTGCAGATTGTAGATAGCAGCTAACAGTCAAGCCAGAATTTTAAAAAACTAAAAAATAGAAAACAGTTTTCAAAACCAAACAAGCCAATTTCTTAAGAGCACACAAAGGGTTATAAAACTACCTATTATTTAAAATTTGTGCAAAATCATTGCTGGGGTAGTTTATTTTAAGTAAGTTTGGTATTGGTTCAATTGTCCTGATGTCCAGCTTATTGTTTTTACTACATTGCTTTGGACAAATTGTTTTCATTCAATTTACCTGCAGAGAATCTACATGCATCTTGGCTCCAAGGAGAAGTTTTGATTTAACTGGTCTGGGGATGTTGTTAAGGCATCAAATTCTGGTTTGTTTGGTTGGTTGGTTGACTGGTTATTCATTTTTTTATTATTACCTTCAATTAGCCAGCATATAGTAGTACATCATTAGTTTTTGATGTAGTGTTCAAGGATTCGTTAGTTGTGTATAACACCCACTGCTCATCACCACACGAAAGGCATCATCAGATTTGAAAGCTCCTCAGGTGATCTTAATGAGTAGCAAAGCTGAAAACACTAAACAAAAGGGTCCTGCCTAGGGCTCTTGCAGAACTTTCCAATCAAATCCAGGTAAAGGCTGTTACATTTCCTATTCATGGGCTTATGTTTATCACTGGGCTTTGGGAGCAGTTTCATTGCAGTAATATCTCATGCTGAATTTGAAATCAAAGAATACTAGAGAGTGTTTTTCAATTATCTAATTTGAACTGCCTACCATTTCTTTAGTGAGCAGGGTAGGTACATTATTTTTATCCCCATTTTACAGGCATAAAAGTGAATTGAGAGGTTTAGAGGCTTTTGCAGTACATAGGGGAGGTGGAGATGTGTTAGAAGTCACACCACTAAATGCTATGCATTTCTCTTGACACTTACACAGTGTAATCCTGTTGTATATTTATGTTTAGATCCTATTTCCTCATTAGACTCTGAGCTTTTTATCGCCTGGTATTTCTTTCATTCATTCATTCATTCATTCCTATGCATTTGGCTGTTTTGTTTTATTTTGAGTCATAGAGGGTTGCAGAGGTGAAAAAGACAATTATCATGGTCCCTGCCCTAAGTGAGCTTTGGAGTCTAGAAGGAACAGTCAGACAAGTAGGCAACTGATATAACATTAACGTAAAAAGAAGTGCTTGATGGTGGTAATTTACAAAAGTGGGGAAACAATCCTCTATCTTGAATTAGATGGGGACGGGGGAAGAGGGATAGGGTAGTAGTAAACTGCAGAGGAAGAGAATGCAAAAATCTAAGCTAAAATTTGACATGAGTACAGTGTTCCCATTTGAGAGAAGTCACTATATTCCTGGATAGCAGGAGCTGGTGAAACAGGGAGCAAGATGAAAGTAAATCAATGGGGGGGAGGGGGGCTAAAAGATAATGTAAAGTGGGGAGTGTGATGAATGAAACTACTGCTGGGCTGGCAGCAGACCTTAATATGGTCTTGTAAGTAACTTAAGAGCCATATTAAGGAGTTTGTGCTATCCTGAGGAAACTGGGGTTCCTATGTGGACAAGTCATGGTTATATTTGTATTTCAGAGAAGGTGCTCCAGAGGATCCTCTTGACCACAGGGTTAAACTTCCACAGACACTTCTGTAGTTCTGAAAGCGAGGACAGATATAAGTATCTGAATAGACTAATATTTCCGCCTTGGACCCCGCAAGCCTTGGGGCTGATTTGATATTTAACGGTACAAGAGAGGCTCCAAGGATAACAGCTGAACTGAGCCAGTTCAGCTGGTGGTGGTAAGATTTACTGAATGAGTTGTTACAGAATGAGCAGAGAGTCCAGACGGGAGAGAGGGTTTATTTTAGGATGTGTTGCATTTGAGGCATCTGAGCTGCTTTTTAGGATTGGATTCCCTGCAGAAAATATATTCCCTAAAGTTTTAAAGTTTATTATTGTATTTTCCACACTTGTAAAACTTACCAGACCACCTTACTACTGGAAATTATCAAAGTGTAAACCCCTATTAAACCCACGTACTAAATCCAAAGAGGACGTTAGCTGAAATAAAAGTTTGTCCGCCTTAAAGAGAGGACGTGGTGGCTGGTCTTCCTTCCAACATGCTCAATACGTAAGCACAGGCTCTTAGCTCCTCCAGTCGTCTCAAGTGCGAAAAAGTTGCTGCCCTCTGCTGGTCAGATGTGCGTAAAGCAACTTAAGGAGAGAAAGGTCCTAGGGGCGTGCCAGCTGGTGGATGACGTAGAAAGCCAGCGTCCTGAGATAGCCAGTTTATACCTGCGTCAGCTGTGCACGCCGCGGGAGACCTGACAAGCCGCATGGCTGCGGGTTGTTCAGAGGCTCCGCCGCCAAAGGCGGCCTCTGAGGGGCCGGTGGTGGGACAGGCCGGCGTCTTGCCTTGCCTGGAGCTGCCGACTTACGCTGTCGCTTGTGCGCTGGTGAGTAGCCGCTACTCTTGCCTGGTGGCGGGCCCGCACCGAAGACACATCGCACTGTCGCCGCGCTACCTTAACCGGAAACGCACCGGTATCCGGGAACAGCTAGATGCGGAGCTCCTGCGCTACTCCGAGAGGTACCAGTCTCAGTCTTTTCCTCCGCCGAGCGGACAACGCCGTAAAGCAGCCTGCCACCTCTTCTTTCAGGCACAGGAGGGGGCGGCGGGAAGAGGTGCTGACGGCGTAGCAGAAAAGGGGTGAATGGGAAAGAAAGCCCCGGCCACCTGGAGCGTAGGCTGGAGGCGTTCTGGAGTCTTCATCCGGCCCAAAAGGCCCATATCTCCCTAGTTGGGATCTGTACGGGGTCCATTTCGCAGGCAAGAAGGGAAACGCAAAGGTGACGTGGATTGTGTCGGTGGAGCCGGTGGAGAAACTTGTAGAACTGGCGTGTAGGGGTAAGAATAGACCAGGGGTCTAGAGACCCGGTAGGCCCAGTTCTGTGTGTTTTTCCATTTGACATTGGAAGTTTCGGATACAGTATTAGTACGGTTGTTTATTTGTAAGCCGTTAAAGAGTTTCTGTTGGTTTTTTTTTTGGGGGGGGGGCCTCTGGTACTTTCGCTGGGTCTTGGACCTGATCATGGATGAGGAAAGTACACATTTTGTTTTGGTTTGGTTTTAAAAAACAGTTTAATTAGTCTAACTGGCCTGTCTGTTGGGTTTGAGGGTGAAAAAACTTTGTGGTCCACTTAAATTAATATATTCAGAAAAAACTTGGAGTTACAAAAGTGGAGGAGGGTCACAGGGAGGGAGCATGTGTACTTTAATACTGCAGTAGACTGCTTTGCCTCAAAAGCAAGGGTTCTAAAACTAGGACAAGTGGAATCTCTCGCGATTTCTTACTGCTCTTCAGGGATTTCATGACTTCCCCTTTCCTCCCCTCTGGGAAATTTGCAGTCTGTTTTCTTGGGCAAAGTATCCAAAGTGTTCACTTTCTCAAGGGATCCTGAGAAGGGTAAGAATCAAACAAGTCTAGAATGTACAGCTTACTCCAAGCACCAACACACTAGTTGTGTGCCTATTTTGGATACCAGGGTCTTGGGATTAAGAACAAACAAAATCCCTGTTTCAAGAAACTGTAAGCTCTAATAAAGATAGAAATGTAAGCCAGATAAATCCAATAAAGTGTTAAAGTATGACAGAAATCGAAGGTAAATTACATTAAGAGGAAGAGTAGTGACTTTGATATTAGACCTTTGAGAACAACTTAATAGGAGAAGGGTTCTTTGAGATGATAGTATTTAAGGCAAAAAAGTGTGGCATAAACAAATGGATAGCAGATATAAAATAGACTGCTTTGGCCAGAGGATTGTAAGTACTATGTAACTGGAGCAAGGTTTGTGTTAGGGGAAAGATATTGCATGCATTTGGAGAGGAGGGCAAAGCAGAGGTGGAGGGGTGGAGGCAGTGGCAACTCAGGATGGACATTTTTCTTCCTTCCTGTCCACCAGGTTTTTGTTGGTTTGTTTTTTTCCTTTTTCTGTTTGCTTAAGCAGGCTTAGCACTTCATCCTCTTGGTGCCCTCCAACTCTGAAATTTGGTGCGCTCTGGAGAGAGTAGTACGTATGTGGTCTCTGGAACAGTCAGATACAGAGTTTAAGAAACCACACTTGGTAGCATTAGCTGGTGGCTTAAGGAGAGTGAGACTGGAGACGTGGAGACCAATTAAGGATTGTTACAGTTGTCCAAGAGAAGATGACTAGAGTATGGATTTGAGAGATTTAAGGATATAAAAATGGTCGTAAAATCTGGAAAGAGGCGGTGTTTGAAGTATTTTACCTCTTTGGAACCAATCAGTTCCTCTGCTTGACAGGCTAGGGGGAAGCCACTTGGAGTGTCTCGTCAGAGCCATTACACCAGAGATATAAGGAACTGATTGAATGATAATTTCTGTAACTGAATGGGACAGTGTGGCCATGTGGAGCAGGTTGCACTATGGACAGATGAGGACTGCCCACTCTGCACCCTCCTCTCCCCCGACTCCTGTTACCACATTGGGGCATCCCACTAACCCTGTGTGGTAAAGACTCTGACTTAGTGCAAATAAAGCAGCACGCATCGAACTATGCATTTCTAATTAGGGACCACTCATTGAACATTATCAAGATGTGTAATGTCAGTCAACCATTTATCCTGTATAGGTGGGTTTACAGACTTTGGGGCCATCCCATAGAATCAGGAGGACTTACTTCACTTTAAGAAATGAGGAAAAGGGAGTGTTGGGAGGTAGAGGAGGGACAATAAAGTATCTCTGAAACTGAGAAGGCACTTTGAGATTGGAAAACGAAGTGGGGGACTCCATACAGTTGACACTGAGTTTCATTCTGGGTAATTTACAGCGGGTGTGGGGGGCTATTGGGCAGGTGATGATCCAGGCAGCCACATAGCTATGCTCCACAGTGCTGGACCCTAGTTCACATTTATAGAGTGGGAAGGGATGTGCAGAGGGCATTGTAGTGAGGTCAGAGGTCTAACACTTAACAGACTTCATGGGGCCACATGTCCTCCAGAAGAGCGAGGAGGAAAGTATGTCACCCCTACTAATTATCTAAATAACTTCAGGGAAGATCAGAAGGAGCCTTCCCATATTCTGGTCAGGACGCTTTAACCTCCAGGAACCTGGAACCCGTACCCCTGAGGGAGGTCATCACTTGGAAATGAACAAGATGGAGGGGAAACATGGGGTCAGTACTCGTGCACTCCGATGTCTTTATAGGCCTGTATGGTGTGTATGGCATGTACAGTTTATGTGCCATTCTTCTGTGATGACCCTAGAGCCAGATACTGGGAGGTGGGCTGCATACCTGCGGCAGTAATATAAACAGCAACATGAGGTTAATATACCTATAAGACAGAAGAAAATATAGTGTAGTTTCTCAGTGACCTGCCTGGTACAGAGGTGAGTCATCAACTGAAGGCATCAGCAAAAGTGATCCTTTCCACAAACCCAGCCATCAAAGCAATTGTTAATTTTAGCATAAGTGGTGCTCCCAACTGTTAATTCCAATCTTTTTTGTGACTACACATTCTTTTCACATTATTCTTTTTTCACATTATTCCTGCAACTTTTTAAAATTTATTTATTTTTTTTACATTAAGATTTTCTCCTGTTTTCCCCTCTTTAAATGAGTCTCACTTTAGGACAAATTACTATTTCCCCCCTCAACAAAAATGTATTCCCATTTCTCATACTTTCTTACCAAAAACACATACCTTATTTTCTTTACATACACAGTTGCTTCCCTCATTATTTCCACTAGTCTTTTTAAATAATTCATTTTATTTTGAGAGAGAGGAGGCCTGTGCCGGAAAGAGGGGCAGAGGGAGAGGGGGAGAGAGAATCCCAAGCAATCCCAAACTCTGAGTGCAGAGCCCAACTCAGGGCTCAATCCCATGACCCTGAGATCACGACCTGAGCTGAAATCATGAGTTGGATGCTTAATTGACTGAGCCACCCAGCTGCCCCTCTAGTAGTCTTAATGACATTTTTAGAATTCTTTTTTTTTTTTTAAGATTTTTATTTACTTATTTGACAGAGAGCACAAGTGGGAGGGAGAGGGAGAAGCAGGCTCCCCACTATGCAAGGAGCGTGGTGAGGGACTCTATCCAAGGACCCTGGGATCCTGACCTGAGCTACCCAGGCACCCAGCATTTGTTAGAATTCTTAATGCATAGAAACTTTACTTAGTAGTGAAAACTCAGTAGTAAGCAATATTGTTTACAGGTGTACAATATAATGATTTGACATTTCTATATGTTAGTGCTCATCATAATGAGTGCACTCTTAATCTCCTTTACCTGTTTCACCCATCGCCTCACCCACTTCCCCTCTGGTAACTATCAGCTTGTTCTTTTTTATTAAGAGTCTGTTTCTTGGCTTGTGTCTTTTTTCTTTGTTCATTTGTGTTGTTTCCTAAATTCTACATCTGATTGTTTCCTAAATTCTACATCTGACCAAATCATATGGTATTTGTGTTTCTGTGAATGGCTCTTTTCACTTAGTGTTATACCCTGCATTTATCCACGTTGTTGCAAATGGCAAGATTTCATTCTTTGTTATGGCTAATATTCCACTGTATGTAGACATACCACTTCTTTATCATTTCATCTGTTAATGGACACTTAGGCTACTTGCATAATTTGGCTGTTGTAAATAATGCGGTAATAAACATAAGGATGCATATATCTTTTTTTTTTTTTTTAAGATTTTATTTATTTATTTGACAGAGAGAGAGATCACAAGAAGGCAGAGAGGCAGGCAGAGAGAGAGGAGGAAGCAGGCTCCCCACTGAGCAGGGAGCCCGATGTGGGGCTCGATCCCAGGACCCTGAGATCATGACCTGAGCCGAAGGCAGCGACCTAATCCACTGAGCCACCCAGGCGCCCCTGCATATATCTTTTTAAATTAGTGTTTTTGTATCCTTTGGGTAAAAACCTGATAGTGGAATTACTAGATCATATGATAATTCTATTTTAGTTTTTGGCAGAACCTCCATACTGGTTTTCACAGTTGCTGCACCTATTTGATTTCCAACAAAAGTGCAAAAGGGTTCCCTTTTCTTCATGTTTGCCAACACTTGTTGCTTGTATTTTTGATTTTGACCATTGTGACAGGTGTGAGGTGATAGCCCATTGTGGTTTTGATTTGCATTTCGCTGATGATGAGTGATGATGAGCATCTTTTCATGTATCTGTGGCCATCAGTATGTCTTTGGAAAAATGTTCATGCTTTTCCCCCATTTTTTAATTGGATTATTTGGGGGGTTTTTTGGTGTTGGCTTATGTAAGTTCTTTATATCTTTTGGATATGAATTCTTTACCAGGTATGTCATTTGCAAATATTGTCTCCCATTGGTAGGTTGTCTTTTAGTTTTGATGATTGTTTCCTTTGCTATGCAGAAGCTTTTGATTGTGATGTAGTCCTGGTAGTTTATTCTTAGTTTCTCTTGCCTCGGGAGACATAGCTCGAAAAAATGTTGCTAGGGTTGACGTCAGAGAAATCACTGCCTATGCTCTCTTCTAGGATTTTTATGGTTTCAAGTCTCACAGGTCTTCAGTCCATTTTGAGTTTATTTTTGTGTATGATAAGAAAGTGGTCTAGTTTCATTATTTCACATGTAGTAGTCCAGTTTTCCCAACACCATTTGTTGAAGAGACTGTCTTTTTCCCATTGGACATTCTTGGCTCCATTGTTGCACACTAATTGAGCTTGTATTCATGGGCTGTTATGTTCCATTGATCTTATGTGTCTGTTTTGTGCCACTACCATGTTGTTTTTATTATTATAACTTTATAGTATAACTTGAAATCTGGGATTGTCATACTTCCGGTTTTGTTCTTTTTCAAGATTGTTTTGGCTATTCGGGGTGTTTTGTGGTTCCTTAGAAATTTTAGGATTATTTGTTCAGGTTCTGTGAAAAATTCTGTTAGGACTTTGATAGGGATTGCATTAAATTTATAGATTGCTTTGGATACTGTGGGTATTTTAACAGTATTGGTTCTTCCAATTCATGAGCATGGAATATCGTTCCATCTGTTTGCATTGTCTTAAGTTTTTAAAATTTTAGAGAGACATGGTGGTGGGGGCCAGAGGAAGAAGGGGAGAGAAACTTAAGCAGACTCCATGCTGAGTGCGATGTGGGGCTCAATCTCATGACCCTGAGATCACAACCTAAGCTGAAACTAAGACTCAGACGTTTAACCAACTGTGCCACCCAGGCACACTGTCTTCAATTTTTCATCAGTGTTTTATAGTCTTCAGAGTACAGGTATTTCACCTCCTTACTTCAGTTCATTTTTTTTTTTTTTTTTAAGATTATATTTTGTTTATTTGAGGGAGAGAGAGAATGGGAGAGAGAACATGAAGGGGAAAGGTCAGAGGAAGAAGCAGGCTCCCTGGTGAGCAGGGAGCCTGATGTGGGACTCCAGGATCATGACCTGAGCCAAAGGCAGTTGCCCAACCAACTGAGCCACCCAGGCGCCCCCAGTTAAGTTCATTCTTTAGCATTTTACTATTTTTGGTGCATTTGTAAGTGGGATTGTTTTCTTAATTTTTTTCTGCTATATTATTAGTGTATAAAAGTGCAATGGATTTCTGTATGTTGATTTTGTATTCTGTGACCTTACCAAGTTCATGTATCAGTTCTAGTAGTTATTTGGTGGAGTCTTTTCGGCTTTTCTTTCTTTCTTTCTTTTTTTTTTTTTAAGATTTTATTTATTTGAGAGAGAGCAGGAGAGAGGAGGGGCAGAGGCAGGAGGGGAAGAAGCATACTCCCTGCTCAACAGGGAGCCAGACTTGGGGCTCGATTGCAGATTCCTGGGATCATGACCTGAACCAAAGGCAGATGCTTAACTGAGCTGCCCAGTCTCCCCAAGTCTTTCAGGTTTTTTATATATGGTATTATATCATGTACAGTGAATGAAATTTTTGTTTCTTCCTTACCAATTTGGATGTCTCTTGTTTCTTTTCATTGTATGATTGCTGTGGCTGGCACTTCCAGAACTCTTAAATAAAAGTGGTTGAGAGTGGACATCTTTGTTTTTGTTCCTGTTCTTTGGGGAAAAGCTCTCAGTTTTTTACTATCAAGTATGATGTTAGCTGTGGGTTTTTCATATATGACCTTTATTATGTTAAGGTATGTTCCCTCTAACCTAGATTGTTGAGGGTTTTCATCCTGAATGGCTGTAGCACTTTATTAAATGCATCTTCTACACCATTTGAAATTGGGATTTTTTTTTGTTTTTTGTTTTTTTAAGATTTTATTTATCCAGGGAGCCTGAGTGGCTCAGTCAGTCAAACATCTGCCTTCAGCTCAGGTCATGATCCCAGGTCCTGGAATTGAGTCCTGCATGGGGCTCCCTTCTCAGCAGGGAGTCTACTTCTCCCTTTTTCTCTGCCTGCTGCTTATGCTCTTTCTCTCTCTCTCAAAAATTAATTAATTAATTACTTTTAAAAAAAGATTTTATTTATCCATTGAGAGAGACCACACACATGTGCACAAGCCAGGGCAAGGGGCAAAGGGCGAAGGAAAAGCAGACTCCACTGTGCAGGGAGCCTGACTTGGGGCTCCATCCCAGGACCCGGATATCATGACCTGAGCCAAAGCAGATATGCCCTAACCAACTGAGCCACTCAGGTGCCCTGAAATGATACAGTTTTTAGTCTGTTTTTGGTGTGGTATATCACATTGATTGATTTTCAAGTATTGAACCTTTCTTGCTTCACAGAAAGAAATCCCACTTGTTCGTGGGGATAATTTACTTAACATATTGATGGATTTATTTTGTTGAGGAATTTCGTATCTATGTTCATCAGAAAAATTGGCCTATGGTTCTTTTTTGTGGTGTCTCTTGGTATCAGAATAATCCTGGCTTCGGAATGAATATGGAAGCTTTTTTTTTTTTTTTTAACTCTTCTGTTTTTTAGGACACTTTGAAAATAAGTATTAAGTATTTAAATGTGTGGTAGAATTTACCTCTGAAATCATTTGGCCCCGGACTGTTGTTTTTTGGGTGTTTTTAGGTTATTTATTCAATTTCATTGCTGGTAATCTGTTCAAATTTTCTGTTTCTTTTTTATTTGGTTTTGGGTGGTTCTAAGTTTCTAGGCAATTATCCAATTCTTCCAGGTTGTCTAATTTGTTGGTATATAATTTTTAATAATGTCTTAAAATGTTTTGTATTTCTCTGATGGTTATTTCTCCTCTTTTAATTCTGATTTTGTTTGAGTTTTCTCTTGATGAGTATGGCTAAGATTTACCAATTTTGTTAATCTGTGATCTATTTGGAGAATATTCTTTGTGCATTTGAAAAGAATGTATTTTATGCTTTAGGTTGGTATGTTCTGTGTATATCTGTTAGATCCATCTGTTCCAATGTGTCATTCAGAGTCACTGTTCTGTTGATTTTTCTGTTTGGATGATCTCTCTATTAATGGAGGTGGGGTATTAAAGTCATCTACTATTACATTACTGTTGATTACTTCCTTGTCTGTTACTATGTTTAATGGTGATGAGTTCCTTTAACTTTTGTTCATCTGAGAAATCCTTTCTCTCTCCTATTCTGAATAATAGCCTTGCTGGATAGAGTATCCTTATGGGTTTTTTTTTCTTTGAATATATCAAGCCACTCCTTTCTGCTGAAAACTCCACTGAAGTTTAATAATAAAGGAGTTTCCTTTATGTAACTGTTTTCTTTTCTCTTGATGCTTTTAAAATTCTCTTTTATCATTATTTTTTGCTATTTTAATTACTGTGTGTCTTGTGGACATCTTTGGGTTGCTTTTGTCTGGAGCCCTCTGTGCTTCCTATTTCTAGTTCCTTCCCCAGATTTAGGAAATTAAGCTGTTATTTCTTCAAATAAATTTTCTGCTCCCATTTGTCTCTTTTCCTTCTGGGATCCTCATAATGCAAATGTTAATAAACTTGATAGTGTCCTGAGTTCCTTTAATCCATTTTCATTTTTTATGATGTTTCTTTCTCCTGTTCATCTTGATTGCTTTCCATTGCACTGTCCTTGAGGTCGCTGATCTATTCTTCTGCAACCTCCAGCTATGATTTATTCCCTCTAGTATATTTTTAATTTCACTTATTGAGTTCTTCATATCTAAATTGTTTCTTTTATGTTTTTTATTTCTTTGTTGAGGGTCTCACTGATATCCTCCACTCTTCTCAAATACAGTGATCATCTTTATGATCACTACTTTCTCTATTAGGTATATTACTTATTCCTTCTCATTTTGTCTAATTCTTTGTTAGGAAAGTCATCTGCTCTTGAAAGTAATACCCTAATAAAAAAGAGGTCGTGTAATGCCCTGCAGTGCAGTGTTTCCTATTCACCAGAACCTGGCATTTCAGGGGTGTCTCTTATATGTGTTGTGTATGCCCTGCTTTTGTGGCTGAGCCATGTTTTCCTTCAGGCTAGACACCTACAATGGCTCTCTTTGCCTGGGTGGGCAGGGTTTGATCCTTGGGTTGTTAGTAGGCTAGTTTGGAGCCACCATGGGCTTGGATGGAGCCAGAGCAGTCTTTTGCCAGAGCTGTGTTAGCACCAAAGTCAAGAGTGCTTTCCCTGTGCGGTCTCCTGAAGTTTCTGTTGGTGGGCTGGGTCTGCAGTCAGACCAGATGTCTGTCTCCAGTCCACTGCTGGGGCTGCTGTTGCACTGGTGTGTGCTGTAATTTTCCCTCTCCCAGGGGCAGGTGTCACTTTAGAGTGGTGCTGGCCCCTGTTGGGGCTGCATGCACAGTGCAAGGCTTGCAGCACTACTTTGGATGGGCTTCAGACAAGATCTACAGGGAGAACAGGGGAGCTGGGTGTGCTACACACAGTGCGAGCAAGATCTACTACATTGGTCTGCTGTGGGAAAGATGAAGCAGCCTGGGAAAACGCCTTCAGAGGACTGGAGGGAGTGGATCCACACAAATGTGTGACTGGGGCATGCTTTAAAAAGCAAGCTAGGTGGAGGTTGTAGTGTTGTGCTAGGTCCTGCAGCTGTCCCTGTATTCAGGCTGGGGTGGGTACTGGGGAGGGAAGTGGTGCCCACCAGCTCTTTTGTTCTTGAAGAAATCTCCCAAAGTTCCCTGCCTCTCCAGCTCATGCTCTGAGATTATGAAATAAATCTCCTTCCTGTGTACCCTAGGCATTTTTCAAACTGCTGCTTCTGTGCTGTATCTCAGCTGGGCTGTTTGTTGTCCTGTCTCTTTAAGGGCAGGGACTCCTTTTCTATCCCCCTCCTACCTCTCAAGGTATTGAGGCTATTGATTTGTAAGTCAACATTTATTTAAAAACAAAATAACATGTTGTTTATTTAAAAACAAAACAAAAAACAAAATAACATGGAGAAGCCAGGCCCCTCAGGTTTTCAAAGCCAAATGTTACAGGGATTTGTCTTGTCAGTGCAGACCCCCAACCTGCGTGAGGTCTTCTCTCCCCTCTCTGCCCTCAAGGAGTCCCTCCCTCCCAGGGTCAGTCCCCATCTCTGGTGCAATCTTTCAATAAGCATAAAACATGTTTATGAACAGATCCAAATTTATCCTTATTTTTTCTGTAATAAGACAAAAGTAGACAAACCTATGTTTAGCAATCAATATTTTCAGTATTTTATTTGGAAAAAAAATTTCTATGTCCAAAGCTCTGGAATTGTGAATGTGTCTGTTACGAAGGTGAATTGATGCAGGGGTTTTGAGTTGACAACTCAGAGAACAAATACTGTCTCTCCATTGGTGAAATGCTTTTCTGAAGTAGTGAGTAGTTCTCAGTAGAGTTTCCTATTTAATCTACCCTTGAATTTGCTACTTCTTTCCTGGAAATTTTAATGTATACTGAAATGATGCAAACATGACTTGATGCTGATGTTATATATGTGTGTGTGCCTGTGTGTATATATAAATATATAAAGTATATATGTATTTACACACATACACATTTAGATATTATGTATATATAAAGAAGTGTGTATGTGTGTGTATACACACACACACACATATATATAGATATATATAGTATTTAGAATTAGACTCTGTGTCCACCTAATTATAAGTCCATTTATTACCTCTTCCAGAGGTCATGTAGACTTCTGGGTTTTTTGTGCCTTGATGACTGTCCTAGTGATGTAGTTCCTGCTTGGGAAAACACATGCTGAAATTAACAGTTGAAAAAAATGCTTTCTGGAGTAAGTCTCTTGAGTTTATGGTCTTGATTTGATAATTATTAAAGTTCCTTTCCATTGGTTTCTGGCTATTTAAGCAACAGCTGTTAGGGATAAATTCTTTCTCTTATGCTATGTGAGTAGTTTTAGAAATTTAGTAGAGTTCTACAAAAATGTTCTGAGAGCACAGAGAGTAGTGTGTGGAATGCAAATATACACAAATAGTCAATAAAATGAGATTAAGTTCAGTGATGATGCTGTGGCACTGTGTCTTTTAAAGATTTTATTTGTTTGACAGAGACAAGGACAGAGGGAACACAGGGAGTGGAAGAGGGAGAAGCAGGCTTCCTGACAAGCAAGGAGTCCGAAACGGGGCTCCATCCCAGGACCCTGGGACCCTGACCTGAGCCGAAGGCAGACACCTAATGGCTGAGCCACCCAGGCGCCCCGCCACTGTGTCTTTTAGAGGAGGAGTGATTTCAGCCTTGCCTTGGAGAGTCTGGGAAGTTTTCTTGAACAAAGTAGTGGGTGTGGTAGTGAAGCCACCAGGTGTATCTCCTTAGTAGTTAAAATTTCTTAAATACTTGGAAATGACATTTAGAAATAGTAGTTGCCTCCAATCCTGTCATACTGTGTAGACTAAAATGGCAAAATCAGGTCTTAATAAGTAAAACTATGTATTTCATTTATAAGCATTTCTATTTATTACTAACAGTTGCAGTTTGAGGATTTTTCTCCCTTAAGTCATTGGCTTTAATATTCAGGGGCTTCACCTGTGACTCTAATATTTCTCTTACTGCGGGTCATCTAGTGCAGAAATTCAGTTATGGTCGATAATACCAAAATTGCCTTGATTTGGTTATACTCAGAAATAGAGAAATTTTTCTTGCGAGTCTTTTTTTTTTTTTCCTCATTCTAGCATGACTGGAATTCAAATGCATAGCTAATAGATCAACCTACCGCTCATGTAGAATTGGACATTTTGTTTCTGGGTACCTATCTTGAATAATCATTTTTAACTTCATCAGTATATATGAAACCCTTTGGTGAAATTGAATTACTCAAGTTGTTAGGGATTAATCATATGCTGTTGTGTTTTGGCATGTGAGGTTATGTTTAAGAGGTATATAATTTTTAGACTCAGTATATTTAATCAGTATGATAATGGCCTAGTTTAAGAGAAGATTAAAATTTTTTTTTCTTTTTTAATAGCCTTTTAGGTGTCCCCATTGCATATGACAACATCAAAGTAGTGGGTGACCTGGGAGATATTTATGATGATCAAGGACACATTCATCTTAACATTGAAGCAGATTTTGTTATTTTCTGTCCTGAACCGGGACAAAAGCTTATGGTATGTATGTATATATATATATTCTTTTTTCCCCCTAAGCTTTCTTTGTATGGTTGTATAATAGTGTAATATGAAAAATTTTAAGAGACTTGGGAAGCAAATGGATTGCTGTGTTTGTTCCTAAAAAATTTACCATCCCTTCAACATTAGGAAGTTTTTAAACTTCATTCTTCTAAAACTCCTTGAATGTGCAAAGAATGTGTCTCAGAATTTATTCTCTTCTTCGGAGAGCACCAGAATGATCTTAAGCAGTGGGAAAAAAATAACAATGAAGTTTATTATTTCTTAATTATACACAAATAGTTTCTTTGTAAAGGATTCAAATCATATAGTAGTGTATCAAAGAGGAGTTGAAAATTCAGAGTGTTGTGGGAGCAGGCACGTAATGAAAGTGAATGAAGGATGAGGTCAGGGCACCTATAATGTGCCATGGCCCTGTGGGGTAGGTCTTTTAGTTTTTCAGAAGCAGGAAATATATAGATTGATATGAAGTTGACTGAACTATATACCCCATTATGCTCTGCACTTGGCTTTATCGTCTACCAGCACTTCCGTGTGTTTGCACTGTTACATACACATACATTTATTTTTTTAATGAAAAATGTTGTAGGAATTGCTTAATCATTTAAGAACTATTAACCCTTTATTGCTACTAAAATACAGGTCAAATTTTACTGTCAGAATCTACAAGACATTTTTAATTTTAAAAAGTTTTTCATTATTAATTAAAGTGGTAGAGTATTGTGGGCCTGCCCAGCTGGGATCCTACAACCAGCCCTCATAACAGTAGTATGGCTATAGTATAGCTTTTCTTCTCTAATAAAATTGGCAGTGGATTTGTACACGTATCTGCTTTGTGTAAGTTACTATAAATATACACATGGAAATACTATGTAGAAAGTATGAAATAAAAAGAAATCAGTCCTTTTACTTTATTTCCTACATTAAGTTCCAGTCTTTATTTTTTTTTTTAAGATTTTATTTATTTGACAGAGATCACAAGTAGGCAGAGACGCAGGCAGAGAGAGAGAGGAGGAAGCAGGCTCCCCGCTGAGCAGAGAGCCTGATGTGGGACTCGATCCCAGGACCCTGAGATCATGACCTGAGCCGAAGGCAGAGGCTTAACCCACTGAGCCACCCAGGCGCCCAAGTTCCAGTCTTTAAATATATGTGGACAGTTCATTTTTTTAAAATATGAGGTATAATTTACATACAGCAAAATGCACAGATCAGAGTGTGCAGTTCAGTCATTTCTGTTAAGAACATATATACCATTCTATTTTGGAAAGAGCCTCATGCCCTTTCCAGACAGTCCTCTCTCTTCCAGATACAATCATTGTTCTGAATGCATTTATTATAAAATTAGTTTTACTCATTCTTGAATTTCATGTTAATGGAATTTTCATTACAGTCTTTGAAAATCTGACCTCTTTTGCTCAACATGTTTTTGCATTTCATCCATGCTGTTTGGTGTATTGGTAGTTTCTTTTTGTTATTCATGGTATTTGGTTATATGATTGTATGGTAATTTAATTGCCCATCTTTATTGATATTTGGGTTGTTTTCAGTACGAAGCTAATATGAATAAAGCTGTGAATGTACATTTTCATTTCTCCTAAGTTAGAGGGTATTTTTTTTACCTTTATGAAAAACAGGCTAATTTCCCATTATAGCACTACTAGTTGTTCTGCATCCTTGACAGCATTTGGTTTTGTCAGTCTTTTAATTTTACTTATGGGCATATACTAGTTTCTCATTATGATTTTAATTTGCATTTCTCCTTTGAGCTATTTTTTTTTAAAGATTTTATTTATTTGAGAGAGAAATTACAAGTAGGCAGAGAGAGGGGGAAGCAGGCTCTCTGTTGAGCAGAGAGCCTGATGTGGGGCTTGATCCCAGGACCCTGAGATCATGACCTGAGCTGAAGGCAGAGGCTTAACCCATTGACTGAGCCACCCAGGTGCCCCTCGAGCTCTTTTTCATGTGTTTCAATAAGGGGCCTATTCAAGTAATTTGCCCATTTTTAATTGGGTTTTTGTATTATTGAGGTTGAGTAGTTCTGTTTATAGTCCTTCTACAAATCCTCTTCAGATAAATGTATTGTGAATATTTTCCCCCAGTCTGTGATTTGTCTCTTAACTTGTAATGGTATCATTTCATAAACAGAAGTTTTTAATATTGATGAGGTCCAATTTTTATGGTTACTGCTTTCTGGATCCTATGTAAGAAACTTGCCTACTCCTAGATTGTGAAGATAGTTTCTGTAAGCCTTGTGGGATTTTTTAAAAGTTTTAGGTTTTCCGTTTAGATCTATGACCCATCTTTAATTTTTTGTGTAGTGTGAAGTAGGCCCTTGAAATCCATTTTCTTATTCATATGGTTACTTAGTTGTTCCAGAACTCTATATTGAAGAGTTTACTTTTGTGTTTTTTTTTAAGATTTTATTTATTTATTTGACAGAGAGCACAAGTAGGCAGAGAGGCAGGCAGAGAGAGATGGAGAAGCAGGCTCCCTGCTGAGCAGAGAGATGTGGGGCTCGATCCCAGAATCCTGGGATCATGACCTGAGCCGAAGGCAGAGGGTTTAACCCACTGAGCCACCCAGGCGCCCCTTTTGTGTTATTTCTTAAATTGATAGACTTTATTCTTTTACAGTGGTTTTAGATTTCCAGAAAGAGTGAGTAGAAAATAATACCTCTCTTCACTCTCCCACTCCAGCACACAGTTACTCCTATCACTGACAGCTTACGTTAGTGGGATACATTGGGTACAGTTAAGCTGATATCAATACATTAATTCTAGACTTTTTTTTTTTTTTTAAGATTTTATTTATTTGTCAGCGAGCACAGGCAGACAGAGTGGCAGGAAGAGGCAGAGGGAGAAGCAGACTCCCTGCCGAGCAAGGAGCCCGATGCGGGATTCGATCCCAGGATGCTGGGATCATGACCTGAGCAGAAGGCAGCTGCTTAACCAACTGAGCCACCCAGGCGTCCCGGGAAGACCAGACTCTTGATAATGACAGCCAAAAAATTTTTTATGTTGCTAACATTAAACAAGGCTATATACATGTTAATGTCAAAGTTTAAAACAGATGATTTAAAAAAAGTATTTCAGATATTCATGTATGTATGTTACATATGTTAATTCTTAGGGGAAGAAAACTAAGGCTTTTTTAAAAACTTTGAGCTTAAAATCATATAGCATGTATTTTGAAGAAATGTTATTGTGATTCAGTCAAAGTAGCCCTGCTCAGGATCTACATAGGAAGGGT
The DNA here is from genome assembly GCA_004024625.1 of Mellivora capensis. Taxonomy (NCBI): domain Eukaryota; kingdom Metazoa; phylum Chordata; class Mammalia; order Carnivora; family Mustelidae; genus Mellivora; species Mellivora capensis. Next base: position 88,774 of record PISX010000643.1, read on the forward strand.
AAACTGTCTTCTGATACATTGCTGAAGTTAAGGAAAAAGCTAAAGAAGGCTCTTTAAGCTTTGAAACTCAGACTGTTTATAGAAATATAATATGGCTCCCAGTTATAGAAAGCATATGGTTCCTGCTTTGAGGTCTTTTCACATTTAGGTTATATCAAAGAGTATTTTCTGCTTGGTTTCAGTATGGTTAAAATCTATTCCCCAGGGAATTCTGTAGTGAGAGGTAAGGAGTTTGTTTTGTTTTTGCTTTTTTAGGGGTAGGAAGAGTAGTTGTTTATCCAGTTAGGCAATTGATATGCAATTACTTACTAAGTTTGGGCTTTCTAAAAACTAGGTTTTTTTAAAAGATTTTATTTATTTATTTGACAGACAGTGATCACAAGGAGGTAGAGAGGCAGGCAGAGAGAGAGAAGGGGAAGCAGGCTCCTCGCCGAGCAGAGAGCTCCACGCGGGGCTCGATCCCAGAACCCCGGGATCGTGACCTGAGCCGAAGGCAGAGGCTTTAACCCACTGAGCCACCCAGGTGCCCCTAAAAACTAGTATTCTAAAATGATGGTTTAGTATAACGTAAATTTTAAAAACTTTTCCTATATCAAATTACACCATATTTTGATGTTTTCTCTTTGAAGATCAGTTTGAAGCTTAAGAAGTTTTCACTTACCTTTTAAAGTCTTTGGATTTCTTTTTTTTTTTCTTCTTCTTCTTTCTTCCCAGGGTACGGTCAATAAAGTGTCCTCCAGCCACATTGGCTGTTTAGTACATGGGTGTTTCAATGCCTCCATCCCTAAACCTGAGCATATGTCTGCTGAACAGTGGCAGAACCTGGAGATAAACGTGGGTGATGAACTAGAATTTGAAGTATTTCGTTTGGACTCAGATGCTGCTGGAGTATTCTGCATTCGGGGAAAATTAAATATCACTAGGTCAGTTCCTAATCAGATTATTTTAATTTTGATACTTAATCATTTCTGTTCTAAAATAATTTATTTTAAATGAGGGGCTTATTAGAATTTCCATGCTTCTAAACCATAAAATCAATGTAAATAGGAATCTTAAGTGCTGTGGCAAAGCACTGAATATTCTGAAGCTCTACACATCTAGCTAACTCTTCCGTATTTTATTAACTTGGTCTTACTATTTTCTAGTTTAATTTGTTAACCAAAAGCTTGATCATATTGCATAGCTCTTAGGCTTTTATTTTTACACAGCTGAAACAAAAAATTTGATTGTCATTATGCCAGGTAGATAATTTAATTTTTTGGTATTGAAATTCTTGTAAGAACTATTGTCATCTTGAGAATGGATTGAAGAAGAAAAAACAGCTTTGGGAGTGGTTTTTTTTTTTTTTTTTTTTAGATTTTGCCTTGATTATTAAAAGTATGGGTTAACGTTTTAGAACTGTTATCCAATAGAACTTTCTGTGATGATAGAAATGTGTGGTGTATTTGTGTAGTATCTTAGTCATATATAGCTAATATTACTACATAGGACTCTGCAGTTCCAGAGAGCTACTGCATTGATCCTTGTTTTTATTTTAGTGTTAACTCAAAACTTTGAAAGTAATATCGCTTCAGGCACTGTTAAGAGAAAAAAATGAATTGAGGATTGATAGAGTAGATAAACTCCATTAATTTCATAGATAATGGAACTATATTTTATCACTTGCCAGATGTTTGGCTATTAAGCCACACATGGTATGGTGAGGTTTACTGTAACCAATTTTTTCTAAACCAAACCTAAATTTATGAAGCTACTTTTGATAAAATTTGTCATTTCTGTGTATGAAAACAGTCTGGAAGAAGTACTTTGGAAAAAATTGTAACCTTTCTCAGACATTTTAATGGGTTAGCCCATTAAACAGATAACAGAATATTGGAAATTTATGCCATACTTTGTATCTTGTCCTGCTGTCATTTAGAAAAAAAACACTTGGTATATTCTTGATCTCATCTTACTCTTTTTGTTTATTGCTCTGTAAATTTTTTCAACTGTTAATTCAGTTTACAGACCAAGTGCTCTGGAGTTTCTGAAGAAATAACAGAAATTGGCCCTGAAGAAATTATTGAAAAACCTCTCAAGAAGAAAAAGAAAAAGAAGAAAGACCCAGAGTCATATGAAGTGGAAAGTGGTAAAGGAGAGCTAGCAGATTATGCAGATGCCACAATGAACAAAGAGACAGCCCTGCAGATTGATAATGACCTCGGGAAGGATGAGCCAAAGAAGAAGAAGAAAAAAAAGCACCAGGAAGATCAGGACCAGGATCCTGTTTTCCAAGGCAGTGACTCCAGCGGTTACCAGAGTGACCATAAAAAGAAAAAAAAGAAAAGAAAACACAGTGAGGAAGCTGAATTTACCCCACTTTTGGAACACTCACCTAAAAAGAAAAGGGAAAAGTAATTTTCTTTAATACATTTTAAATATTCAGCTTTTTAAAGATTTAGATAAAAGATGGATAAATATGGGAATGGTATGAAATGCTGATGTATTCCTGTAGTCTACAAAACAGAAAACATTTGATTAGGAGTTTTTGGTGCTTAAATTATTAATGTGATCATTACTGTGGGAAACACCAATATTATTAAACAGCTATTTTATTGTATACAAAATAAAAAAGGCAAGAGTTAATCTTTCAAGTCTTAACATTTTCCCAGTTTCTACATTTCAAGTAAAATTATTTCTATAATCTGAAGACTGGCAAAAGGACTTTGTAATATAGTGTTATTCATATCATTAAAGAATGAGTTGGAGCTTTTTTTTTCCTTTTTAATGGGTTTGACCTTTAGTCATGATTTTTAGATTTTTGGGGGCAGGGGGTGTCATGGCTACTACCATGTTTCTGGGCTCAAGTTAGAATGGCTTGCCAAAGGAGTTCCTGAAGTCTCCAGAGCTCTTAAGAACCATGCCACTATTAACACTTGACTCTTCTTGCCTTCCAGATGGAAGTTGATAGAGAAGGCTGTTTCCTTATACTATTCTGGTTTTGCTGTGTTTGGAACAGTGGAGTCTGATTAAGACATGATAAATGCTATTTGTCCTAGTGGGAATTTCTCAACTACTTTTTAATGATTAAGACAAAATTTCATTGAGAAAATGTGGACTTTTTTTTTTTTTTTAAACTACTAGAAAACACTGAGTAATGAAATGACAAGGTGTTTCAAGCTAATAAAGCATGGCCACATTCATTGAATTAACAGTACCTGACCATAGGGCTGTGTGTAACACATCTAAGGAAAGATGTAATTCCTTCCATTATGGAGTGTCAGAGGAGATAAAGATGCACACACATATGTGAGTAAATACAGAGAATTAGTAATTCTGATAAGTACTAACAAGACTGTCTACTCACTGTTAGATGTGTTAATATCTCTAAGAGGATGGGTAGATGAAACGAACTTCACATAGCAACTATTCTGTTACCTTTTCTAGTATCCGATACTGCACTGGTTTCACATGGTTTAATTTTAATATTTAAATTCTGCTAGTAGTATATCTTGATCCAAATCTGTAATGATAGAATATAGAATTTGGGGAGTAGTATTCACATGTTTGTCCCCAAGTAAATTAGTAAGACCAAACAGTGCAAAGATACAGACCAATTTCTTTTCCTACAATTTAATGTGGGTATTGAGCCCTTAAAATATGGCTAATACAAATTAACATGTGCTATCAGTATAAAGTCCAAGATTCTGAAGATGTACAAATAATGTAAAATATCAATTTTGTATATTGGTGAAATTCTATTTTTGGTATATAGTATGTTAAATAAAATTTATATTCAGTTTTTTTTTGTTTTTGTCTTTTTGTAGGTAAAAGATTTAAAATGGTGAGGCTCATTAGTATTTTGTTGAGGATTTCTGTATTTAGGTTCATCAGAGATAATGGCCTGTAGGCTTTTGGGGGGGGTTTTTTTGGTAGTACTTGTATATGTTTTTTGGTATCAGATTAATCCTCAACAAAACATTAGCAAACAATATCCAACAATACATACAATATGTTAAATACAGCAATACATTAAAATCATTCACCACAATCAAGGGATTTAATCCAGGGTTGCAGTTGGGGTTCAGTATTTGCAATCCGTCAGTCACAGGCTATATCACATTGAGAAAAAGGATAAAAACCACATGATCTCAATAGATTCAGAAAAATCACTTGGCAAATACAACATCCATTTGTAATAAAAACAATACAGGGTTAGAGGCAACATACCTCAACATAATAAAGACTATATGAAAAAACACAAAGCTAATCTCATACTCAATAGTGAAAGGCTGAATTTTTCCTCTAACATCAGGAACAAGACAAGGATGTCCACTTTCATCACTTATATTCTACATAGCACTGAATGGGGCCTCATTTTCTTACACCATACACAAACAGAAGACCAACTGAAGACCGAAGAGTGAGAACTAAGACCAAAAACTCCTGGAAGAAAACATAGGCATTCATTTTTTGACATTGGCTCTAACACCATTTTTCCAGGGTTATCTTTTCAGGCAAGGAAACAAATTAAGCTAGTGGGACTCCAGGGAAATGAATGGCTTTTGCACAGCAAAGGAAGCCAACAAACAAAAAGGCAAGCTACTGCATAGGAAAAGGTATTTGCAAACAATATATCCAATAAAGGGTTAACATCTACACTACATATAAAGTACTTACACATCTCAACACCAAAAGCAAACCCCAAATAAATAAGAAGACATACAGATGGCTGGCCAACAGACATGAAAAGATGGTTACCATCACTAATCAGGAATATGCAAATCAAAACCACAATGAGATATCACTGTACACAGGTCAGAGTGGTTAGAAACAAAAAGACAAGGAACAAGTGTTGATGAGGATGTGGCAAAAAGGGAAATTTCTTGCACTGTTGGTGGGAATATAAACTAGTGAAGCCACTGTAGAAACTATATGGAAACTAATTTCTGGGGTGGTGGTTGGGGGGGAGGACAGCAAAAGACTTCGGGGAAGATGGTGGAGTTAGGAAGATCCTGAACTCACCTCTTCCAAGGGACACACTGAGATAAGTCACATGAGTGAGCTCAGAAGATAACCAGCAGAACAGAGTTCCCACAATTCATGGTGCATAGGAGGCCACAGCCAAAAGGGTAGGATGGGGGTGGAGACATGGATGGGAGTTAAACCCTCACTGAGACACAGGGGAGCTGCACCAGGAAGACAAGTCCCCTAACATTTGTCTTTGAAAACCAAAGGTGCTTAACTTTGTTAGTTTGCAATCATCAGGGCCTAACACTGAGCACTTAAAATTCACATACTTAGCTTCAGGAGTGTTGAGGGCCATAGGAAACTGATTCTCTGCCCTTAAAGGCCCATAACCTGCCTGAGTTATAGTATAGAAGCAGCAATTTGAAAAGTGCCTGGGGTATACATGAATATTGACTAATATCTGTGCTAGAGGGGAAGGGACAGAAAAACAAAATATTTGACAGGTAGACACTTAGTCTATAGATAGGTAGACACTTGGTAGAACAAGCATACTCCATCTATCTTGCCTAAGACTTTATGCTCCACCCCCATGTTCTGCGTATCTGACCCATCCAACTCACCCCATTTGGCAGGTGTCTGCAATGTAGCTTCTGTCTCAACACACCCTACAAGTAGCAGCAAGAACTGGCAACACTCCAAAGTGACTCCTACCTCCAGGAGAGGGGAAGATCACACACACACACACACACACACACACACACACACACGTACTCACAGTCCCCGCAGACAGCCTGTCTGCAGGCCTTGGCCTACCAGAAGTCCCTTGGGACAAGGAAGTCAGAATGCTTTGCAGGTCCATGAGACTACAACCCTGGCAGACAGGTGGGGGTAGGCATGGGTCTGACTGCTGACAGCATCCAACTATAGGACCACTGTGGCCCCTGCACTGGCCCCTTAACAGCACAGGGACCAAACCAGTGTACCCACAATAGGCTTAGTAGCCTATTGCAACTGACTGCAACTGAAAGCAAACGTGGGTCACTCACAACAGTAGGGCACAAACAACCCACATAGGAGACAGCTCTGAAGCATCTGGTCCTGCTGAACAGGGGGTTTGTGCTATAGGGCACCCGAGGAACTCTTCTTCCAAGGCCACTTCAAGAGCAGGAGACGTACCTGACTTCCCTAATACTTAGAAACAAACAGACTGAATGAAAGGAATAAAAAAAGACTTTGCCTGCCACCCACAAGGAAACTGCCATTGGGACCCTGCAATAGATTCAGAGCAGGAGAAATTTCCTATTCCCCCCCGAGGCCACCTCCGTGTTTAGCGGTCCCCTGGACACAAACCCAGAGCTTGACAACTCACCTGACCCACGTCCTCAACTCGGGTTCCAGGGGACCTTGCTTCAACGCCACCAGATCGGGCCTGCCATGTCCCTAGGTCCTAATCCTAGGATCGGTATTCAGGTTTCTGTCCCCCCAAGTCCTATAGATTGGGGACACCTGCGCCATACCAGGGGACACCGTCTGCCACCTAGAATGAAATTGCCACTGGGATCTCCACAAAGGAATGAGACCAGGAGCAATCTGTGATACCCACCTGAGGCCACACCCCATTCGGCGGACCCCTGGACAAGAAACTGGAACCTGACACAGTGATTCATGCCCTCAGCTCACCTGCCCAGAGACTTGGCCTCCACGCCAGCAGTTCTGGAATGCCGTGCCCCTAAGCCCTAACCCTAGCCCCAGGTTGGGGATACAGGGTTCTGTCCCCAGAGGCCTGGCACCCAAGCCCTACAGATGGGACACCAGAGCCATAGCAAAGGACTCTGACTGCCATCCAGAAGGAAACTGTGCCACAAACTCTGGATAGGATTCAGAGCAGAAGAAATTTGCTATGCCCACCTAAGGCCACCCCCATGTTCAGTAGCCCCAGGAACACAAACTCCCAGTCTTACACCCACCCTGACCTATCCCCTTAACTCAGGCCCCAGGGGAGCTCACTTCAGCATCCGCAGATTGGACCTGCGGTGCCCCTAGGCCCTAACTGTAACCCTAGGTTGGATATTCAGGCTTCTGTCCCCATAGGCCTAGTACCCAAGCCCTATAGACTAGGGACACCTGAGCCATACCAAAAGACCTTGCCCGTTGGAACTCTGCAATAGATTCAGAGCAGAAGAGATCGGCTATGCCCCCATGTTTAGTGGCACCCTAGACACAAACCCAGAGCTTGACACTCATCCTTGACCTACCCCCTCAACTCAGGCTCCAGGAGAGCTCGCCTCAGCCCACAGATTGGGCCTGCCATGTACCTAAGCCCTAACCATAACCCTAGGTTGGGTTTTCAGGCTTCTCTCCCCAGAGCCCCAGCACCCAAGTGCTACAGATTGGGGACCCATGAGCTATACCAGTGCATTCAGCCTGCCACCCAGAAAGAAACCATGCCATTTGGAAGTACACAAATGATTCATAACAGGAGAAATCTGCTATGCCCACCTAAGGCCACCCCCATGTTCAGTGGCCCCAGGGAAAGAAATACACACTCTGACCCATGCCCTCAATGCAGCCCCCAGGGTAACTGCCTTCAGTGTCTGCAGATCCGGCGTGCCCTGCTCTTAAACCTTAACCCTAGATTGGGTTTTAGGCTTCGGTCCCCAGAGCCCCAGCACCCAAGTGCCACAGACTGGGGACCCTTGAGCTATACCAGTGCATTCTGCCTGCCACCCAGAAAGAAACCATGCCATTTGGAAGTCTGCCAATGATTCATAACAGGAGATAACTGCGATGCCCAACTGAGGCCACCCCCATGTTCAGTGACCCCTGGGCCCAAACCCAGAGACTGACACTCACCCTGACCCACGCCCTCAAGTCTGCCCCCACCCCCATTGATCTCTCCCCAGCAACAGAAGATTGGGCTTGCCATGACCCTAAGCCCTGACCCTAATCCTAGGCGGGGTTTTCAAGCTTTTGTATCCAGAGGCTTGGCCCCCGAGTTTTACAGATTGTGGATACCTGAGCCACACCAGAGGACTCCCCCCGCCACCCAGAAAGAAACCATGCCATTTGGTAGTCACAACTGATTCAGAGCACGGCAAATCTGCTCTGCTCCCCTGAATAAATCCCCAAGTTAAGCAGCTCCCTGGACACAAACCCAGATCCTGACCCTCTGACCCTCAACTCTGCCCCCAGGGCAGCTCACCTCAGTGACAGCAGATTGGGCGTGTTGTGCCCCTAGGTCCTAACTCTAACCCTAGACTGGGTTTTTAGACTTCTGTCCCCAGAGGCTTGGTACCCAAGTTCTATAGACTGTGGACACCTGAGACATATAGAGGACTCCGCCTGCCACCCAGATGGAAATGATGCCACTTGGAACTCTACAAAGGATTCAGAGCATTTGAAATCGCCCATGCCCACCTGATGCCACTCCCATGTTCATGGAGATAATCTTCTAGGGAAAAAGGGACTGGCCAGTACCATTTTCCTTTCCCACCACTTAGCAGCAGCATAGGCCACTTGGGGCCCGTTCCATCCTTTGCTACCAAACGTGCTTACACCAAGTCCCAGTCTCCCATTCTTTCATGAAACTGGCCTCAGTCATACATGCCTCAGTCCCAGTTGGGTTGGCGGGAGGGGGGGGTCTCCTGCCCCCACCAGAGGATGAATGTAAATCTCTGCCAATACCACATTTCCCAACTCTGAGTTCTGCAGGGCCTTGGATCTGGGGGCAGTGGTTAGAGGTCTTATTTCATACAAAGACCAGAGCATACCTAGTTATAATGTGCCAAATTAGGCCAGGGACCAAACACAACCCACAAGAAGACAGCACAGCCTCTGCAGAGGACAGGCTTAAGGGATAAGCCAGCCAAGACAAAACAGCAGAGCACATGCCACAGACATTTGAGGCAATGCCAGAAGCACCAGGCCCAAGAGAACAGGAGTCCCTGCATAGCAGGACACTATAGGACCTCTTTTTCATAAGGCCATCACCTTCAAGAACAGGAGACATAGTCAGTCGACTTTCCTAACACAAACAGACATAGAGACTTGGACAAAATGTTAAGATAGAGAAATTTGTCCCAAAGTAAAGAATAGGACAAGGCCACAGCCAGAGACCTAAGTGAAACACAGGTAAGTAATATGCATGAGGGTGTACTTAAGCAAGGATCATAAGGATACTCACTGGACTGGAGGAAAGAATATAAGACATCAGCGAAACCCTTAGCATAAAGATTAAAAAAGAACCAATCAGAAACAAAGAGCAATAAAGGAGATCAGAAACTTGCTTGATGCAATAAACAGCAAGATCAGAGAGGCAGATAAATGAATTAATGGCCTAGAAGACAGTAATATAAAGTAATTAAGCTGACCAAAAGAGAGAAAAGAAAGGCTAAATGAGAATAGACTTAGGGAACTCGGTGACTCCATCAAACATAGTCACATCTGCATTATAAGAGAGAAACTTTTTTGAAGAGATAATAGCTGAAAATTGCTATAATGGGGGGAGAAAACATATCCAGATGCAGGAGGCACAGAGAACCCCCAGCAAAATCAACAAAAGGAGACCTATACCAACCCATAATTATAATAACAAAATCAAATGATAAAAATTTTTAAACCCCCATAAGGCTCTCAGCAGATTTTTTTTTTAGCAGAAGTTTCAATCCAGAAAGGACTGACAGGATATATTCAAAGTGCTGGAAGCAAAAATAATCTGCAGCCAAGAATACTCTCTAACCAGCAGGATTATCATTCAGAATAGGAGACAGACTTTTACAGACAAACAAAAACTAAAGGAGTTCATGACCACTAAACCAGCCCTGCAAGAAATAATAAAGAGTACTGTGAGTGGAAAGGAAAGTCCAAAAGTGATAGTATGAAGGTAGGAAACACAAGAGCAGTAAAAATGAGTATTTCCTTAATCAGTAAAGGAGCTCACAAAATAAAAGGATACAAAATACAGCATATACCTAAAATATGGGGAGGAGAGGAGTAAAGAATGAGTTTAAACTTAAACTCCATTAACTTAATATGCCCATTAACTTAATATAGACTATTCTGTTATACAAATGGATGCCAAAAGAAAGCAAGGTTTTTGAAAAGATAAAATTAGTTACATTGTAGCCAGACTCCTTAAGAAAAAGGAGAGAGGACTCAAATACAGAAATGAAGGAGAAGAAATAATAACTGACAGCAAAGAAATACAAAGGATTGCAATAGATTATTATGAAAAATTACATGCCAACAAACTGGATAACCTAGAAGAAATGGGTAAATTCTTAGAAATATCTAAGAAACTATGTGAGATAGAAAATGTAAACAGACTGATTACCACTGACTGGAATTGAATCAGTAATCTAAAAACTCCCCCAAAACCAAAGTCTAGGACCAGATGGCTTCTCAGGTGAAATGTACCAAGCAGTTAATACCTATTCTCAAACTCTACCAAAAAATAAAGGAGTAAGGAAAGTGTCCAAATTCATTCTATGAAGCCAACGATACCTTGATACCAAAACTGGATAAAGACACCTCAAAACAAATACAGGCTATTATCTTTGATAAACATAAGTGCAAAAGTACTCCACAAAATATTATCAAACCAAATCCAACAGTACATTTACCAAAAAAAAAATAATAATAATAATAAAAAATCATTCACCACAATCATGAGGGATTTATTTGAGAAATGCAAATTGGTTAATGTATAAGTCACATTATGAAGAGAAAGGATAAAAACCATTATGATCAGAGAGCCTGGGTGTCTCAGTCATTAAGCGTCTGTTGTTGGCTCAGGTCATGATCCCACAGTCATGGGATTGAGCCCCGCATTGGGCTCCCTGCTTGGCAGGAAGCCTGCTTCTCCCTCTCCCACTCCCCCTGCTTGTGTTCCTCTCCCACTGTGTCTCTCTCTGTCAAATAAATAAATCTTAGAAAAAAGAGAACCATTATGATCATCTCAAGAGATGCAGAAAAATCATTTGACAAATACCACATCTATTCATAAAAACTCTCAACAATGTAGGCATAGGGAGAACTAAGTGTAATAAAGGTCACATATGAAAAACCTACAGCTAACATCACACACAGTGGTGAAAAACTGATGGCTTTTCCTCTAAGATCAGAAACAAGGTAAGAAGGTCCACTTTCACCACTTCTATACAATACAGTACTGCAAGTCCTAGCCATAGCTTCAGGTAAGAAGAAGAAAACACATCCAGATTGGTAAGGAAGAAGTAAAACTTTGACTACTTGCAAGTCACATGATACTTTATATAGAAAATGATATAAATACTCCAACAAAAAGCTACCAGAATTGATAAATGAATTCAGTAAACTCACAGGATATAAATTAATATACAGAAATCATTTGCAGATCTATACACCAATAATGAAGTAGCATCAAGAGAAATTAAGAAAATCCCATTTGTAGTTAACCAAAAATAATCTAATACCTAGAAATAAACTTAACCAAGGAGGCAAAAGGGCTTACTTCAAAAACTAAAATTTTGCTAAAAGAAATGAAAATGAACAAGATATTCCATGCTCATGGACTGACTGGAAGAACCAACATTGTTAGAATGTCCACACTACCCAAAGTAATCTACAAATTGCACTCCCTACCAAAACATCAACATTTTTCCATAGTTAGAAAAAAATAATCCTAAAATTTCTATCAAACAACAGAAGACTCTATATAGCCAAAGAAATCCTGGGAAAGAACTTGGAGTTCTCAAAATTCCATATTTCAAGATATACAAAGCTGTAGTAATCACAACAGTATAATACTGGCATAAAGATAGACATATATAACCAACAGAACAGAGCAGGGAGCCCAGAAGTAACCTCATGCTTACATGAGTCAATCTATGTTAAAGGAGACCAGAGTGTACAATGGGGGGGAAAAAACAGTCTCTTCAACAAATGGTGCTGGGAAAACTGGAGAGCTACATACAAAAGAATGAAACTTTCCTACACCATACACAAGAATTAACTCAAGATGAATTAAAGACCTAAATATAAGAGCTAAAACCAGGAAACTCCTGGAAGAAAACATAATCATTAATTTTTGACATTGACCATAGCAATATTTTTCTAGGGATGTCTCCTCAAGCAAGGGAAACAAAAGCAAAATTAAACTAGTGGGACTACATGAAAATGAAAGGCTTTTGTACAGCAAAGGAAGCCAACAAAACAAAAAAGGCAAGCTACTGCATGGGAAAAGATATTTGCAAATGATATTCCAATAAGGGGTAATATCCAAAATATATAAAGAACTTCCACAACTCAATACAAAGAAAACCCACCAAATAATCTGGTTTAAAAATGAACAGAGGAAGATGGTAGAGTAGCAGGGGGAAGCAGGTAACCCTGAGCTTGCCTCATTCCTCTAATACAGTTAGATCGACATCTATTTGAACTACTAGGAATACAATGTGGCTTAAGAAAACAATCTGCACTGCTGGAGGGAGAGAATGTGGCAGGTGGGAGGTTTGGAGCCATTAACCGGGGGAGAGAAAAGCTGCAGAACAAAGTTGGGGAGAGGGAGAGAGAGGGGGAGAGTGGCAAAGAGAGCAGTGGGTAGGGATTACACAATCAGCCGAGGTGAGGAGATCTCTGGGTAGCACTAGGAGAAATTGCTCTGCTACCTGGAGTATATTTGGAAGAGCGTATTTTGCCTAAGGACAAAAGGCCAGCTGGGAGCCATTGAGCAGCACTCAACAGCAGGGACAGAGGTCAGCGCAGAGGGCGGATAACCTTGTAGCATTTTGCTGCGAGCCACAATAGATTTAAACCACCACATGCACACAAAGCAGCTGCTTTTCTAGGACAGAATTGAGCAGAGGGGAGAGACTTGGGCAGACCGTAGATAACCTGGTTGCTGCTTTTCAGGGTCTTCATTAATTGACTCAAGCCTCTGTGCGACTGCTGTTCTGGGACAGAACGGAGTTGCATGCAGAGCAGATAACCTGTTTCTAGGTTTTTACTGTGCATCACGGTAAGTTCTAGCCTCCATGTGCGTACTGTGTGACTGCTTTGTGGGGACAAGACGGTGGTGGGCGCACTGTGAGTCTCTCCTTCAGGGGAGAGGAATGGGCATGCATCTTGTCAGGCCCTTTAAAACTCGGGGTTTTGAATCGCAGCCACTGGCCAGAGGTAAAACACAGGAGATCTGTGGCTCATGGCATGCCAGAAGCCCAGACACAGACAGGTTAAGGGTAGGGAAGTGATGAAAGCCCAGCACACAGGAGATTGTTAGCTTTTCTGTGAGGGGTTCCTCAAAAGGTGTCCTGGAATTGCCCTCCCTTTAAGAGAGGACAGGTGATGTTGTCTTCCTCCTCCACCAGCCCTCCACACCCTGCCCACCAGCACAGCTGGATTTCAGAAACACAATGCCTCCAGTTGAGGCTGCAGCCCCTTATACTAAAGCCCACCCCCCCTGTGCCTGGCAGGGGCATCTTTACAAGGGCAAGTCAGCCTGTGAGCCAGCCCAGCAGGCCTCTCCTTCAGAAGACCAACACAGGCCTCCTGCATGTAACAAGTCTGCTGATTAAACAATGCTCCAAAATGGCAGCTTCTGGGGGAAACAGGACCAGGTTTACTTTTTAATTTTTTTAATTAAAATTTTTTTTTTAGTATTTTATATATATTTTTTTCATCTTTTTTTTGGTATCAGGCTTTTAATTTTTTGTCCATGTATTGATTTGTTTGTTTCCTTCTCTTATTTTTCATATCAGGCTTATTTTTTTTCTTCTCCTTCTTTACTTTTTTCCTTCTTTCTTGTTCTTTGGAATTAGGCTTATAGTTTTTTATTTGCCTATTTGTTTGCATTTTTGTTCCTTTTCCTTTTTTCTTGTGTTGGATCAGGCTTAACCTTAAACAAAACAAAACAGACCTAGTTAAAGGTCCAAGCACTCCCCACTATAAGCAAGGAGGAACACATGGGAAAGAGCAGCAAAACCCAAGAGCAGAGTATACTAGCATACACCAGAAACACTTAAGTTTTGTTGTTGTTGTTTTTTCTTCCTTTCTTTTCTAGACAAAATGGCAAGAAGGAAAAACTCACCCAAAAAGAACAGGAGGTAGTACTCATAGCCAGGGACTTAATCAAAATGGATATAAGTAAGATGCTTAACTAGAATTTAAAACAACAGTAATAAAGACATTAGCTGGGCTTGAAAAAAGCATAGAAGACACTAGTGAATCTCTTACTATAGAGACAAAAGAACTAAAAACCTCATTGGGCTGGAATTAAAAATGCTATAATCAAGACGCAGTCTTAAATGGAGGCCATAAAAATAAGGATGGATGAAGAAGAGTGAATCATTGATACATAAGATAAAATTATGGAAAATACTGAAGCTGAAAAGAATAGGGAAAGAAAACTATTAGATCATGAAGGTAGACTTAAGGAGTTCTCTGATTCCATAAAGAGAAATAATATCTGTATTACAGGAATTCCAGAAGAGTGGAGGGGGGGCAAAAAGTTTATTTGAATAAATTATAGCTGAGAACTTCCTTAATCTGGGGAAGGAAAGAGGCACTCAAGTCCAAGAGGCACAGAGAACTCCCCTCAAAAATCAACAAAAATAGGTCAACACCATGACATATTATAGTGTAACCTGCAAATTACAAAAATTAAGAGAAAATCCTGAGAGCATCTTGGGACAAGAGGTCCTTAACAAGGGTAGGCACATAAGCCTAGCAGCAGAACTGTTCAGAGATCTGGCAGGCCAGAAAGGACTGGCATGATATATTCAACATGCTAAATGGGAAAACTATGCAGCCAAGAATACTTTATCCACCAAGGCTATCATTCACAATAGCAAGAGAGATAAGGAGTTTCCAAGACAAACAAAAAATAAAGGAATTCATGAACACTAAGCCAGCCCTGCAAGATAATATTAAAGGGGAGACCAAAAGTAACTAATACCAGAAAGGAACAATCTACAGGAATAGTGACTTTACAGGTAACACAGTGGCACTAAATTTGTATCTTTCAATAATTACTCTGAATGTAAATGGACTCAATGCTTAAATCAAAAGACAATGGGTATCAGAATGGATAAAAAACAAACAACAAACAAAGACCCAGGTTACAAGAGGTTCACTTTAGATCCAAAGATACCTCCAGCCTTAAAGTGAGGGAATGGAGAACCACTTATCATGCTAATAATGGACATTGAAAGAAAGCTACATAGCCATCCTTATATCAAACAAACTAGATTTTAAATGAAAGACTGTGATAAAAGATGAAGGACACTATAACATCATAAAATGGTCTATCCAACAAGACCTAAAAACTGTAAATACTTATGCTCCTAACCTGTGAGCCAAATATATAAATCAATAATAAGAGTAAAGAAACTCATGGCTAATAATAAAATAACAGTAGGGGACTTTAACCCCCAACTCACAGCAATGGATACATCATTTAAGCAGATCAACAAGGAAAGAAGGGTTTTGAATTATACATTTCACCAGATGGACTTAACAAATATATTGAGAACATTTCATCCTAATGCAGCAGAATATACATACTTTTTGGGTGCACATGGAACATTCTCCAGAATAGATAATATACGAGGTCACAAAACAGAACTCAAACAATACAAGGCTGAGATCATATCTTGCATATTTTCAGACCACAATGTTATGAAACTTGAAGTCAACCATAAGAAAAAAAATTGCAATGACCACAAATACATGGAGGTTAAAGAGTATTCTACTAAAGAATAAATGGATCAACCAGGAAATTAAGAATTTTAAAAATACATGGAAACAAAGGAAAATGAAAATATGACAGTTCAAAATCTTTGGGTTACAGCAAAGGTGGTCCTAAGAGAGACGTATTTTGCCACACAGGCCTTCATCAAGAAGCAAGTCTCAAATACACAACCTAAACTTATACCTAAAGAAGCTGGGAAAAGAACAGCAAATAAAGCCTAGAGGCTTTATATATCCAGCAGGAGAAGGGAAGTAATAAAGATCACAGCACAAATCAATGACATAGAAATTTTAAAAAACAGATCAATGAAACTAGGTGTTGGTTCTTTGAAAGAATTAGCAAGATTGATAAACCCCTAGCCAGACTTATCAAAAAGAAAAGATAAAGGACCCAAATAAACAAGATCATGAATGAAAGAGGAGAGATAACAACCAAAACTGTAGAAATACATACAATTATAAGACCATATTATGAGCAATTATATGCCAACAAATTAGGTAATCTAGAAGAAATTGATAAATTCCTAGAAACATGTAAAGTACCAAAACTGAAACAAAAATAGAAAATCTGAACAGACCCATAATCTGCAAAGGAATTGAATCATTAATCAAAAATCTCCCAACAAACAGGAATCTAGGGCCAAATGGCTTCCCAGGGGAATTCTACCAAACATCTGAAGAAGAATTAACACCTGTTGTTCTGAAACTGTTCCAAAAAATAAAAATGGAAGGAAAACCTACAAACTCATTCTATGAACCCAGTATTACCTTGATCCTAAAATAAGACAAAGACCCCACTAAAAGGGAGAATTACAGACCAGTATCTCTGATAAACATGGATACAAAAATCCTCGACAAGGACAAGATACTAGCTGATAGGATCCAACAGTACATTGAAAGGATTATTCACCATGACCAAATGGGATGTATTTCTGGGCTGCAGGGCTGGTTCAACATCACAAATCCATCAACTTGATACTTCATACTAATAAAAGAAAGTAAGCACTGTATGATTTTCTCAATATATGCAGAAGAAGCATCTGACAAAATACAGCATCCTGTCTTGACAACAACTCTCCACAGTGTAGCAATAGAGGGAACACACCTCAACATCATAAAAGCTATATATGAAAGACCCACAGCAAATAACATCTTCAACGGGGAAGAGCAAGTATCAACCCCAATGGAGAGTTCCCCTCCCCAAACATCAGGAACACAGCAGGAATGTTCACTATCACAACTGTTATTCAACATAGTACTAGAAGTCCTAGCATCAGCAACCAAACAACAGAAATAAAAGGTAACAAAATCACCAAAGAAGAAGTCAAACTTCACTCTTCACAGACATGATATTCTATGTATAATACCTGAAAGACTCCACCCAGAAATTGCTAGAACTGATACAGGAACTCATCAAAGTTGCAGAATGTGAAATCAATGCACAGAGGTCTGTTGCATTTCTATTCACTAACAATGAAGCAGTAGAAAGAGAAATTAAGGAGCTGATCCCATTTACAATTTTACCCAAGAGCATAAAATACCAAGGAATAAATCTAACCAAAGAGGGAAAGGATATCTACTCAGAAAACTATAGAATACTCATGAAAGAAATTGAGGAAGACATGAAGAAATGGAAAAATGTCTCATGCTTATGGATCGGAAGGACAAAAATTGTGAAAATGTCTATGATACCTAGAGCAATCTACACATTCAATGCAGTCCCTATTAAAATACCATCAACTTTTTTTCACAGAATTGGAATAATCCTAAACTTTGTATTGAACCATAAAAGACCCCAAATAGTGAAAGAAATGTTGAAAAAGAAAACCAAAGCTGGTGGCATCACAATTTCAGACTTCAAGCCCTATTACAAAGCTATAATCACCAACACAGTATGGCACTGGCACAAAAACAGACACACAGATCAATGGAAAACAACAGAGAACTCAGAAATGGGCCCTCAACTCTATGGCCAACTAATCTTGACAAAGCAGAGAATAATATCCAATGGAAAAAAGACAGTTTCTTTAAATGGTGTTGGAAAAATTGGACTGCCACACTAAGAAGAATTAAACTGGACCACTTTCTTACACCATACACAAAAATAAACTCAAAGTGGATGGAAGACTTAAATGAGAGACAGGAATCCATCAAAATCCTAGAGAAGGACACAGGCAGCAACCTCTGTGACCCCAGCCACAGCAACTTCTCGCTAGACAGATCTTCAAGGGCCAGGGAAACAAAAGCAAAAATGAACCACTGGCATTACAATAAGATAAAACAAACAAATAAACAAAAACAACTTCTTCACAGTGAAGGAAACATTAAAAAAAAACAAAAAGGCAATCTACAGAATGTGAGCAGGTATTTGCAAATAACATCAGGTAAAGGGCTCGTATCCAAAATCTATAAAGAACTTATCAGATTCAACACCCAAAAAACCCCCAAATAATCCAGTCAAGAAATGGGCAGAAGACACAAATAGACTTTTCTCCAAAGGAGACATACAAATGGCCAACAGACACATGAAAAAATGCTCCACATCACTCGGCATCACAGAAATACCAATCAAAACCACAATGAGATACCACCTCACACAAGTCAGAATGGCTAAAATTAATGAATCAAGAAGTAGCAGATGTTGGTGAGGACAAGGGAGAATGGGAACCCTCTTACACTGTTGGTGGGCATGCAAGGTAGTACAGCCACTCTGGAAAACAGTATGGAGTTTCCTCAAAAAGTTAAAAATAGAGCTACCCTATGACCCAGTGATTGCAATACTAGGTATTTATCCAAAGGATACAAAAGCCAGGGATTCAAAGGGGCATAAGTATCCTAGCGTTTATAGCAGCAATAGTCAAAATATGGAAAGAGCCCAGATGTCCATCAACAGATGACTGGAAAAAGTGGTGTGTGTGTGTGTGTGTGTGTGTGTGTGTGTGTGTGTGTGTGCATAAAATGGAATGTGTGTATATATAATGGAATATTACTCAGTCATCCAAAAGAATGAACTCTAGCCATTTACAACAATGTCGATGCAATCTAGAGGGTATTATGCTAAGCAAAGTCAATCAGTCAGAGAAAGACAAATATATGATTTCACTTATATGTGGAATTTAAGAAACAGAACAGATGAACAAAGGGAAGGGAAGGAAAAGAGAAAATAAAATAAAAATAGGCAGGCAAACCTTAAGAGGATCTTAACTATAGGGAACAAACTGAAGGTTGCTGGAGGGGAGGGGGAGGTGATTGGGTTAATTGGGTGATGGGCTTTAAGGAGGGCACTTGATGTAATGAGCACTGGATATTATATGCAACTGATGAACCACTAAATTCTACCCCTGAAACTGCTAATACACTATATGTTAACTAAATTTAAATTTTAAAAAATGGGCAGAGGACATAAAGAAACATTTTTCCAAAGAAGATATAAAGATGGCTGGGCAAAGAGGCACATGAAAAGATGCTCAACATCACTAGTCATCAGGGTAATGCAAATCCAAACCACAATGAGGTATCATGCTGGTCATAATGGTTACAGTCAAAAACAGAAGAAACAAATGTTGGTGAGGACGTGGAGGAAAAAAGAACCCTGGTGCACTGCTGTGAGAAACTAGCTCAGCTGTAACTTCTGAAACTGCTGTAACTGAACTAGCTCAGCTGAAACTGCTGTAGCAAACTAGCTCAGCCCCTGTGGAAACAGTATGGAAATTTCTAAAATTAAAAATAGAATTATCATATGATCCAGTAATTCTATTACTATGTATTTAACCAAAGAAAACACTAATTTGAAAAGATATATGCACCCCTGTGTTTACTGCAGTATTATTTACAGTAGCCAAGATACAGAAGCAACCCAAGTACCCACTGAGAGATGAATGGACAAAGAAGTAGTATGTACATGCAACAGATTATTACTCACCCATAAAAAAAAACAATGAAATCTTGCCATTTCCAACAACATGGTTCGACCTAGAGGGTGTGATGCTAAGTGAAAGAAGAAATAAGACAGTAAGAAAAATGCCATATGATTTTGCTCACATGTGGAATTTAGCAAACAAAATGACAAACAGAAAAAAAAAAAAAGACTCTTCAATACAGGGAACACACTGGTGGTTGTCAGGAGGTAGTTGAGAGGATGGGTAAAACAGATAAAGGGGATTAAGAATACACCTAGCATGATGAGCACTGAGTAATGTATAGAATTGTTAAAGCAATGCATTTTAGCATAATACTGTATGTTAATCATACTTCAATTTAAAAAATCCAAATGATACCAAAACTTCACCAGACATTGAGGAAAAGAAAACATTGGCAAAAGATTTAAAATACAAAATAATTGTATATGCTAACCTTCAGTGAGACCAGATATGCCAAAATTTTGTGTTTTTTTTTTTTTTTAAGAATTTACTTATATGTCAGAAAGTGAGTGAGTGAGTGAGCACAAGCAGGGGGAGTGGCAGAGGAAGAGGGAGAAGCAGGTTCTCCCCACTGAGCAGGGAACCTGATGTGGGGACTTGATCCCAGGACCCCAGGATCATGACCTGAGCTGAAGGCAGACATTCAACCGACTGAGCCACCCTCAAGTGCCCCAGTATTGTGTATGATATTTACCTTCTTAAATTATTACTCGTTTTATTTACCAGGTTTGCCAGTTTCTGTTTTGTCTTCACTAAGTCCTGTGTTTTGGTCTATTTTGTTGTCTTGAATACTTAGACTCTTAGTTCCCACTTAATTTCAAGCTTTCTCATTTCTTAATGGAAGCATCTGAACCTAAAATCTTCTTATGATTTTTACTCTTATTTGTATCCAAGAGGATGCCTATGTACTATTCTTACTGTTCTTAACATCTAGATATTTCTGAGCTACTTGATCTAAAATTTATTTAGAAGGGTATTGCTAAAATTCCTAAGTCTCTGTTGTTGACAATGTTTACTGCTAGCTTTTAAAAATGTTTTAGGTTTTTTTGCATTGTGGTTTTCAAAGGTAAGCTGTGATTTCTACTTTTGGAAATTGAGATTTTCTTTGGATCCCAGTTCATGGTCAGTTTTTAAAAATATTCTTTAGGCACTTTCAAGGAAAATTTATCTTTTTAAAAGTAATACAAATCACTTTAAAAATAGTTTTAATATACAGTCCAGTAAGAACAAAATTGAAGTATAATGGAGAACTCTGAATGGGATAGGACTTTTTTTGGCATTTCCTTTGGGTAATTCATGGAAAATATAATAAACGTTGAACTCAGTATGTCACTGCCTCTCCCTACTAAAAACAAAGATGTTCAACTATTTGGTCTAAACTGTTTTCTCTCTCAAACCTCTGACCTGGCAGCAGTAAATAACTTCAGGTTATTGTTTTGTCTTCCTTCACATAAATATTTAGTACATTGGGTTATCTTAAAGTCCAGATCCCTTTTGTCTGACATTAGGCTGATAAACCTGTTTCCACTTACTAATTACATGATTTCAGTCACTTGTCTTGAATTTGAAAGTTTTTAGTAAGGCAAATATTTAGTAAGTTGTAAAATTGGAATAATTAAGGTAGAAGCTGAATCACCAAATAGAAGTTTGCAAATAAGATTTCAAGAGCAAACAAGCTGCAGTCTGTGTAGTTGTAGGTAACCAGTTCCACATTCATTGGACATAAATAGAAAGTGCTCTGGTCCATAATGACCAAGAGAAAACCAGGACAAACCAAATACATTGCCAACTCTTGTCTCAGTAAACAGTTGAAAATACAAGGTAGTGGATCCATGAAAAAGGGCAATATAGAATTTAAAATTACAGTGTGTTAGTAAATAAAATGACCTAGAGATTTATGAGATTATGAACAAGATAGGAAAGAAATCGAAACACAGTGTGTCTAATACATGAAAGAAATTCTGCATCCTACCATATTTTGTTACAGTCTACTATCTTTCTAATTTGGGTGCCTACAGAACAGATAACCAGATAAAGAAGATTCTTATAGGCATCAAAAAACATACTTTGTGTAATTATTTGCTCTCATTCATATGAATCCTGAAAGAATACTAGTCCTCAGTGTTCTCCAACATTGGTACCAGATTTTTTACTCATTGCTTTTAACTTTGACATATTAAATGACAGGGGTTAACTCAATGCAGGTAGAATAAAGCAAACTTGACAGTGAATTTAACTGATTCTTATCAATTTGTTACTTTGAACAATTTTGTTAACCTCTCTAGTATGTGTTCTTTTAACTGTACAAGGAGAACATTCAGTTGGGAACTAGATGATCTAAAGGTTTCCTTCAGTTATAAAATCCTGAATGTCAAGCATACTGCTGTCTATCACAAATAGTATATTACATATTTGGAATATCATTCAATTACTTGCATCTATTAAGAACTGTGAAGAATGAGTGGGGGAGGAGCAAGATGTCAGAGGAATAGGAGACCTAAATATCATCAGGTCCCAAGAGTTCAACTAGGTAGTTACCAAACCATTCTGAACTCCTACAAACTCAACAGGAGATCGAAGAGAATATGATCAGCAATTCTAGAAACAGAAAATCGATGACTTTCTGGAAAGTAGGAAGTGTGGAGAAATGAATCTGAGGAGATAAACAGGAAGAGAGACTGTGGGGGGAGGGGCCAGCTCCCGGCAAGTAGTAGAAGAACAGAGCACAAAATTGGAACTTTTAGAAGTCTACTCCACTGAGGGACATTGCTCCAGAGGCTAAGCACAGGGTGGGGGTGGGAGAGCCCTCGTGGGTGTGGTTTCAGGACCTGTGGGGTCACAAAAAGACCAGGGGTACCTGTGTGTGGCACAGTTCCCAGGTATCAGAGTGGGGAAGCCGGCTGCAGAGACAGAGCCAAGGAGTGGGCTCCCAGCTCAGGGTTACCTTAAACCGTGATCCAAGGCACAGTTGGTCTGCTGCTCTTTGAGCAGGAACCCCACAAGTGGCAGATACAGGGAGACCCCATCCTTCCTCCTCACAGAGAAGTGACACGGGATCGCACTGCAGGAATCAGCTGGGTTTGGAGACTCCAAAACAGGCCATGAACCAGAGATAGAAATGTTCAGTCACAGGCTGGATGAGCATGTAGTGTGGCCAGAGACCATGGAGACGGAAGTGACTGACTGCTTTTCTCTGAGGGTGCACTGAGGAGGGGGGCCCCAAGCTCTTGGCTTCTATAGGGCCAGATATTGGGATGCCGCCATTTTCACTCTTGTCCTCCAAAGCTGTATGGAAAGCACTCAGGGAACAAAAGCTCCTGAGACCAAAACCGAGCAGATTACTTAGCCTGGCCCATGCAATGGTGATGCAACTCTGCCTTGGACAAAGACATTTGAGAATCGTGGCAACAGGACCTTACCCCAGATTAGCAAGAACATCCAGCCAAGACCAAGTTCACTGATCAATGAGAACTGCAGAAATCCAGAGCTTAGGGGAAAGCAACACATAGAAATCATGGCTTTTCCCCCATGATTCCTTAGTCTTTCAAAGTTAAATTTTTTAATTTCTTTCCTATTTTAGTTTTTTAAAAAATTTCCACTTTCCTATTTTAACATTTTAAAATATTTTACTTATTTATTTGAGAGAGAGAGTGAGAGAGCATGAGAGGAGAGGTCAGAGGGAGAAGCAGACCCCCCATGGAGCTGGGAGCCAGATGTGGGACTTGATCCCAGGACTCCGGTTTCATGACCTGAGCAGACGGCTGTTGCTTAACCAACTGAGTCACCCAGGCGCCCCTATTTTAACATTTTTAACTATTTTATCTCATCAATTTTCATTGTTATAGTCATATTCTATCCTTTCTTTGTATTTAGCCTTATTTTTTGTATACATATAGGTTTTTCATTTTTTAAAATTTTGGAATACTGGGACGCCTGGGTGGCTCAGTTGGTTAAGTGGCTGCCTTCGGCTCAGGTCATGATCCCAGCGTCCTGGGATCGAGTCCCGCAACGGGCTCCTTGCTTGGCAGGGAGCCTGCTTCTCCCTATGCCTCTGCCTGCCACTCTGCCTGCCTGCTCACTCTGAGAAATAAATAAAATCTTTAAAAAAAAAAAATTTTGGAATACAGTATCTTCTAATCAAAATATACCCTAAATCTAGCACATGGCTTTGTTCCAGTCTCAGCCTGATCACATTCTTTCCTTTTTCTTTTTTCAACCAACTTTTTATCTTATCAATTCCTTTTTTAGACTCTTTTTAAGTTTTCATCTTTATAGTAATATTCCATCCCTTCACTGTGTTTACCCTTATTTTTGCTTATATATAAGTTTTTCTTTCTTTAAAATTTTGGGAGGTAGTTTCTTCTAACAGACCAAAATATACCCAAAATCAAGTGTGTGGCTCTGTTCTATTCACCAGTCTAATATATATATATATATATATATATATATATATATATATATATATATATATATATATATTTTTTTTTTTTTTTTTTTTTTTTTTTTTTTTTTTTTTTTTTTTTTTTTTTTTTTTTTTTTTTTTTTTTTTTTTTTTTTTTTTTTTTTTTTTTTTTTTTTTTTTTTTTTTTTTTTTTTCCCTTTTTTCTCCCTTTCTTCTCCCCCCAGTTTTGGGTCTCTTCTAATTTGGTTAGTGGATATTTTTCTGGGGTCATTGCTATTTTTTTAATATTTTGTTCTTTCATTCATCTATTCTTGTTTGGATAAAATGAGAAGGTGGAAAAACTCACACACACACACACACAAAAATAAGAGGCTGTACCAATGGCTAGGGAACTAATCAAAATGGACATTAGTAATACATCAGAACTAGAGTTCAGAATGAGGATTATCAACATGCTAGCTGGGCTTGAAAAAAACATGGAAGATAATAGAGATAATAGAGAATCCCTTTCTGAAGAAATAAAATACCGTCCTGGGAAATAAAAGAACTAAAATCTAACCAAGCTGAAATCAAAAAAAGCTATTAATGAGGTGCAATAAAAAATGGAGGCTCTCACTGCTAGGATAAATGAGGCAGGGGCACCTGGGTGGCTCAGTGGGTTAAGCCTCTGTCTTCGGCTCAGGTCATGATCTCAAGGTCCTGGGATCAAGCCCCATATGGAGCTCTCTGCTCAGTGGTGAACCTGCTTCCCTCTCTCTCTCTGCCTGCTTGTGATCTCTCTCTCTCTATCAAATAAATAAATAAAATCTCTAAAAAAAAAATGAGGAAGAGAGAATTAGTGATATAGAAAGCCAAATGATGGAGAATAAGGAAGTTGAGAAAAAGAGAGAAAAAACTACTGTACCACAAGAGGAGAATTTGAGAGATAAGTGATACCATAAAATGAAACAATATTAGGATAATTGGGATCCCAGAAGAAGAAGAAAGAGAGAGGGGCAGAAAGTATATTGGAGCAAATTTCAGCAGAGAATTTCCCTAATTTGGTGACTGGAACAAGCATCCAAATCCAGGAGGCACAGAGAACCACACCCCTCAAAAATCAATAGGAATTGGCCCAACCCCATCATCAAACTGTAAACCTTACAAGTCTCAGTGACAAAGAGAATAACTTGAAAGCAGCTTGGGACAAGAAGTGTATAACATACAATGGTAGAAATATTAGATTGGCAGCAGACCTATCCACAGAGACCTGGCAGGCCAGAAAGGGCTAGCATGATGTATTCACAGCACTAAATAAAAAAAGTATGCAGCCCAGAATACTATATCCAGCTAGGCTGTCATTGAAACAGGAGAGATAAATAGCTTCCAGGACAAACAAAAACTAAAAGAATTTGCAAGCACCAAACCAGCCATACTGAAATATTGAAAGGGGTCCTCTAAGCAAAGAGAGACCCTAAAAGTAACAGACCAGAAAGGAACAGAGACAATATACAGTAACAGCTTACAGGCAATACAATGGCACTAAATTCATATCTTTCAATAGTTACTCTGAACGTAAATGGGTTAAATGCCGCAATCAAAAGACACAGGGTATCAGAATGGATTTTAAAAAAAGAAGAAAAAAGAAAAAACCAAGACCCATTGATATGCTGTCTACAAGAAACTCATTTTAGACCCAAAGACACCTCCAGACACCTCATTTAAAGTGAGGGGGTGCAAAACAATTTACCATGCTAATGGACATCAAAAGAAACCTGGGATGGCAATCCTTTTATCAGCTAAATTAGATTTTAAGCCAAAGACTATACTAAGAGATGAGGAAGGACACTATATTCTACTTAAAGGGTCTGTCCAACAAGAAGATCTAACAATTTTAAATATATATGTTCCTAATATGGGAGCAGCCAATTATATAAAACAATTAATAACAAAATCAAAGAAACACATCAACAATAATACAATAAGATCCCCCTCACTGAAATGGACAGATCATTGTAGCAATGGATCAACAAGGAAATAAAGGCCTTAAATGACACACTGGACCACCTGGACATGATAGATACATTCAGAACATTCCATCCCAAAACAACAGAATACACATTCTTCTCTAGTGCACATGGAACATTATCCAGAAGAGATCACATCATGGGCCACAAATCAGGTCTCAGCCAGCACCAAAAGACTGGGATCATTCCCTGCATATTTTCAGACCACAATGCTTTGAAACTAGAACTCAACCACAAGAGGAAAGTTGGAAAGAACTCAAATACATGGAGGCTAAAGAGCATCCTACTAAAGAATGAATGGGTCAACAAGGAAATTAAAGAAAATTTTAAAAAAATCATGGAAACAAATGAAAATGAAAGCACAACTGTTCAAAATCCTTGGGACACAGCAAAGGCAGTCCTGAAAGTATATAGCAATACAAACTTTTCTCAAGATACAAGAACAGTCTCAAGTACACAATCTAAACCTACACCTAAAGGAGCTGGAGAAAGTACAGCAAAGAAAGCCTAAACCCAGTAGGAAAAGAGAAATAATAAAGATCAAAGCAGAAATCAATGAAATAGAAATCAAAAGAACAGTAGAACAAATCAATGAAACTAGGAGCTGGTTCTTTGAAAGAATTAATAAGACTGATAAACCCCTGGCCAGACTTATCAAAAAGAAAAGACAAAGGACCCATATCAATTAAATCATGAATGAAATAGGAGAGATCACAACCAACACCAAAGAAATACAAACAATTATAAGAACATATTATGAGCAAATATATGCCAGCACATTTGACAATCTGGAAGAAATGGATGCATTCCTAGAGGCATATAAACTACCAAAACTGAACCAGTAAGAAATAGAAAACCTGAACAGACCCATAGCTAGCAAGGAGAATGAAGCAGTCAACAAATATATCCCAAAAAACAAGAGTCCAGGGCCAGACAGCTTCCCAGGGGAATTCTACCAATTATTTAAAGATGAATTAAGGGGTACCCGGGTGGCTCAGTGGGCTATAAATCCTCTGCCTTCGGCTCAGGTCATGATCCCAGGGTCCTGGGATCGAGCCCCGCATTGGGCTCTCTGCTCAGCGGGGAAGCTTGCTTCCCTTCCTCTCTTTCTGCCTGCCTCTCTGCCTACTTGTGATCTCTATCAAGTAAATAAATAAAATCTTTAAAAAAATAATAAAGAAGAATTAATACTAATTCTCCTGAAACTGTTCCAAAAAAAAGAAATGGAAGGAAAACTTCCAAACTCATTTTATGAGAACAGCATTACCTTGATTCCAAAACCAGACAAAGACCCATTAAAAAGGAGACTTACAGGGGCGCCTGAGTGGCTCAGTGGGTTAAGTCTCTGCCTTCGGCTCAGGTCATGATCTCAGGGTCCTGGGATCGAGCCCCAAATCGGGCTCTCTGCTCGGCAGGGAGCCTGCTTCTCCCCCTACTTGTGATCTCTGTCTGTCAAATAAATAAATAAATAAATAAATAAATAAATAAATAAATCTTTTGTTTTTTAAAAAGGAGAATTACAGACCAATATCTTTGATGAACATGGATGCAAAAATTCTCACCAAAATGCTAGCTAATAGGGTCCAACTACATTAAAAGGATTATTCACCATGACCTATCTGGGGGATTTATTCCTGGACTGCAAGGTTGGTTCAACATCTGCAAATCAATCAATGTGATACAATACATTAATAAAAGAAAGAACAACAACCATATGATACTCTCAATAGATGCTGAAAAAGCATTTGACAAAGTACAGCATCCCTTCCTGATCAAAACTCTTCAAAGTGTAGGGATAGAGGGCACATACCTAAATATCATCAAAGCGATTTATGAAAAACCCACTGTGGGGTGCCTGGGTGGCTTAGTGGATTAAGCCGCTGCCTTCAGCTCAGGTCATGATCTCAGGGTCCTGGGATCGAGCCCCGCATCGGGCTCTCTGCTCAGTGGGGAGCCTGCTTCCCCCTCTCTCTCCGCCTGCCTCTCTGCCTACTTGTGATCTCTCTCTCTGTCAAATAAATAAAAAAAATCTTAAAAAAAAAAAACCCACTGCAAATATCATTTTCAATGGGGAAAAACTGAGAGCCTTTCCCCTAGGTCGGGAACACATCAGGGCTGTCTACTATCACCACTGCTATTCATCATGGTACTAGAAGTCCTAGCCTCAGCAATCAGACAACAAAAAGAACAATCAGACAAATAAAAAGAAACAAAGGCATCCGAATTGGCAAAGAAGTCAAACTTTCAATCTTTGCAGATGATATGTACTTTATGAGGAAAACCCAGAAGACTCGACTCCAAAGCTGCTAGAACTCATACAGGAATTCATTAAAGTGGCAGGATATAAAATCAGTGCATAGAAATCAGTTGCATTTCTATACACCAACAGCAAGACAGAAGAAAGGGAAATTAAGGATTCTTTCCCATTTATAATTGCACTCAGAACCAGAAGATACCAAGGAATAAACCTAACAAAAGAGGAAAGGAATCTGCACTCAGAAAACTATGAAGTAGTCATGAAAGAAATTGAGGAAGACACAAATGGGAAAAGTTCCATGCTTATGGATTGGAAGAACAAATATTGTGAAATGTCTATTCTACCTAAAGCAATCTACACATTTAATGCAACCCTTATCAAAATACCATCACTTTTTTTCAAAGAAATGGAACAAATAACCCTAAAATTTATATGGAACCAGAAAACACCCCAAATAGCCAGAGGAATGTTGAAAAAGAAAACCAAAGCTGGTGGCATCACAATTCCAGACTTCAAGCTCTATTACAAAGCTGTAATCATCAAGACAGTATGGTACTGGCACAAAAACAGACACATGGATCAATGGAACAGAATAGAGCGCCCAGAAATGGACCCTCAACTCTATGGTCAACTAATCTTCGACAAAGCAGGAAAGAATGTCCAGTGGAAAAAAGATTCCTCAACAAATGGTGTTGGGAACACTGGATAGCCACAGGCAGAAGAATGAAATGACCATTTCCTTACACCACACACAGGGGCGCCTGGGTGGCTCAGTGGGCTAAAGCCTCTGCCTCATGGTCATGATCTTAGGATCCTTACACCACACAAAAAATGGATGAAAGTCCTCAATGTGAGATAGCAATCCAATAAAATCCTGGAGGAGAACACAGGCAGCAACCACTTCGACATCAACCACAGCAACTTCTTCCTAGAAACATTACCAAAGGCAAGGGAAGGAAGGGCAAAAATGAACTATTGGGACTTCATCAAGATCAAAAGCTTTTGCACAGCAAAGGAAACAGTGAACAAAACCAAAAGACAACCGAAAATGGGAGAAGATATTTGCAAATGACATTTCAGACAAAGGGCTAGTATCCAAAAATCTATAAAGAACTTATCCAACTCAGCGCCCAAAGAACAAATAATCCAATCAAGAAATGGGCAGGGGGTGCCTGGGTGGCTCAGTGGGTTAAGGACTCTGCCTTCAGCACGGGTCATGATCCCGGGTCATGATCCCGGGGTCCTGGGATCGAGCCCCACATCGGGCTCTCTGCTCAGCAGGGAGCCTGCTTCTTCCCTTCTCTCTCTCTGCCTGCCTCTCTGCCTACTTGTGATCTGTGTGTCAAATAAATAAATAAAATCTAAAAAAAAAAAAAAAAGAAATGGGCAGAAGGCATGAACAGACATTTCTACAAAAAAGACATCCAGATGGCTAACAGACACATGCAAAAGTGCTCAACATCACTTGGCATCAGGGAAATACAGATCAAAAGCACAATGAGATACCACCTCACCAGTAAGAATGGCTAAAATTAACAAGTCAGGAAATGACAGATGTTGCTGAGGATGCAGGAAAGGGGAACCCTTGGTGGGAATGCAAGCTTGTACAGCTACTCCAGAAAACAGTATGGAGGTTCCTCAGAAAGTTGAAAATAGAGCTACCCTATGACCCAGCAATTGCACTACTGGGTATTTACCCTAAAGTTACAAATGTAGTGATTCGAAGGGGCACGTGGACCCAAATGTTTATAGAAGCCATGTCCACAATAGCCAAACGATGGAAAGAGCCCAGATGTACATCAACAGATGAATGGATAAAGAAGAGGTGGTATATATATATATATATATATATATATATATATATATATACAATGGAATACTATGCAGCCATCAAAAGAAATAAAATCTTACCATATGCAACAACGTGGATGGAACTAGAGGGTGTCATGCTAAGGGAAATAAGTCAATCGGAAAAGGACAATTATCATATGATGTCCCTGATATGAGGAATTTGAAAGGCAGGGACAGGGGTTGTTGTGGGTAGGGAAGGTAGGGAACAGAGGGGAAAAAATGACACAAGATGGGTTTGGGAGGGAGACAAACCATAAGGGACTCTTAATTTCAGGAAGCAAACTGAGGGCTTCTGGGCCACAGGAGGGTTGGGATAGGGTGGCTGGATTATGGACATTGGGGAGTGAGTGCTGTGCATTGTGTAAGACTGATGATTCACAGACCTGTACCCTTGAAGCAAATAATACATTATATATTAATTTAAAAAAAGAATTGTAAAGAATGACATTTCAAACTACTTCCAAGCTAATAAGTTAGTCTCTCACAGTTTCATGGAATGCTTGTGTAACAGGAGACTCATGGGTGAGGAATACAGCACTGTAATTATTCATGGCACACCAGGCAGCTTCTTGCTGTGTCAGTTCCTTTTCCCCCGCAAGTTCCCTGAGGATAATGCTATGGGTCCCAGGTAGACACTGTGCATGAAGAGCACTTGTGGTACAGCTAAGAAACCCTATGCTTAGGGAGTCTATTCATTTATAATGGCTGTAAGCAAACTGCCCAACCTTTGCTCCAGAGGAGGATGTTATCATTATTACACAACAAAGCAAACCAACACGGCCTCCATTATGGAGGAAGACATGATTTTTATTTTCTATGACGTTAGCTATATAAACATCCTTGAAAAGTTAGGCTGGAGCAAAAGCTCTGAATGCCTCTCATTCACAAGATGTGCAAAAATGAGAAAGACTTATGAAAAACTGTCTCATGAAATCACCTATTCTCAAAAGATAAGGTCAATTTATAATCTCTATATAATTTATACATATATGTCACTACAGATTGATATAATATATGCAAATGTATACTAATATAATCATATTAGAGAATCCATTATCTCAACTTCAATATTAAATTTAACACTTTTTATTTTATGGATTTATCTTTAGAAAACTTATATTCAAGTTGTTTACGATTTATTTCATTTGTCTTATTTTAAAACTAAAGGTCAAGGGACGCTTGGGTGGCTCAGTTGGTTAAGTGGCTGCCTTCGGCTCAGGTCGTGATCCCAGCGTCCTGGGATCGAGTCCCACATCGGGCTCCTTGCTTGGCAGGGAGTCTGCTTCTCCCTCTGCCTCTTCCCGCCACTCTGTCTGCCTGTGCTCGCTCTGTCTGACAAATAAATAAATAAAATCTTAAAAAAAAACCAAAAAACAAAAACTAAAGGTCAAATAAAGCACTAACATCTTGGTGCATCACATGCACACACGCATACATTAATACATATATAAACTCATACATATTAGTGCATATCTACTAAGTTTTCTGTGTAATATTCCTTTTAGAAACCACCTCTCCTCTATTCCATGGATTAACATGTGGTTATGAAATCATAACCCAATATGGGGGTCCCATGTGACCCCATCTCAGAAATTATGATTTCTGAAATAACTAAGTGATTAGTTATTTTGATTAATGTTAACTATGCCAATTATGTTTTAAGAAAATTAAGTTAATTATGATTAAGCAAATGGCAGGGGGAGCTTTGGAGTACTAATTTTTATACTATACTAGAGAAGCTTGTGTTCTTATCTTAGATATCATTCAACCTCCTTGGAAATAAGCCTCACAGACCTCCCAAACAAGGAGCTTAATCAGCTAACTGCCCTAGCTGCGGCACTCTGAAATCTCTAACTACATCAAGGCCGTACTCTCTACTACTGGCATGCTGTGATGGCATGCAGCATGAATGTAAAGCAGACTCATGCCTCGGCAATACAGCTGTTCTCTAACAACCAGCTTTGACTTGAGGACTCCCTGATGGCCCTTCTATGAACATTCTTTAGATTACATAGCAACCTAGAACACTTCTACTTAACTTTCCTTCCAGGTCAGACTTACATTGTGGTCTTATAGCTTACCCTGTTTTTCCCAGTTCCCTCCCAATTCTCTCTCAGGCACTTTCCCTAACAAAATTCTTGCATATTCAATTGTGCTTAGGTGCCCTGGTAGATCTAATACAGATGACTAGCTGTGATCAAAGGTGAAGGTAACTATTTTTACTATCATATGGAATGAGCCTATCATCAGGAAAACACACAGGAGAATAGAGCCACAGAGATGGAGAGAACTGATAATAATCTGAATTCTTACAATCAGTCAAGCTGAAGTCAGAACCATTTTCTTGAACAACTGTAGCTTATGAACCAAGAAATCCTCCCTCTCCTCTTCCAGGAGAGCAGGAACATTGCCTATCTCCTTCCAATTTACAAAAACATGGTCGATCCAGATTGCCTCTAAATCCTAAGTACTTAGTACATTGCTGGTCACATAGTAGGCAGTAAATACAGATTTGTTGAATGAATAAATAAATTACACACTTAATACTTCTCCTTGTAACCTCTAACTACTTTAAGGCTGGATTACAGAATTATAAAAGACAGCCATGGAGCCAAGGGTACTCTTTTAGTCCAGAAGACCCAATGGGCAGAATCTTTGTTCTGTTTTTTAAATGCAGGCAAAAGGTCTGAGCAAATCCACTCTTAGGAGAGAAAAGCACTTAAGCCTACTTTAATATGACGTAATTCAGCCTTTACTCTCTGTAGAGCTCAATGCCATTAACAACATTTTTTCTTTTGCTTTGTTTTTCTGAGCCACGTTGTCTTGTCCCATCAAATTAACATTTTCCACTCTGACAGGCTCTGTTGGAGCAAAGAACTCACAAGAATTTCATAAGCAGTATATTGCTGATTTCTCTCCCCATAATCCCATAGTTTAGAATTCATTTTTCCCAAGTAAATGAAGCTTGCTAGAATTTACTTAAACTTAAAATGAGAGTTGTTATACAAATTCAGCATTGCCATAGGCACTCGAAGACAAGAATGAAGTTGGACCTCCAGAAAGAATAGAAGTTACTGCAAACTACTGAGTTTCTCTTGATCACTCATAGACATTCCCTACAAACATTACAGTCCCAACCATACAGAGAGTTAATTCCTTGGCCCTCAGTCCCAATAACAAATTCTCAGGAGAAAGAATCCAGCCCAGTTTGGAGATGGTGTCCATTTCTGATAGTAATGACATGGTTGTCTGGCACTCTAACTTGTGAGAACTTATTAGAACTCGTGAAGACTTGTATAAAAAAGTCACCCAAAAAAGGGGGAATCACTGTTATCTGGCAGATATTCCAAAAGGTCACTTCTACAACTGGTACCTAGTAACCATAGTATTTTTATCTTAATAAGCACTTTGAAATGGCAAATTTTTCTTTTGTATTGTTTCTATCCCCATAGAGTTTGTGACTAAATGGCATCTTCTATTCAGTTAAAAAAGCATGAGATTGAAATAGCAATATTAGAGTGTCATGGATAATGATCCTAGTCAATGTGTTAGTATTATCTGAATCTACTAGCAGATTACTCAGGCTACTTTTAAATCAATCAGTCAAGGTGGGAACATACAGCTTTAAGAAGATGTAATGTTCTATTTTTATAACTCAGAAGTAATATGCCCGTGTCATCTCAAGGGTCATAAGTAGGGGGAGGATTAGGAGAGGCATTTACAAATGTATTAAACTATAGTACTTCAAGTTGCCATTTTATCTATGAAAAACATGGTTCATCCATTTCCTCCTTTCAAAAATCACATTTTTCTTAAAAAGGGAAAGGATCCACTTATTTTTTAAAATCACTCATTAATTATTGCCATCCCTGGGGCAGCATAGTTTATTCTATTCTTCCCATTTATTTGTTTGATTCCCTAATTATTGCCCTGGAGGCTGTGGCTTGTGGTGCTGACATAATGTTTATTGCTTTTTGCAAGAAAAACAAATGAAAACATAAAGGGGGCTGCCAAAGTGCCTTTGTGGGTCTAGTTGCCAGATTAAAGATGAGCCAAGAGAGGTATTGTTTTCATCCAGCTAAATGTTGGAGATTCTGTATATTTTACCAACCCACACGTGACAGGAAGAAGTAATGAGAACATACAGCTTAGATCTGGGTTCCTTTGTTAACTGTCTCCACATTTGAGTTCAAATTACTTTAAAATACGGCAAACCTGTAATGCTGACATATTAAAAAAAAATGAGGTCATTGCTGGGAAGACAGAGTAAGAGGACCCTAAACTTACCTTGTCCCAGGAATACAACTAGGTAACACTCATATCAGTATAAATAATGCAGAAAATGACCCAAAGTCTGGCAGAATGAACTCCCCAAGTAAATGCAGACAAAAAACCACAAGGAAGAGGGTAGGAAGGGTGGAGACACGGGGGAGGGGGGCAAAAAGGACCACAGAACTGCCCATGGGAGGGAGGGACCCACAGGCATAAAGAAGGGAAAGAAACAGACTATCACATAGGGAAGCCTATAAAGGGAAGATGAATCCCCATAGTATTTGGCTGTGAAAACCAGGGGACAAATTTCTTGAGTTTTTACTAGTGGCAGGACTTACAGCCTAGAATTTAAAAAATCAGTGGGCTTCGTTCTGGGAAAGCCTGGAGGGCCAGAGGAAGCTGAGTCCCTGACCTTAAAGAGACAGCAGAACAAACAGCCTATGGACATAGGAATAACAGCATAGAAACAGCAGTTTGAAAAACACCTGGGGCATACTGGAGGGAGAATTACTGCTCTTAGATTGTGCCCTGGAAGGACAGAGATTCTGGGAGACTCCTTCAAAAATAAAGGAGCAAAAGGCAATGTTTTCTTCCCTCTTCTCTATCATAAACACATGGCCACCTGCAGAAACCAGCATTGTGGACATTCACTTGCTTATATGGTGCCCTGCCCCATGGGGTTTGGGGATCCACCCCCTTCATCTAGGCCTGTGTGTGTCTCAGCACCATGGGCCCCCTCCCCTAGCTGTTTGAGAACAGCTCAAACCTTACCACAACCCTATCCTGCCTCCTTCCTGTGGTTTATGGGGCCTGGGTCCTGGCAGCAGTAAGTCTCCTCTCACTGAGGACCAGCATGGAGTCACTACTCCAAAGTGACTCCTGCCCTGGGGAGAGGGAAAAATAATCACACAAACCAGTCAGACTGTCTCCAGCTGTAGGCTAGGGACAAACAACTGACGTAATTGCAGGCCCCACCCACCAATGAAGCTTCTCAAGGGACAACACAGGTAAAGTACCATGCAGTTTGGTGCTACTGCTTCTCTGGAAAATATCTGGTCTGACTTCCCTCAAGCCCAATGCAGCCCCAGACTGGCCCACTAACACAACAGGGACAAATCCTGCCCAATACAGGAAAAGAGAGCTACTGCAGATAACTGGACTGAAAGAAAACATGGCTCAGCCACATCAGGGCACACACACACATGTAAGAGGCACTCCTGAAGAACCAGTTTCCAGTAAACAGGAGACATTGAATTGCAGGGTAATTTAAGACCTCCTCTTCATAAGGTCACTACTTTCTTTTTTTTTTTTTTTAAGATTTTATTTATTTGGCACAGAGAGAGAGAGATCACAAGTAGGCAGAGAGGCAGGCAGAGAGAGAGAGGGGGAAGCACGCTTCCTGCTGAGCAGAGAGCCCAATGTGGGACTTGATCCCAGGACTCTGAAATCATGACTGGAGCCGAAGGCAGAGGCTTAACCCACTGAACCATCCAGGTGCCCAGGGCACTACTTTCAAGAGCAGGAGATAGAGCAGACTTTCCTAACACTTAGAAACAGAGAATGAGACAAAATGAGACAGTTGAATATGTCCCAAATGAAATAGGACAAAACCACATCAAGAGACCCAAGTGAAATGGAGATAGGTAATATGCCTGATAGAAAATTTAAAGAAATGGTAATAAATATACTGACTGGACTTGAGTCAAGAGTGGAGGGTATTAGTGAGATGAGTTAGTAAGATCCCTTAACAAAGAGTTAAGAAAGAACCAGAGATAAGGAACACAATAAATGAAACTTAAACACTAGATGGAATTAAATAGACTAGAGAAAGGATAAGAACTAATCAGCAACCTGGAGGACAGAGTGATGGAAAGTAATCAAGTCAAGCAGATGAGAGAAAAAAAATTATACAAAATGAGAAGAGATTTAGGGAACTCAGTGACTCCATAAAATGTAGTAACATTCACATTATGGGGATTCCAGAAAGATAAAAGGAGGATGAAAATGTATCTGTATATAACTGAAAACTTTCTGAATCTGGTGAAGGAAATAGAATTTCGATCCAAAACGCACAGAAATCCTCCCCCAAAATTAACCAAGGATATCCATGCCAAGACACATAGAAATTCAAATGGTAAAAAGTAGTAATAGAATGTTAAAAGCAGTGAGAAAAGAAAAGAGTTACATACAACGGCAATTCTATAAGACTGTCCGTGTATTTTTCAGCAGAAACTTTGCAGGCTAGAAGAGAGAGGGAGGATATATTCAAAATACTTAAAGGAATATCTGCAGCCAAGAATATCCAGCAAGACTATCATTCAGAATTGGAGGAGAGATAAAGAATTTCCCAGTCAAACAAAAGTTAAAGGAATTTATGACCACTAATGCAGCCCCAAGAAATTGTAAAGGAGACTCTGTGAGCAGAAAAGAAAGATCACAAGCAGGACTAAGTAAAAAGCACAAAAGAGCAGTAAAAATAAGTATATCTGTAAAAATCAGTTAAGCTACTCATAAAAGTAATCTAAAGTATAGAGTAAAAGAGTGGGTTCAAACTTAAGTGGCCAAGTTAATATAGACTGCTAAGTGCAGAAGTTGTTCTATAAAAACTTAATGGTAACCTCAAATAAAAAACCACTAATAGATATGCAAAAAATAAAGAGAAAGGAATCTAAGCATGTAAAAAAAGCCAACTTAAGAGAACAAGGGAAGAATGGAACAGAGAAAAACTACAAAAACAACCATAAAACAAATAACAAAATGATAATAATACATATTTACAATAATTACTTTAAATGTAAATAAATAAATGCTCCAATCAAGAGATATCGGGTGTCAGGATGGATAAAAAAGCAAGATCTTTCTATATGCTGAATATAAGAAACTCATTTCAGACCTAAAGAAACATGCAGATTCAAAGAGAGGGGATGGAAAAGCATTTATCATGCAAATGGCTATGAAAAGTAAGTGGGTGTGGAAATACTTCCACGAGACACACAAGACTTTAAAACAGAGACTGTAATGAGACAAAGAACACTATATAATCACTAAGGGGACAATCCAACAAGAAGACATAATAACGGTAAATATTTATGCACCCAACATGGGAGCACCGAAATACATAAAGCAGCTAGTAACTACGTTAAGGAAGTAACTGATAATAATACAATAATAGTAGGGGACTTTAACACCCCACCTACATCAATGGACAGTTCCAACAAAATCAAGGAAACAATGACTTTGAATGACATTTTGGATATGATGGATTTAACAGATACATTCAGAACACTCCATACTGAAACCAGGAATATACATTCTTTATGAACGCACATTGAAAACTGTCCAGAATGAGCCCCATGTTAGGCCACAAAACAAGTCTCAACAAATTAAAAAAGATCAGAGCCATACCATGCATCTTTTCTGACCACAGCACTATGAAACTGGAAGTCAAACACAAGAAAAAAATCGGGAAAGACCACAAGTACGTGGAAGTTAAATAACATGCTGCTGAACAGTGAATGGGTCAACTAAGAAATTAAGAAAGAAATCAACATGTGGAAGCAAAAGAAAATGAAAACACAATGGCCCAAAACCTTTGGGATGCAGCAGGAATGGTTCTAAGAGGGAAGTTTACAACAACACAGGCCTACCTCAAAAAATAAGAAAAATCTCTATCTAATTTTACACAAAAGGTGCTAGAAAAAGAGTAACAAACAAAACCCAAAACAAGCAGAAGGACTAAAATAAAATTAGAGCAGAAATAAAAGATATAGATGCTAAAAATCAATAGAACAGATCCATGACAGCAGGAACTGGTTCTTTGAAAAGATCAACAAAATTGATATAAACTCTAGCCAGACTCATCAAAAGAAAGAGAGAGAAAGTAATCAAATAAACAATCACAAATATAAGAGGAGAAATAACAACACCACAGAAATACAAACAATCATAACAGAATATTATGAAAATTTATCTACCAATGAATGGCAATCTACAAAACTGAAGCAGGAAGAAGTAGAACATGTGAACATATGGATTACTAGCAAGGAATTGAATTAGTAATGAAAGTCTCCCAATGAAAAAAAGTCTAAGACTAGACAGATTCACTGTATGTTAACTACATTGGAATTAAAAATAAAGTAATAAACAAATTAAAAATGGAGAAACTCCTTGGTATCCAAAATGTCCAAATGAGTATTTCAGAGACACACTTGAACTAGAGAAAAGCTCACAAAGAAAGTAAATAAATAAAAAATTAAAAAAACAAAACAAAATAAAGACTGACTAATTTTGCTTTGAGACATGTTTTTTAATGTCTTGAGAGGTGTTATATAGCAAAACCATTTTTTTAAACTGACGTATAGCTGACATACTATTTTCGTTATATTGTTTTAGATGTACAGTGATTTGAATTCTATACATAACCCTCTGCTCACTACACATGTGATATGTGTCACAGATACTGTGATTACTACATATAACAGCAAGACTTAAAATTTTGAAATCTATTTTCTATGGATATTTTCTTTTACAGTTAATTCTACTAGCTGTAAGAACACCTAGGATTTAAAGTGAAGAGTGAAGACTAGAGTATTAAGACCCCTCCACTTGCATCCTAAAGTGGACTTAGAATCTTTTCCAAAGGAAGTTTATAGACCAAGAAAACTCAAATCATAAAAGTGACAGTTTCGATTGTTAATGGGTATCAGTGGGGTTCTGCCAATCATAACTATGGAGTTTACATCAATTTTTTGAAGCATATTTATAATCCCAATAAAACTGAAGAGCTTTGCATTTATCATGTACATATATACGTATTTGAAACTAAAAATCATATTTTAATTTTGGTTTCAGGCTACATTTCCTATTTGATATCAAATGATGTTATAACATAAGGCCCAGATTTAGTAGTCTCTAGTGGCCCCAAGTTCGTGAGTCTGAATGTGAACATACCTTCAACTTAAAAGGCCATTTGTTGTGTTATATTTAGACAGTTTTTGGTTTTTCTTTTTCCTCTGAGCCATTCAGTCATGCAACAAATATTTAGTGGATACCTACTATGGGTCACGCTCTGATTTAGGTAGGATTTTATCAGGGCAAAAAACCCAGATAAAACGGCCTGCCAACGAAGGGCATAATTTAGATGTAGGAGACAGACAAAAATTTAAGTAGGTAGTAGATGAAATGATGATAAATGATAAAAAGAAAAATAATGCAGAAGACATTTCAGAGTAGTAAGGGTTACAATCACAATTTTAAATAGGACAGTGAGGTGTCATTAGAAGGTGAAATTAGAACAAATACCAAAGATGATGGAATCTAGAGAGAGAGAATGTCAGTTAGGGCAGAGACAATGAAGAGCTCTAAACATGGGAAGAGTGTCCTGGGTTTCCAATTTCTGAAAGATTTCCAGAGGCAGGATACCTATGTATCTGACAGCAGAGTTAGCAAGGTCAAGAGGAGACATGATGAGTTCAGAGAGAGTTAATTTTCCTTTTACATCTTTGTATCTTTGACATCACCTAACCTTGGCCAATAATCTAAAGCACTTACTCTGAAGCAGTTAATGGTGTTTGTTTAATCACTACTTGAGTATTAATTATATCAAGGATAAAGGAGGACCTGTAATTGGAAAAAATATATTTAAAATCTTAATTGTCACACGAAATATGCCTTATCTGTTTTGCTTTCAAATTATTAAAAAAATAGTATATTCATAGGTTTTAAATTGTATATCATAAGTGTATCAATTAGCATTCCTTCTGTTTAACATTGATGTAGTGGCTTCCAGGTATCAATTTCCAGTACTGTATCTTCGAGGGAGTTTAAATGATCGACTCAGGTATGCTTCTTTATATGCACAGACATTTATAATACTTAAAAGTAAGTAAAAATAGGGGTGATTTGGCTCATTGGGTTAAAGCCTCTGCCTTCAGCTCAGGTCATGATCCCAGGGTCCTGGGATGGAGCCCTGCATCAGGCTGTCTGCTCAGCAGGCAGCCTGCTTCCCCCCTCTCTCTGCCTGCCTCTCTGCCTACTTGTGATCTCTGTCTGTCAAATAAATAAATAAAATCTTTAAAAAAAAAAAAAAAAGTAAGTTAAAATACCTACTCTGATAGTTTGCAATGAAACAATATGAAAATAGAATGAGGTGTGTATGTAATCCAATATTCTTCACAAATAAGTATAAGAGAAATGCACTTTAGGTATAACTAGAAATCAAGTTCTTCTCTTCCCACATGCACCCTCTTTAACCCAGTCAGGTCTGGCCAATAGGAGCAGTAAGGGCAAGCCTTGGTATCATACCACTACAGTTTTCTAGCCTTATTGATTTGATCAGGATGGACAATGATCCAATCTGAAATAACTATGTCTCCTTCTGAATAATGTGGAATATAGAAACAGAGACTGAATCAGCATATTTAGTGGGGACTGGAGCTGTAAATTCATGGAGATTAGAAATAATGTCAGAAAAATAATCAGGTAGATTCTGGTGCAAGTTATAATTACTGAAAAACAAAAATTAGGACTTCACAAAGAGAGCTGGTTTTCTGTGAGAAGATGGATTATCCCCAGAAGGACAGAATGTGAGAGACTGGCTGCCAGCCAATTTTCTACTTCATGTAAAGCCTGGCTTTATTTCCTGCTGTTGGCTTCCACGAGAGAATTCTTCTCTTTATGATAAACATCCTTTTAATTTGAACCCTTTGAGGCAGTTCTGTTTCCTGCAACCAAAGAGCCCTTTACTATTGTTAGGGACTGCCTATTGTAAGGATTTAACTTATGTTAATTAAGTAAACTTGTTGCATTGTTTAAGCAACCTTGAAAATAATGTTTAAGTGTGGCGAAAAGTTGCTCAGATTTCTAATAGATAGCCACAACTGATACGGCCATCAGTTTTTCCTTCTCTTACTTCATTTGAAACAAGTTGAGGTAGTGATAGTACCTGCAACATTTGAGCACCTTAAAGTTACTTTTATGAGAGTGTAGCATTATTGGGGGAAATATCTGGGCTTATAAATACTTTCATCTCGATGTGAATGGGTCTTATTTCTTCAGGGATTTGAAAATCCAACTCCTAAATATAATTTTTCTCCTTATTTCCCCATTTTACGACAAAGTAATCAAAGTACGTGGAAAAAAATCAATAAGAGAAAAGGTTTTGTATATTTTGTTTTTAAAATAGTGTATTAAAAACTTACTAATAGCAGGTTTTATGTTAAGTATACAGAGGGTTACAAATGTGATTAACAGGTGGTATCCACATTGTTCCATTCCCTGTAGAGGAACTTGTGAGTTAAAGAAAATCTTTTGAAAAGCAATGGCTCATGTTCTGGATTGTGTGACTACAAGTCAAATTTTGTTCACTATGATGGCCAAATAACGCAGATCAGTTAACATTTTCATATGGTGGAGACCCATCTTTAGAAATCTTAGTAACTTTCTCACAAAATGCACAAGAGTTATAGGGTAAATCCTAAAGTTACTGTAACGTTTTTATAACATTTTATAAAACATTTAGTAAGTTTTATAACTTACTAAATATGTGGGCCTGATGATTCAAAGACCTGTGCCCCTGAGGCAAATAATACATTATATGTTAATAAAAACAGACTTATGTGAAACATCAGGTAAAAATAATGATAAATTTAACTGGATTGATAATTATCTAGAAGAAGTGATTTTATTCATGCAAAGTCAACTGCGTTTTTATTATTGAGATCTGAAACAACCTTATTAAGACATCATATAATTTTTCTTGAAGGTAATGAGGTAACAAGTCCTAAGATCTCAAGAGTTTCGTGAACAGGATGGGGCCAGGGAAAGAGAAGTATGTGTGAGCCCCTCCAACGATGAGTCATTGACAATGAGAGAACATTAGTAGGGATCTTTAATTTATTATATTTACATTTGAAAGAATGCATTCTGGGACGCCTGGGTGGCTCAGTTGGTTAAGCGGCTGCCTTCGGCTCAGGTCATGATCCCAGCATCCTGGGATCGAGTCCCACATCGGGCTCCTTGCTCTGCAGGGAGCCTGCTTCTCCCTCTGCCTGCCTCTCTATCTGCCTGCCTCTCTATCTGCCTGCCACTCTATCTGCCTGTGCTCGCTCTCTCCCTCTCTCTCTGACAAATAAATAAATTAAAAAAAAAAAAAGAATGCATTCCATTATTTTTAATTTTTTGCTTCTGTAGAGAATTTAACATTCTGAATTAACCATTCCAAGGGTACAAAAATAACAACTTTCTTACTCTTCTTGTCTCTGAACTCCTCTCACTCTCTCATATCTTTCTACTGATACTCTCCATCATATTAACTTCTTCTCTACCCATGTTTGAGTCTTTTGTATATTAGAAATAATCATTCCTCCGGCAGATGACCCCTTGAAATCCACCCTGGTTAATATATCTACAATATAATTATTTTTATAATATCCTTCTAATTAATTTACTCCTCCTAAGTGTACTTAAGTTATGTGAAATTTAATCAATAGAATCTTAAAAATCAATAAAGGAGGACTTCCAGTTTCTGGGTCTAAATAAATTGGGCTTAGAAGTCACCACTCTATCCTAACAACAAGTAAAAAGCTGAAAAGACTAAAACGTTAACAATCCTTTGGATCCGTAGGAGAGGAGAGGATACAGGGCAAACTCTTGGCCCCAAAATTATAAAGACAGACAAATGAAATCAGTGAGTCACAGCTTATGGGAGCAGACTCATAAGAGGAAACCGCCCTGGAGAACCAGTGCTCAGGGAGGAAAACCGAAACTGTAATTGACAAATTTCTGGGGGCTCATGGTAGACAAATCTGAAAATTAAAAACTCCAGTGGGAGGTACTCATACAGAGGCTTCCACAATATTGTAAGACTTACCTCTAAGAGTTTGACAGTGTTCCCACAGTAAACATCCAGGAAAAGACCTGGGCTTTTGGCGTCAGGACGGGAAAGGAACCATTTTGAAAGAGGCCAGAGCACGTTGTTTTTAATAAGGCCTGCCCTCAGGGGAAACTAGTTAACAAGACCTCAACCTGCTGGGGTATAATCAGAGCCTAATTGGCGTGTGGGAAGGAAAATAACCAACACTTGTCAGCTCTAGCCTTCCATGGAGAAGAAGGGAAATAACCTAACTCCAGGTCACTCCTGCCATCCTGTCTCATCTAAAGGAAGAAAAGAAAAATTCCCTACAAAACTTGTGCATTCACAGTTCAGCAGCA
This sequence comes from Mellivora capensis, assembly GCA_004024625.1. NCBI lineage: Eukaryota > Metazoa > Chordata > Mammalia > Carnivora > Mustelidae > Mellivora > Mellivora capensis. The sequence continues at coordinate 132,367 of PISX010000643.1, forward strand.
CAGGCTCATCAAAACTGAGATCTAACAATAAGACTATAGATGCTTCCCCTCACCCCTGTATCTTATCACCACATCACTATAGACCTATTAATAGTAGCTTCTTGCTTATCATCAATAGTAGCTATCATGCCTAGATAGCAAGAACAAATAAGGAGGAACACTAAAAGGTAAAAAACTTTTTTAAGAAGCAAAGCAAGCATTAAGGACCAGACATAGCCGGGATGTTAAAAATACCCAACTGGCGGGGCGCCTGGGTGGCTCAGTGGTTTAAGCCACTGGCTTCAGCTCAGGTTATGATCTCAGGGTCCTTAGGATCGAGTCCCGCATTGGGCTCTCTGCTCAGCAGGGAGCCTACTTCCCCCTCTCTCTCTGCCTGCCTCTCTGCCTACTTGTGATCTCTCTTTCTCTGTCAAATAAATAAAATAAAAAAAAAAAACACCCAACTGGCAATTTAAAACAACTATGTTAATATGCTAAGACTTTTCAATGGATAAAGTAGATAGCATACAAAAACAGATGGGGAATGTGAGCACAGAGATTGAATCCAAAGAAATAACCAAAAAGAAGTGCTGAGATCAAAAAGACTGTCACAGAAATGAAGGCTGCCTTTGATGGCCTTATTAGAGACTAGTCACAGCTGAGGAAAGAATCTGAATGTGAGGGTATGTCAACAGAAATCTCCAAAAGTGAGAGGAAAAAATAACAAAAACTGAAAAAAATACCAAGGACTGTGGGACAACTACAAAAGGTAGTTGTGCAAAAGGTAGCATATGCATAATGGAAATACCAGAAGGAGAAGAAAAGAGAGAAAGAAACAAAAGACATATTTGAAATAATAATGACATAATTTGCCCAAATTAATATCAGATACCAAGCCACAGATCCAGGATGCAAAGAGAATAGAAAACAGGATAAATGCCAAAAAAAAAACTTAGGCATATCATTCTCAAATGACAGAAAATCAAAGGAAAAAAAGATCCTGAAAGAATCCAGAGGGGGGGAAAAACCTCACCTTACCTGTAGAGGACCAAATATAAGAATTATATTAATTTCCCCTAAGAAACCATGCAAATAATTAGAGAATGAAGTGCAATATTTGAAGTTGAGAGAATAAAACCACCAAACTAGAATCCTGTACTCTATGAAATTATCCTTCAAAGGTGAAGGAGACAAAAAGACTTTCTCAAACAAACAAAAATTGGGGGAATTTATTGTTAGTTGACCTGTCTTGCAAGAACTGTTAAAAGAAGTTCTTCAGAGAGAAGGAACATAATATATGTCTGACAGGTATACATAAAGGAAGAGCACTGAAAAGGAATAGGTGGGGCATCTGGGTGGTTCAGTGGGTTAAGCCCCTGCCTTCGGCTCAGGTCATGACTTCAGGGTCCTGGGATGGAGCCCCACATCAGGCTCTCTGCTCAGCGGGGAGCCTGCTTCCCCCCCCCTTCTGCCTGCCTGTCTCCCTACTTGTGATCTCTTTCTCTGTCAAATAAATAAATAAAATATTTTTAAAAATAGGTGAAAAGTAGAATGAAAACTTTCATTCTACTTATTCTTAATTGATCTAACAGACAACAGTTTGTTCAAAAAACAACAGCAACAGTGTATTTGGTTGTTATACTAAGCAAAATAAGTCAGTCAGAGAAAGACAAATACTACATGCTTTCACTCATATGTGACATTTAAGAAACAAAACAAGCAAGCAAAGGGCAAAAGGAGAGAGAGAAAGGAAAACCAAGAAATAGACTCAACTATAAAGAAAAAAGTGATGGTTATGGGGGGAGGTGGGCAGTGGAATGGGTGAAATAGATGATAGGGATTAAGGAGTGCACTTGTGATGAGCACTGGGTGATGTAAGGAAGTGTTGGATCATTATATTTTACACTTGAAACTAATATTACGCTGTATGTTAACTAGAATTTATTTACTTTATATTTTAATAATTTATTGTTTATAACACTGTACCACACGTTTATTTGTATTTCTGTTTTATTCCTTGTGAGGAAAATATGAGGAAGACAAGCTGTAGGTGAAAAGAATGTTACAGAATGGTCCTAGAACACTCCTAGGTCCTAGAATATTAAAAAGGAGTAGCCTTGAGCATTGAGGATACTGCTATATCCAGGGAATACTTAGGTTGAATTACCAGACAGCCTCAACAGTTTAATGTCTGTTAACTGGAATTTAAATAAAAACTTAAAAAAAAACCCACAAAGTAATAATGGCAATAATGTATTTGATTAAGTATACTTGTGTTTTATATATATCACTTACAAGCATATGTTTAAGTATTTTATCCATATATAATACATAAGCATACCAAACCAAATACATTGTTGCTATTACTTTGTTATTGTTAATGTATACATATACACTTAAGTATGCTTTATATATAGGTAAAATGAATAAAAGGAATGATATAAAGAATAAAAAGTGGAATTTAAAATTATTTTAATATTATAAAGTACTCATACTATTCATGCAATGGTAAACTGTTACTTGAAAGCAGACTGTGTTTAGTTGTAAATGTATATGGCAAACTCTAGAGTAACCACTAAAAAAGACAAGAAAAGAAGTTTAACTAATAGGCTAAGAAAGGAAAGAAAATGGAATCATACGCAAATCAATCAATGTGATAGAACAAATCAATAAGAGAAGAGAGAAGAACCACATGGTCCTCTCAATTGATGCAGAAAAAGCATTTGACAAAATCAGCATCTATTCCTGATTAAAATGCTTCAAAGTATAGGGATAGAGGGAACATTCCCGAACTTCATAAAATCTATCTATGAAAGACCCACAGCAAATATCATCCTCAATGGGAAAAAGCTCACAGCCTTCCCGTTGAGATCAGGAACATGACAAGGATGCCCACTCTCACCACTCTTGTTCAACATAGTATTAGAAGTCCTAGCAACAGCAATCATACAACAAAGAGAAATAAAAGGTATCCAAATTGGCAATGAAGAAGTCAAACTCTCTCTCTTCGCAGATGACATGATACTTTGCATGGAAAACCCAAAAGACTCCACCCCCAAACTACTAGAACTCATACAGCAATTCAGTAACGTGGCAGAATACAAAGTCAATGTACAGAAATCAGTGGCTTTCTTATACACTAACAATGAAAATACAGAAAGGGAAATTAGAGAATTGATTCCATTTACTATTGCACCAAGAACCATAAGATACCTGGGAATAAACCTAACCAAAGAGGTAAAGGATT
>PISX010000643.1:135692-253886 GCA_004024625.1 Mellivora capensis
ATGAAAGAAATTGAAGAAGACACAAAAAGATGGAAGACCATTCCATGCTCTTGGATCGGAAGAATAAACATTGTTAAAATGTCTATACTGCCTAGAGCAATCTATACTTTTAATGCCATTCTGATCAAAATTCCACCGGTATTTTTCAAAGAGCTGGAGCAAATAATCCTAAAATTTGTATGGAATCAGAAGAGACCCCAAATTGCTAAGGAAATGCTGAAAAATAAAAATAAAACTGGCAGCATCACGTTACCTGATTTCAAGCTTTACTACAAAGCTGTGATCACCAAGACAGCATGGTACTGGCATAAAAACAGACACATAGACCAGTGGAACAGATATGGACCCTCAACTCTATGGTCAAATAATCTTCGACAAAGCAGGAAAAAATATACAGTGGAAAAAAGACAGTCTCTTCAATAAATGGTGCTGGGAAAATTGGACAGCTATTTGTAGAAGAACAAAACTCGACCATTCTCTTACACCATGCACAAAGATAAACTTGAAATGGATAAAAGACCTCAACGTGAGACAGGAATCCATCAGAATCCTAGAGGAGAACATAGGCAGTAACCTCTTTGATATCAGCCACAGCAACTTCTTTCAAGATATGTCTCCAAAGGCAAAGGAAACAAAAGCGAAAATGAACTTTTGGGACTTCATCAAGATCAAAAGCTTCTGCACAGCAAAGGAAACAGCCAATAAAACAAGGAGGCAACCCACGGAATGGGAGAAGATATTTGCAAATGACAGTACAGACAAAAGGTTGATATCCAGGATCTATAAAGAACTTCTCAAACTCAACACACACAAAACAGATAATCATATCAAAAAATGGGCAGAGGGACGCCTGGGTGGCTCAGTTGGTTAAGCGGCTGCCTTCGGCTCAGGTCATGATCCCAGCGTCCTGGGATCGAGTCCCACATCGGGCTCCTTGCTCGGCAGGGAGCCTGCTTCTGCCTCTGCCTGCCACTCTGTCTGCCTTGCTCGCTCTCTCTGTCTCTGACAAATAAATAAATTAAAAAAAATGGGCAGAAAATATGAACAGACACTTCTCCAATGAACACATACAAATGGCTGTCAGACACATGAAAAAATGTTCATCATCACTAACCATCAGGGAGATTCAAATTAAAACCACATTGAGATACCACCTTACACCAGTTAGATTGGCCAAAATTAGCAAGACATGAAACAACGTGTGTTGGAGAGGATGTAGAGAAAGGGGAACCCTCTTACACTGTTGGTGGGAATGCAAGTTGGTGCAGCCACGCTGGAGAACAGTGTGGAGGTTCCTCAAGAAGTTAAAAATAGAGCTTCCCTATGACCCTGCAATTGCACTACTGGGTATTTACCCCAAAGATACTGATGTAGTGAAAATAAGGGCCATCTGTACCCCAATGTTTATAGCAGCAATGGCCACGGTCGCCAAACTGTGGAAAGAACCAAGATGCCCTTCAATGGACGAATGGATAAAGAAGATGTGGTCCATATACACTATGGAGTATTATGCCTCCATCAGAAAGGATGAATACCCGACTTTTGTAGCAACATGGACGGGACTGAAAGAGATTATACTGAGTGAAATAAGTCAAGCAGAGAGAGTCAATTATCATATGGTTTCACTTATTTGTGGAGCATAACAAATAACATGGAGGACATAGGGAGATGGAGAGGAGAAGGGAGTTGAGGGAAATTGGAAGGGGAGGTGAACCATGAGAGACTATGAACTCTGAAAAACAACATGAGGGTTTTGAAGGGGCAGGGGGTGGGAGGTTGGGGGAGCCAGGTGGTGGGTATTATGGAGGGCACATATTGCATGGAGCACTGGGTGTGGTGCAAAAACAATGAATTCTGTTACGCTGAAAAGAAATAATAAAAAAAATTTTAAAAAAAGAAAATGGAATCATAAAATCTCAGTTATAAGCCCAAAAGGCAGAAAAAGAATAGAAGACAAAAATAGTGACAAAGAACAGGAAATCAGTAACAAAATGGTTAATATGAATCCAACTATATCATTAATCACTTTGAATATCAATAGTCTAAATGTACTAATGAGAAAATTCAGTAGTGGGGCACCTGGCTGGTACAGTTGGTTAAGTATCTGATTCTTGGTTTTTGGCTCAGGTCATTTTCTCAGGGTCATGAGATCAAGCCCAGAGTTGGGCTCTGCGCTTAGCACAGGATCTGCTCAGGTTTCTCTCTCCCTCTCCTTCTGCCCTTCTGCCCCTGGGGTCTCTCTCTTTCTCTCTGAAATAAATAACTAGATCTTTAAAAAAGAGAGAACGATTATCAGAGAGGATAAAAAGGCAAGACCCAACTATATACTGTCTATAAGAAACCCACTATAGCTAAAAAACACACATGTTAATTAAATATAAATGGATGGCTAGGGTGGTAAGGGGATGGGCAAAATGGGTGGAAAGGAAGTGGGAGACACAGGCTTCTGGTTATGCAATGAATAAATCATGGGAATAAAAGGCACACCATAGGGAATATAGTTAATGGTACTGTAATAGCCTTGTATAGTCACAGATAATAGCTACACTTGCGGTGAGCAGGGCATAATGCACAGACTTGTTGAGTCAGTATGTCATACACCTGACACCAGTGTAACATTGTCCGTCAGCTACACTTCAGTTTAAAAAAGAAGAAGAAAAAAAAGCAGGAGCAGCTAAATCAATTTCAGGCACAGGAGACTTCAAACAAGGAAAGTTATCAGGGATAAAAAAGGATATTACAAGACAAAAAGGTCAATCCTCCAAGAAGATAAAACTCAACTTGTATGTGCCTAATAACAGAACATAAAATACATGAAGCAAAAACTGATAGAACTCCAAGGAGAAATGGATGAATTCACTATCATGGTTGGAGACTTCAATATACCTCATTAGAAAGGGACAGAGCCAGCAGTCAGAAAATCAACAGGGGCATAGTCGAATTCACAACGTCGTTGATCAGCTATATAGTTATATATATACATCTATAAACTACTTTATCCAAGAACATCAAAGAACCCATTTTTATCAGGATCACATGAGAATATTCATCAAGACAGACCACAATCTGGGTCATAAAATACATTTTAAGAATGTAAAAGAATAGAAATCATAAATGCCAGCTCTCAGAGCACAGAATTAAGTTATAAATCAGTAACACAAAGATAACTGGAAAATCCTCAAATATATGGAAATTAACACACTTCTAAGTAGCACACGGGTCATAGAAGAAATTTCAGGAAACACTGGAAAATATTCTGAACTCAATGAAAACAAAAACACAACTTGCCAAAATTTGTAGGATGCAATAAAAGGAAGTAAAGGGAAATTTAAAGCATGGAATACATATATTAGAAAAGCAAATTTCTTATTAAACCAAGCATACTTCTACAATACGGTATAGTAATCATGCTCTTTGGTATTTACCCAAAGTAACTGAAAATTATATCCACACAAAAACCTGCACATGGATATTTATAGTAGCTTTATTCATAATTGCCAAAACTTGGAAGAAACCAAGATGTCTTTACTTTCAGTGCTAAAAGGAAATGAGTTATCAAGACATGAAAAGACATGGAAGAAATGTAAGTGCATATTACCAAATGAAAGAATCCAATATGTAAAGTCTACATATTGTGTGCTTCTAACTATATAACATTTTGGAAAAGTTAAAACTATGGAGATAGTAATAAGATCAGTGGTTGCAAAGGGACTGGGTTAGGAGCAGACAGAGAGGGATGAATAGGCAGAGCATGAGGGAATTTTAGGCCAGTGGAAATACTTTGTATGAGACTATAATGATGAATACATGTTATTATGCATTTGTCTCAACCCACAGAATGTACAAGACCAAGACTATTCCTTAAGGTAAACATGGACTTTGGATGATAATGATGTGTTAATGTGTGTTCATCAATTTTTAATAAGTGTACCACTTTAGTGGAGATGCTGATAATGGGGGATGCTATGCATGTGTGGAGGCAGGCAGTAAATGGGAAATCTTTATACCTTTCCCTCAATTTTGCTGTGAACCTAAAACTGCTCTAGGAAAATAAAGTTAAATAAAAAGTTAAAAATAAAAATACTTACTAAGGAAAAAAGAAACACAAATGCTAATATATGTGATCAGAGTTCTCTACCCCTTCTCTCTTGTTCTCACCTGGAGACTTGAAGTACTAATTATTTCTTAGTTTCTTCATTTATTTGATGTTATTTTTTTGAATTAGTCTTTATACCTCAAATCATAGCTCAATAAACTTATCACTATTTTATTTATTCATGTTTCATTACTAAGTCTTCAATACATGAGAAAGTTTAATATATTTTTTTCTGAGAAATTATCACCTGCACTTTGTCCATTTCATTCTCTTCTATCCTTAGAATTATCAGAAAGGGTGTGGGTGAGGCAGGAAACTTGCTCATGAAGCGTACCTCAAGCCTTCAGGATCATATCCTAACTAAAATGCTGTTAAATTAAAAATAATTATATTTTTAAGTTTTTAGAGGTGATTCTGCTTATGGTCAAGATTGAATATGCAAGCAATGTCCACAGTAGCCAAACTATGGAAAGAGCTTAGATGTCCATCAACAGAGGAATGGATAAAGAAGATGTGGTATATATATATATATATATACACACACACACACACACACACACACACACACACACACTGGAATACTATGCAGCCATCAAAAGCCCCAAATCTTGCCATTTGCAACAAAGTGGATGGAACTAGAGGGTATTATGCTAAGCGAAATAAGTCAATCAGAGAAAGACAATTATCATATGATCTTACTGATATGAGAAATTTGAGAAACAAGACAGAGGATCATAGGGGAAGGGAGTGAAAAAACAAGATGAAATGAGGGAAGGAGACAAACCATAAGATACTTAAAAAAAAAAAAAAGATTTCATTTATTTATTTGACAGAGAGAGATCACAAGTAGGCAGAGCAGCAGGCAGAGACAGAGGGGAAAGCAGGCTCCCCGCCGCGCAGGGAGTCTGATGTGGGGCTTGATCCCAGGACCCTGAGACCATGACCCAAGCCAAAGGCAGACTTAACCCACTGAGCCACTCAGGCACCCCCATAAGAGACTCTTAATCTCAGGAAATAAACTGAGGGTTGCTGGAGAGGACGGGGGTAGGAAGGGATAGGGTGGCTCAGTGATGGACCTTGGGGAGAGTATGTGCTATGGTGAGTGCTGTGAACTGTCTAAGACTGATGAATCACAGACCTATACCCCTGAAACAAATAACGCATTATATGTTAATTTTAAAAAGACTGAATATGCAAGATCCACCCTATCTGAATTTAAATTAAATTTAAGTAAGTTAATTATTAATTAACTTAATTAATTAAATTAAAATTTAAAATTTAATTAAAAACCCTGAAATGAATACATAGGGCAGCTATTTGAGGACTCTGGAGAGTAGTGGCAACAGGTGGATTGGGGAAGGAATGCAGAAAGTAAAGTACCATGGAACCAGTAGTGAGTTTGGTCATTCCTTTTTCCCTGGGTATCTCCTGATCTACACTTAAAAGAGTCCTGAAAGCAAGAACTGTGTATTACAGGCAGACAGAGAGTTTCAAGAGAAAATTTCTATTTCTGGTTCGTCCAAAGAGTAGGAAAGGAGTACCCTGTGAGATAATTTTGTCTTGCTTTGTTTTGTTTTTAATTTCTTCTGGCTGACTTCCAAGCAAGCTGATGGTGGCAGGGGAATTTTTTTTCCTTTGACCAGAACTGTGGTCTCAAGAGCATGGAGAGGATGCCCATTGTTTTATTTTCACTCTCTACCCTCCCATCACTTGGCTCTGGAGGAAGACACTTTCAGGAATGCTTGGCCAAGTAGGGAAACTAAAGCTGCAATTTTTTTTAAATAAAAAGGATCACTCAGGGGACCCATGAGAATCACAAACAATTGGGAGTGTACAGAGAGGAGGGAGCTCAAGAAAGCAATACCCTGAAGTTGTGTGTTAGCTTTTTCTTTTACTCTCTAGCTACATGTGCATGGGTCTGACTGTAAAAAGCATACTAAAGTCTTCCAGAACTGAACTCTAGGTTTACACTACTACTCAGGTCTCATATTGGCTATTAGGGAGCACTTTGAAACTGAGTGACACTGAAACTACAGCCCATGGAAAGCAGGTAGGAGCTCAATGTTTCAAGCTAACAAATGCTACCAAACATTTGAAGAAGAAATTATGCTATTTCATACAATCTCTTCTAGAAGATAGAAGAGAGAGTAGTTTCTGACTCATTTTATGAAGATATCTTTTACTTCAAACTAGAGAAAGTACAAGAAAATCAAACTGCCAATTCTTATTTCTTGTGAGCATAAACACAAAATCTTCAACAAAATATAAGCAAATTTGGATTAAGCAATATATACTAAGTCTAATCACCACGATCAAATGGGCTTAATACTAGGAATGCAAGGCAATTTCAATATTCATAAATAATGTAATTCACCATATTAACAAAGAAAAGCTACAAGATCATATGGTTGCTGAAAAATCATTTGAAAAAATTCAACATCCATTCATTATATATAAAAAAAACTACTCAGCAAACTAAGAAGAGGGAACTTTTCCCTAATAGATGGAATCTACAAAACATCAGAGCTAACATCTTATATAACAGTGAAAGAATACTTTCCCCCTAAATTTGGAGAAAAGACAAAGATGTTCACCCTGACCATCTCTAATCAATATAGTACTAGAAATCCTAGTCAGTGCAAGAATATGCAAGGAAGAGAAATAAAAGGCATACAAATTAGAAGAAATAAAATGGGCCCTATTTAAAATACCATGATTGTGGGGTGCCTGGGTGCCTCAGTGGGTTAAAGCCTCTGCTTTCGGCTCAGTTCATGATCCCAGGGTCCTGGAATTGAGCCCCACATCGGGCTCTCTGCTCCGTGCCTGCTTCCTCCCCTCTCTCCCTGCCTGCCTCTCTTGCCTACTTGTAATCTCTGTCTGTCAAATAAATAAATAAAATCTTAAAAAAAAAATACCATGATTGCCATAGAAAATCTCTAGATATTTATCCAAACAAGCAAATAAGTAATAGTTGCATTTACATGTTACAGGATATATGGCTAACACAAAGAAATTCAATCCTTGGAATTTTTATATACTCGTAATGAAATATTGAAAAAATAATCTTAATTTTCCAAAATGATTTATAGTTTAATTCAAACCCAATCAGAATCCTAGCATAATATTTTTGAAACTATAGGCAAGTTGATTCTAAAATATATATGGTAAGATAAAATAAATAAAATAGAAAAAATAGATTAAAAAATAGCTACTGAACTGACACTATCTCATTTTAATATTTAGTGTATCACTGTAGTAATCATACTATGTGTTATTAAAGGGGTATACTCCAAATCAATGGAAAATGAGAGTCCAGAAATAGACCTACACAAATATGGGTAGTTGATTTTTTTTAAGTTTATGAACATTTTATTTTAGAACAGACTCTGATTTACAGAAAAGCTGTAAAGATAATAGAGCCTTCCCATATCCCCACATACAGTTTTCTTACAATTAACACAACATTAGTATGGTCTATTTGTCACAATTAATGAACCAATAGTGACATATTATTATTAACTTAAGTCCACACTTTATTCAGATTTTCTTAGTTTTTACCTAACCTCTCTTTTCTGTTCTAGGATTTCATTCAGGATAGTCATCATGTCCCCTTAGTCTCCTCTTGATTGTGACAGTTTTTTACATTCTTCTTATTTTTAGTGATGTTGACAGTTTTCAGGGTACTAGTCAGCTATTTTCTGGAATATTCCTCAGTTGGGACTTTTCTTTCTTTCTTCCTTCCTTCCTTCATTCTTTTTTTTTTTTTTTAATTTGGGATTTTTCTGAGGTGTTTCTCATGATTAGATCAGAGTTATGGATTTTTGTGAAGGCTACAGGGGTAAAGTACCATTCTTACCACATCGTATCAAGGGTACATACAACCAACACAACTTACCACTGTTGATACTGATCTTCACCTGACTGAGGTAGTGTTTCTCAAGATTCTCCACTGTAAATGTACTTCTTTTTCTCACCTTAGCCTCCACCTCTGCCTCCTCCTCCTGTTTTCCACTTGTTCTCTCTCTCTCTTTTTTAAGGATTTTATTTATTTGAGAGAGAGCGAGCACAAGCAGGGGGAGGAGCAGAGGGAGAGGGAGAAGCAGGCTCCCCACTGAGCAGAGAGCCCAATGTGGGGCTTGATCCTAGGACCCCAGGATCATGAGCCAAGCTTGACCTGAGCTGAAGGCAGGCCCTTAACTGACTGAGTCACCCAGGGGCCCTCCAGTTGTTCTCTTAAGATGGAAATCATTACATGCAGTTCACATTTAAAGAGTAAGAAGTTACACTACACTTCTTTGTTTTTTTTTTTTATTATTTGTATTTTTTAAAGTTTTTATTTAAATTCCAGTTAGTTAACATACAGTGCAGTATGAGTTTCAGGTATACAGTATAGTGATTCAACATTTCCATACAACACCCAGTGCTCATCACAATGGCACTCCTTAATCCCTTACCTATATAACCCCCCCCAACTCAACTCCCTCCAGTAACCATCACATTTTTCTCTATAATTAAGGGTTTGTTTCTTGGTTTGCCTCTCTCTCTCTCTTTTTTGTCCCTTTGCATGTTTGTTTTGTTTCCTAAATTCCACATTTGAGTGAAATCATATGGTATTTGTCTTTCTCTGGCTGACTTATTTCCCTTAGCATCACACTGTCTAGCTCCACCCATGTTGCAAATGGCAAGATTTCATGCTTTTTTATGGCTTATTCCATTTTATATATACACACACACACACACACACACACACACACACACACCACAACCTCTTTATCCATTCACCTATTTATAGACACTTGGGCTGTTTCCGTATTTTGGCTATTGTAAACAATGCTCCTTAAACATCTTGGTGCATGTATCTCCTTGAATTAGTATCTCTGTAAGTTCCACCTTTTTAAAGGTGGAGAATTTACATCAGTTATTTGGAATTCTTCTACAAAGGAAATTTGTTTATTCTTCTCTATATGTTTACTTACTCAATCATTAATTATATCAACATGGCCTTATGGAGACTTATTTAATACTTTGGTTTGTAATTCTGTATTCCTTTTACTATTTTATTGTTAAAATTATTCCAACTTTGGCTATTGGGAGCTCTTTCATTTCCTTTTATTACAAAATGGTATTAGAAACTAGGACCTGGGTGTCAGTTATGCTCATTGCTACTGGGTTGTTGTTGCATTTATGCCTCAAGGAATACATGCATATATACTAACCCATGTATATGCATGTATCAACAAATATTTATGTCTGTACTATATTAGGGTAAACATGAGTCCTGACTCATGTCTCCAACTCTAACCTATCATCCTGAGATAATTATAACTCTCTCTCTTGTTTTCCTATACCCTTCCTCTCCAAGACTGAGAAACCTGGCTCACTCTCCATTTACTTAACTATTTAATTTCTGTGTATATGTGTATGTGTATGTATATACACACACACACACACACACACACACATTCCTGTGGAAAACAAGTTAATCAACTAGAGTACAGGGTTTATGTACAACTTCCTTTTTATGTAGTATTACAGGCTCTTCTCACTTCCAAAGTCATTTACGTCAGCACTTTTACCTCCATTCCCCTCAGTGAAGTTGCTTAATTCATTTGTAATACTTGGATTGCTTTGTCACATTCTGCATTCTATCCTAGGATCTCTCTGGACTATTAAATGATCTTTTAAAGAAATCTGCATAAATTAAGATTCTCTATTTTTGCTGTAAAGTTCTTTGAGTTTTGACAAACACAGAGTTGCTTGTCTCCACCATTATGGTATCACATAAAATAGTTAACACTGCTCAAAAAAATCCCCTGTGCTTCACTTATTCAACCCTTCCTCTAACCCTAAACCTCTGATATTTTTGCCATCTCTATACTTTTGCCTTTTTTTGAGGGCCATATAACTAGATACATAGCCTGGTTTCTTTCATTTAGCAATAAACATTTAATATGCACCCCTGCCTTTTCATTGCTTCATAGATCATTCCTTTCTGTTGCTGAGTAGCAGCCCACTGTATGGATAAACGACATTTTGTTTAATCTTTCATCCTCTGAAGGACATCTTGGTTGTTTCCATTTTTGGCAGTTATGCATAATGCTGCTACAACATTTCAAATCAGTTGGGTAAATAACTAGGAGTACAATTGCTGGGTTGTATGATAAGACTATTTTTAACTTTGCAAGAAATATCCAAATTGTCTTCCAAAACACCTGTACTGATTTACATTCATATCCGCAGTGAATGAGAGTCCCTGTTGCCCTGCATCCTCACCAGCAGTTAGTACTTTTGGTTTTTTGGTCCTGTTTTGTTTTATTTAACCATTCTAATAGCTATGTCATGGTATCTCATGTTTTAATTGGTTATTTCCCTAATGAAAAATGATGTTGAACATCATTTTGTATTGATATAAGTGACATATAATATTATATTGGATTTAGATGTACACACACATATATCTCTAGATATCTATATCTATATCTCAAAATGATTACCACAGTAAGTCTAGTGAACATCTATTACCATTGCATAGAATTTCTTTTTGTTAGAACTTTTAAGATTTATTCTCTTACCAACTTTTGAATATATAACACAGTATTGTTCACTGTAGTTACCACAGTGGTCAAAGGGTGCAAACTTCCAGTTATAGGATAAATAAGTTGAACATCTTTTTATATGCTTAGCTGCCATCTGTATATATCTTTGGAGAGGGGTCTGTTTAGATCTTTTGTCCAGCTTGTTGAGAGGTTTTATGTCTTTATTGTTGAGTTTTAAGGTTTTTGGGTTTTGTTGTTTGGCTTCTGGATATAGACAGAAGTCCTTGATTATATACATGTTTTGCAAATATTTTCTTCCAATCTGTGGGTTTTATTTTCATTCTCTTAAGTGTTTATTAAAAAGCAGGATTTTTTAGTTTTAATAAAATCCAACTTTTTTTCTTTCACGATCATGTTTTTGGTAATTTATCGGAAATCTCATCACCAAATCGAAGCTCAAATATTCTCCTCTGTTTCCTTTATAGCTACAGTAATTTTGTATTTGATGCTTCCATGATCCATTTTAAGTCAATTTTGTGTAAGGTGTAAGGTCTGTGTCTAGGTTCATGCTTTTTGCTTATGAATACCCAATTATTTCAGCATCAGTTGTTGAAAAATTACTCTTTCTCCTTTGAATTGCCTTGCAACTTTGCCAAAAATCAGCTGACTCTATAGCTGTGCATCTCTCTTGGGCTCTCTGTTATGTTCCATTATGTTCCATCTATGTATGTATTCTTTCACTGATACTATGCTACCTTTATTTCCGTAGCTTTGCAATATGTAATGATATTGGGCAGTGTGAGTTTGCAAACTTTGCTCTTCTTTTTCAATACTGTATTCACTGTTCTAGGTCTTTACCTTTTCCATAAAAATTTTAGTGTTAGAGTGTCCGTATCTATCAAAGAATGTGCTGGGAATTTTGTTGGGATCCCAATGATTCTAAAGATCAAGTTGGGAAGAATTGATATTTTAGTTATATTGCATTTTCAAATCTGCAAACATAAAACATATCTTGATTTATTTTGATCTTCATTTTTTCCTTCAGTGTTTTGTGGTTTCTGCATGCAGGTGCTATTCACATTTTGATAGATTTAAATATAAGTGTTTCATTTTTGGTGCTATTGTAAATGTACTGTTTATTTAATTTTAACTTCTAATTGTTCATTGGTGGTATATAGATAAGAAATCGACTTCTATATATTGACTTTGCTATATTTACTCATTAATTATAGAAATTATTGTGCACATTCATTGGTGTTCCTACACAGACCCTCACTTCATGTGCAATTAAAAAGAGTTTCTTTGTTTCTTTTCAATACACATAGCTTTTATTTCCTTTTCTTCCCTTATTGCATTTAGTAGGGCTTGTAGTGTGAGGCTGACTAAAAGTGGTATGAAATGACATCCTTATTTTTTTCCAACTCATGGAAAAAGCATCCAGCCTTTTACCATTAAATGGTGTTAGACTATTACAAGAAAAGCCTCTTTTAAGTCTATTTCAAAAAGGTATTGTGTATATATTTTTATTAAGTTAGAGAAATTCCTCTCTATTCTTAGTTTGTTTAAGGTTTTTATCATTAATCAGCACTATATATTTTTAAATGATTTTCCTGCATCAATTGACATGATCATATAGTTTTTCTTCACCCTTTTGATAAGGGACTACAGTGGCTGAAGTTTGAATGTTGAGCCAGTCTTGCATATGTTTAATAAATCCTACTTGGTCATGGTGTATAATTTTTTTATATTACTGAATTCAATTTGCTAATGTTTGGTTGAAGATTTTTATTTACATAGTCATGAGATATATCAGAGAGGAGGGGCAAGATGGTGGAGGAGTAGGAGACTCTATTTCAACCAGTCCCCTGAATTGAGCTGGGTATCTACCAGAGCACTCCGGACAGCCATGAAATCAGCCTGAGATGTAAGATTATACACTTCTGGATCTCTACGGAGGCAGAGGATCATTGGTCGAGAGGTACAAAAGACAGAGTTGAGAGTGCACAGACAGATATCGAAGGGTAAGCAGAAGAGGGAGGGAGCCACTAGAAGCAAACCATTGGAAAGTATTACCCCAATGTGAAAGTGCCCTGTGCTTGGGAGCTGCAATAGCTTGGAGATGGGTGGCTGCGAGATGGGAAGGGACTGATAACAGCACTCAAATAGAACAAAGGGAATTAAGGGACAATTGCACGGACCTAAGCCCACGGTCCTATGACCAGCTGCAGCTGCTGCCCACCTGCACCCAGCAAGGGCTTGAGTCGGGGGTCCCTGGGGCTGGCGGCTGCCACTGATACCACAGCTGCCTCTGCCTCCAACAGGGCTGAGAGGACCCGCTGCAGACTTGAGTCAGTGGTCCTGACAAATGCAGCTGCCAGGAGCGGGCTCGCCTGGACCACTATTGCTCATGGTTTTGATGGCACAGGGGTACAAAGACAAGCGGGGGCCTGGGGCGATCACTGAGATGGTGGCTGGGGGTGCACACCGCCTGTGGGAGGTTGGGGTGTTTAAAGGAGTTTGCAGAGGGAGAGTCTGTGTTCTGGAGGATTCAGAGAGGAGCAGACTGTGGCTTCTCTCTGAGGCAGAGGTCTGGGTGTGGACAGTTTACTTTGCTCTGACCGCTGGAAAAGGCAGGAAAAGTCACCAGATCACAAAAGCCTCCAGAGAACAAAAGCCAAAAAAACCTGTTTTCACAGAGCCCAGCCCCTTGATAGGGGGCAGGGCAACTCCGCCAAAGCAGAATGGACTGAAAAACAATGTAGTTGGCCCCTCCCCAGAAGACAAGCAGGAAGAACAAGAGGACAACAATCACAGGGTCCCCATAAGACTGTAAAACCCCAACACCAGGGGAAAACAGTATATTAAGCTCCCGGTATTGCCTCACAGCCTGTATATTTCTTAGATACAACTTTTCTCTCCCTCTCTTTTTTCAATTCTTTCTCACTATTCTTGTTCTTTTATTTTTTTTACCTACTTACCATTTCAACTAGAAGTTAATACAACATATTCCATAGTAACTTTTTGATTTGAACTTTTTCCATACATATACTTTTTTCTTTTTTTTAATATGTATAGGTATAAGCTTCAATATAATCCTCTTTTCCCTATTCAATACTTCCTCTATACATATACCAGTTTTAATTTCTCTGTATCTCTGTAAAGTTGAGTCTTCTAACAAAGATAACAATATATACCCAGGAAGAACTGAAATACCCTTCCTTGCCCACATATAGGGATTATAACCACCTTCCTGTCATCCCTCCTTTTTGTGTTTTTATATTTTTTTCTTTTGTTGGTCTTTCTGTTTGTTTGTTTTTGTATTTAATAAATCTTATTCTTGGGGTTCATTTTGGCTGGGTTTTTTTTCTTTTTCTTTTGTCGGTCTTTGTTTTTGTACTTTATAAATATTACTCTTGGGGCTTATTTTGGCTGGGCTTTTTTTTTTCCTTTCTTTTTTGTGGTGACTTCCGATTGCTCTGAAACTTTCCAGGGTGCACCTTGCCTGGATCGTGGTTGATATTTTCAGCTATACATCCCTTCAGCCACCGCTCATCAGAATGACTAGGAGGAGGAACCCCTCACAGAGGAAATATTCAGAGATTGTGACCTCTGCCACAGAACTAATGGATATGGACATAAGGAAGATGTCAGAAATAGAATTCAGGGTGACAGCTCTGCAGACAATGGGTAGGTTGGAGAAAATCATTAGTAGCAACATAGATTCTCTAAGGGCAGAATGAGAGCTGATCTGGAAGAACTTAAAAATGCCATCAATGAGATCCAATCTAATCTAGATACTCTAGCAGCTAGGGTAAATGAGGCAGAAGATCCAGTTAGTGATCTAGAAGACAAACTGATAGAAAAGAAGGATCAGGAGGAGGCCTGGAACACACAGCTTAGAATCTATGAAAACAGAATTAGAGAAATAATGATGGCATGAAACGTTCCAATGTCAGAATTATTAGGATCCCTGAGAGAGTGGGAAGAGAGAGATGACTAGAAGATATAGTTGAACAAGTCCTAGCTGAGAATTTCCCTAATCTGGGGAATGGACCAAGTGTTCATGTCCTAGAGGCAGAAAGGACAACCCCCAAGATCAGCGAGGATGGAGAGACCTACTCGCTTGTGATTGTGAAACTTGCAAACCATAAAACCAGAGAAACCATCTTAAGTTTCTCTGGTTTTATGGCAGATTAAGAGGCAGATTCCTCATATACAGAGGGAGGAATATCAGAATAATATCAGACCTGTCCCCAGAAACCTGGCAAACCAGAAAGGGCTGGTAGACATTTTCAGGGCACTAAATGAGAAGAACATGCATAGCCAAGAATACTTTATCTGGCAAGACTGAGATATATCAGTCTGTAGTTTTCTATCATATAATGTCTTTATCTGGTTTTTGAAATAGGGTAATATTGGCCTCATAGAATAAATTAAGAAATTTTCCCTCTGCTTCTTTCTTTTTTTTTTTTTCTTTTTCCTGGAGAGACTGTGGAAGGTTAGTATTATTTCTTCCTTAAATGCTTAAAATACACCAGGAAAACAAACTGGTCCTGGTGTTTTCCTTTTGAAGGTTAATTATGGATTAAATTTTAGAAATACATTTAGGGCTACTAACGTTCTCTCTCCTTGAGAGTTTTATTAGTTTGTATTTTTCAAAGAATTTATTCATTTCATTTAAGCTATCAAATTTGTAGATATAGAGCTGTTCACTTTAATAGCTATGAGATCAATGTAATGACCACTCTTTCATTTCTAATATTTATATTTTGGGTCTTCTGTTTTTTCTTCATAAAAGGTTTACTAATTTTATTGATTTTTTAAAGAAATCTGTTTTTGTTTTCATTGATTTTTCTCTACTTCTATATTTGTCAATTTGATTTATTTCTGGTCTAATTTTTATTATTAATTTTCTTCCATTTGGGCTTAAATCATTCTTCTTTCTTTACTTTCCCAAGGTGGAAGCTTATGTTATTGATTTTAGACCCTTCTTCTTTCAGGATATAAATCATTAATGCTATAAATTTTCCTCTATGCACTGTATTCACTGCATCTCATACATTTAAAAAAGTTGTATTTTCTACTTTAGTTATTTAAAAATATTTTTTCTATTTTTGATTTTTCTTGAGGCTTCCTTTTGAAATGTTGATTATTAGTATTTAATGGCCCATCATGTGGTCTCTCTTTGTGAAGGTCCATTCTGTTGTTTGCTGGGATATTTTATGAATGTTGGTAGGGTTGTTTAGGACATCTAAATTCATATTGATTTTCTGCCTTTTGATCTATCACTTAAAGATAGAGATTTGTGGAAACCTCCAACTCTAACAGTGGATTTATTTCTCCTGACTATTGTAAATGCTGCAATAAACATAGGAATGCGTGTGTCTTTTCAAATTATTTTTTTCTTATTCATGGATAAATACCCAGGACTGTAATTATATGATCAATAGTAAATCTATTTTTAATTTTTTGAGGAAACGTCATACCATTTTCCATAGTGGCTATACCACTTTGCATTCCCACCAACAGTGCAAGAGAGCTCCTCTTTACACATCCTTGCCAAAACTTGTATTTTTTATTTTAGCCATTCTGACAGGTGTGAAGTGATATCTCATTGTGGTTTTGATTTGCATTTCCCTGATGATTGAGTGGATGTTGAGCGCCTTTTCATGTGTCTGTTCGCCATCTGTACATCTATTTTGGCCATTGGTACATCATGTTTTAATACAAGGCTAATTTATCCTGACTGCAGGTGACACTTTTTCTTCTAACTCTTGCATTGTGAACTTACACATTTAGGGATGTCAGACTTAGACATATAGGCATTGTTTAACATACTTTTAAATAGGTATTAAGGAGGGCACATATTGCATGGAGCACTGGGTATTATACGCAAAGAATGAATTATGGAACACTACATCAAAAACTAATAATGTACTGTATGGTGACTAACATAACAATGAAAAAAATAATTAACTTAAAAAATAAAATAAATAAATACCTGTGTAGATCCCAAGTTTTTCAAAACTTCTTTGACAACAGCTATGTTATTGGCCATTTATTTTATATAAACTTCAAGCTGTTCCTGATGGTTTGTAGAAACAAAAAAATTAGTCCTCGTCACATAATTTGTGAAATTTGCTTTGTTTTATAAATGAACCACTTCACCCTGGCCATGCAAACGTAGGGGCTTGAACCCTGGCAGAATTAGGTCCAAATCTTTGGGCAGATTACTTAACTCAGAACCTGTTTCCTCAACTCTGAAGTGGGGGACAGTAAGATTTATTTTGTAGGAATGCCATAGGTTTAAGCATAGTAAAAGAAAAGGATTTGGTTCTTTGGCTGGCAATGGTAGGCCCATAGTTAATGGCAACTATTTGAAACATCAATTACTTTACACACTTGGAGATTTTCTTCCTTAAAAAGCAAAAAGAGAGAAATTTGCCATATTGAAAAAAAATGCAGCCTTAAAAATCTCAATACTTCAAATCAAATACTTCTATTATTAAAGTTCAAAATGATTAAGATCAGATTTTAAGTTAAAAACTGTATTAGCTATAGAGGTTTCAGGGTAATATATTTTGATATATCTTTTTAAAACGCTGGGTTTTTTTTTTTAACCACAAACAATGCTCCTATTAAATGTGCTTTCCTTGCAGTATAACCATAATTTATAAAATCATTTACATTATAAATGTATAATAGGCATACCTATATTAATTTTAGTTTTTAATTTCGACTTTTCTAGGTTTCTAAAAAGGTCTCTGTCCTGTTTTATCAATAGAGAAAGCTAGCCCAGCACTTCTATTTTATTATTTTCAAAAATTTTATTTTATTTTTTCAGTGTTCCAAGATTCATTGTTTATGCACCAATCAGCACTTCTATTTTAAATTTCGAATGTATTTTATCAATCTATTCATATTAATACGTTTGTAATGCAGTGTTTTATTCTTTTCAAGGTCTGTTTTCTCCAAATTAAAAGGAAATTTGATTTTCATTATGATTTGAGAAATCATTATTTAAAAAATTTAAGTCTTATAGCTTTTTCTCAAGCAGACAAAAGCCAAGGAAAAAAAGGCCCACTCTGAGTCAGTGATTTTTGTAACCATTTCTTTATTGTTGAAAAAATTTCTATGCATTTTTCATTCTCTACCACAGGGTGGAGTATTGCTTTAAATATGGGATCTTTTTAAACTATCCATTTGTAACTATATTAATTCTATTACATAGATATATATTGAAGTAGTGCTTTAATGAATGCAGAAATTTTGAGTACTAAAATTTTGAACACTCTAAGAATCATTTGAATTACTACTCAGGTATAATTAAGAACAAACAGTAAACAAATATTTCATTGAATAGCCCCCAAAGGAAGAAAGCAAAGCAATCTATTCCAATCCTGTAGAGATCTTATGAAATAGCATCTTGAAATGGCATTTAATTTTCATGCAAATGTGTATGTTTTTTCCTCAGAAGCAGAAGTCATGGCATTGTCTACTATTTTGATTATTTATTTGTATTGTATACATGTATTTTTATTTCATTTTATTTTATGTATATATGTATTAATTGTGATAATATATAGTTTGTATTAAAAATATTTATTGAACTATATTCCATTTTTCTGGAAATATGGTTGTGCTACTGAATTGTTTCAGGATTATCATGCAAAAGACTTGACTTACTGACAAAAAGTCTGTTTATTGACGTTAAATAATTCCTAGCTAGGATACAGTAGTCTTTCAATTACTCAATGTACTTTTAGCTCAGATCAAGGGCAAATGATATCCTTGGAAGCAAAGGCTACTTGGTCTTTATGGATTTTTATAGACCTGGCAGTCATGAAATTACAACTTCATGACATCTCCCTGCCTAATCCCTCTTGTTTATTACTCAGTATATTAATGACAGGAGCTATGACTGGGCCACACCGCAGAGCCAATGACAATGATGCATGAAAGTAAAGAAAGCTTGTTGTTTAAGTAGTATTCTGTGGTTCGCATCTCAGACCTCTAGACGATGACAGAAATGCTGCTCTTAACTTACACCAGAATGCATGGGAATCCCTGTCCAGACTTATCTATCTTTTCAAAATATTTCAACTTTTGCGCAGTAGATACAGCAAATAAAAAAGGAAAAGGACACGTTCTCTAGCCCTCCACATCAACCCCAGTATGTCTACAGAGCCAAGATTAAGACATAACAAAGACAAATTCAAATTTGGGAAGAGAAAGATGATATTTCAAGTGATTGTTTCAGAACTGAAGAGTGGTTTAATTTTTCTTTTTTTAATTGTTGAGTGGTAACCAACCAAACATTTATGTTTAGCCTAACAATTTATTTTTTATTGAGGTGTAATTCATATAATATACAATTACCCATTTTAAAGTGTACAATTCAGTGACATTTAGTGGATTCAGAATGTTGTGCAACTACCATATTTCCCAGTTTCAAAACTTTTTATCACCTCAGAACACACTGGAACCATTAAGTAGTCTTCCCCATTCTCTGGTCCTTCTGTCCTTGGACAGTCACTAACGCACTCTCTGTCTCTATGCCTACTATGGATATTTCATATAAAAGGCATCATAGGATATATGAGCTTTTGTGTGGTTTCTTTTACTTAGCATAATGTTTTCAAGGCTTGGGGACATGGTGGCATGTATCAGAACATCATTCTTTTTATGGCTGAATAATATTCTGTTGTACGTATGTACCATATTTTATTTATTCATCCACTGATGAGCACTTGAGTTGTTTCCACCTTCTGGCCACTATGAAAAATGCCACAGTGAACACTGGCATACGAGAATCTGTCTGAGTTTCTATTTCCAATTCTTTTAGATTTTTGTCTAGGAGTAGAATTGCTAAGTCATACAGTAATGCTATGTTTAGCTTTTTGAGGAACTGCCAAACTGTTCTGTGCAGCAGCTATACCATTTTACATTTCCACCAACAATGTATGAGGGTTCCAATCTCTTCACATCCTTGTCAGTACTTGTTATCTTCCTTTTTAAAAAAATTCTAGCCATCTTAGTAGTTGTGAAGTGGTATCTCACTGTGGCTTTCATTTGCATTTACCTACTAAATATGATGTGGTGTTATTATTCATGTGCTATTGGCCATCTGTATATCTTCCTTGGGAAATGTCTATTCAAGTCCTTTGTTCATTTACTAAACTTTGTGTTGTAGAGGTTTAGGGGTTCTTTACATATCCTGGATATGAAACCCTTATCAGGTAAAGTACTTGCAAACATTTTCTCCCATTCTGTAGCTTTTCTTTCGTTTTCCTGGTATCATTTGATGCACAAAAGTTTTTAATGGTTATGAATTCCAATTTGTCTATTTTTTTCTTTTTGTAGCTTGTGCTTTTGGTGCCAAATCTGGAATCTTACTGCCAATCATGAGGCCATCAAGAATTACCCCTATGCTTTTTGTTCTAATAATTTCATAGTTTTAGCTCGTACATTTAGCTGTTGATCCATTTGAAGTTATTTTTTACATATGAAGTGAGGTAGGAATCCAACTCAAGTCTTTTGTATATGGCTACTAAGTTGTCTCAGCATGTTATGTTACATATGTTTACGAACTATTCTTTCCTCATTGAATGGTCTTGGCACCCTTGTAAAAAATCAATTATCTATAGACAATTATTTCTGGACTCTCATTTCTATTCCGTTTGTCTAAATTTGTATCTTTTTATAAGTACCACACTGTTTTAAATACTCTAACTTTGCAGTAAGGTTTTTTTTTAAATATTTTATTTATTTATTTGGGAGAGAGAGAGAGACCACAAGTAGGCAGAGAGTCAGGCAGAGAGAGAGGAGGGGAAGCAGGCTCGCCACCAAGCAGAGAGCCCGATGTGGGGCCCGATCCCAGGACCCTGAGATCATGACCCGAGACGAAGGCAGAGGCTTTAACCCACTGAGCCACCCAGGCGCCCCTGCGATAAGTTTTAAAATCAGGAAATGTGAGTCCTTCAACTTTGCTTTTCTCTTTTGATGTTGTTTGGACTACCTGGGGCCTCTTAAAATTTCATGTGAATATTTGGATCAGGTTTTCCATTTCTGCAAAAAAGACAAGTAGAATTTTCATAGGAATTTCATCGAGTTTGTAGCCCACTTTGGGGTGTATGGCCATCTTAAAAATATTAAGTCTTCCAATCCATGGACACAGAATGTTTTTTATTTATTTAGGTCTTTTAATTTTTTTTTCAGCAATGTTTTAGTTTTCAGTCTTTTAACTCTGGTTAATTTATTCCTAGGTATTTTATTCTTTTGGACGCTATTGTAAATAGCATTATTTTCTTCATTTCATATCAGGTTGTTTATTGCTGGTGTAAGGAACACAACTGTTTTTTGCATGTTGATTCTGTAAGCTGTAATTCTGCTGATTTTTTCTAGTAGCCCCAGTTGGATTTTTGGTGTTTTGTTTTTGATTCTTTAGGATTTTCTATACATTGAATCTTGTCATCTACTAATAAAGATACTTTTTCCTCCCTTTTATTTGGATACTTTCTATTTCTTTTTTCTTGCCTAATTACTCTTGCTAGGACTTCCAATACAATGTTCAATAGCATTAGTGAAAGCAGGCATCCTTGTCTTATTCTTGATCTTAGGGGGAAAGCTTTTGGTTATTTACCATTGAGTATAATGTTAACTGTGGGTTTTTTGTGAATGCCGTTTATTATATTGAGGAATTTTCTTTCTATTCCTAGTTTGCTGAGTGTTTTTAATTATGAAAAGTTGCTGGATTTTGTCAACAGTTTGTTTGTTGAGATGATCATTTTTGCTGTTGTTCCTTTGTTCTATTAATGTAGTGTATTTTATTGATTGATTGTCTTGTATTGAACCACTGTTGCATTCCTGTGGTAAATTCCAGCCGACACTGGTGTACAAATATTTTAATGTGGTCTTGGATTTGCTTTGCTGGTTTTTTGTTGAGGACTTTTGCATTTGTTTTAATAAGGGATATTTATCTGTTGTTTTCCCTTCTTTTGTAGTATATTTGTCTGGCTTTGGTATTAGGATAATGCTAGCCTCATAAGACATGTTAGGAAGTGTTCCTTCCTCTTCTATTTTTGGGGAAGAATTTGACTAGAATTGGTATTAACTTCTCTTCAGATGTTTGGTAGAATTCATCAGTGAAGTCATCAGATTATGGTGTTTTCTTTTTTGTAATGTTTTATATTACTTCCTGATTCAATCTCTTTGTCATAAGTCTGAGATTTTCTATTTCTTCCTGATTCAGTTTTGGTGACATATATTTTATACTTATTTTCTATATGTCTTATATCTTTTTTCTCCTCATCTCTTCCAATACTGTCTTCTTTGTGTTTGATTGATTTTTTTCCTAATAAACCATGTGACTCCCTCTTCATTTCTATATATTTCATATATATAATATATAAAATAAACATATATTTAAATTGGGTTTACTGAGATATAATTTATACACAATAAAATTCACCCCCTTTAGCATATAATTCTATGAGTTTTGTTAAATGTATACTACTGCCACAATCAATACATAAAATAATTCCCTCCCAACTAAATATTCAGTTGAGCTTTTGTATAAACTCTCTCCATAATGCCAGTCCTTCACAACTACTGCTCTGTTCTGTCTTTATAGACTGTCCTTATAAAATCATACAGCATATAGACTTTTTTGTCGTTAGAATAGTTAACATAAAATATGCCCTCTTAGCAAATGTTTAAATATATAATACATTTTGTTAACTATAGGCAATATGTGGTCCAGTAGATCTCTAGGACTTATTCATCTTGTATAATTAACATTCTGCACATTTTGACTAATATCTTTCTGTTTCCCCCTTCCCACAGACCCTTACATTCATATTCTACTCTGTGTCTATGAATCTAATTAGATTCCTTATATAAGTTGTCTCATGTATTATTTATCCTTCTGTGTCTGGCTTATTTCACTTAGAATCCTCTAGATTCATCCATGTTGTCACAAAAGGTAGAATTTTCTTGTTTTTAAAGGCTGAATAATATTCCATTGCAAGCATATACCAGATTTTCTTCATTTATCCTTTTGTTGATGGACATTTATATTGTTTTATGTCTTGGGTATTGTGAATCATGCTGTGATAAACATGGGAATGCAGGTATCTCTTCAAGATCCTGATTTCATTTCTTTTGGATATATATCCATAAGTGAGATTGCTGACATGGAGATATGGTAGTTCCATTTAAAATTCCTTGGGGAACCTCCATCCTGTTTTCCATAGTGGCTGTATCAATTTACATTCCCACCAATAGTGCATAAGTTCCCTTATGCACTATTGCAGTAGTTCCCTTCTCTCCATATCTTCACCGATACTTGTTACCTCTCATTATGTTGGTAATAGCCATTCTGACAGGTGTGAAGTATAATCATGATTTTGATTTGAATTTCCATAATGATTAATGATGTTGAGCACCTTTCATATATCTGCTGACAACCTGTATGTCTTTAGAAAAATGTCTATTCAGGTTCTTCTCCCATTTTCAAATTGGGTTATTTGTGTTTTCATTCTTCTTCTTGCTATTGAGTTCTATGAATTCCTTTTATATTTTGGATATTAACCCCTTATCAGATATATGGTTTGAGATTATTTTATTCCATTCCACAGGTTGCCTTTTCATTTTGTTGATGATTTCCTTTGCTATAGAGAGCTTTTTAGTTTGTTGTTGCTCCATTTGTCTATTCTTGCTTTTCTTGTGAAGAAAAAGCCATTTCTTGTGCTTTTAATATCATATCCAATAATAATTGCAAAGACCAATATCAAAAACTTTTCTCCTGTTTTCTTTTAGCAATTTTATGGTTCCAAGTCTTACATTAAAGTCCTTAATAAGCTCTGAGCTATTTTTTGTGTATGGTATCAGATAAGAGTCCAGTTTCATTCTTTTGCATATGGATATCCAGTTTTCTCAATACTTAATGAGTTATAAAGAAAGCTAATAAGTAACAACAAATGTGAATAACACTGTAGACAAGGTGGAGCTATCAGACACATACAGTACCATCCCACCATAGCAGAATACACATTATTCTTACATGTGTAGAACATTCCCCAGGACAGATCATACATTGGAGAAGTCTTAAAAATATAAAAACAAGTCTTAAAAAATAGAAGAAGATTGAAATCACATCAAGCATATTTTCTGATCACAATGACATGAAGCCTGAAATCAATAAAAGAAGGAAAACTGAAAAATTCAACAAATGTGTGGAAATCAAATAGCACATTCCTGAACAACCAATGGGTCAAAGAAGAAATCAAATAGGAAGTCAGAAAGTATGTTGAGACAAACAAAAATGAAAACACAGCATACCAAATCTTATGGGATGCAGTAAAAGCAATCATAAAAGAGAAGTTTATAGTGATAAATGATGACATTAAGAGAAAAGAAAAATTTCAAATACACAATCTAATTTTACACCTCAAGGAATTAGAAAATGAACAAACTAAACTGAGTTAGCAGAAGGAAGGCCACAATAAAGGGCTGAAAAAAATGAAGCAGGGACTGGAAAGACAATAAAAAAATTAACAAAGCTAGTGTTGTTTTTTGGAAAAGATAAACAAAATTGACATACCTTTAGCTACACTCCTCCTCCCCTACAAAAAAGGACAGAAATAAACAAGATGAAAAATGAAGAGAAGACATTACAACTGACACCAATATGAAGGATCATAAGAGGCTGTTATGACCAACTATACTCCAAAGAATTGGACAAACTGGGAGAAAGGAATAAATTCCAAGAAACATATGACCTACCAAGACTAAATGAAGAAATAGAAAATCTCTATAGACCAATTATTGCTAAGGAGTTTAATTAGTAATTTAAAACCTTTCAACACACTAAGTAGGGAACCAGATGGCTTCCCTAGTAAGTGCTACCAAAGGCTTAAAGAAGAATTAATACCAATGCTTCTCTGCTCTTCCAAAAACTGAAGAGGAGGAAACACTTCCAAACTCACTTTGTGAAACTAGCATCATCCTGATACCAAAACCAGACAAGGACACTTCAAAAAAACAAAATTACAGGTGAATATCTTTGATGAACATAGATGCAATAAACCTCAACAAAATTTTAGCAAATTAAATTAGACAGCAAATTAAAAGGATCATACAGCATGATCAGGATGAATTTATTGGGCTTAAAAATGATTCAACAAGTGCAAATCAATAAATAATAAAAGGGAGCATAAAAACCACATGATCACCTAAGTAGGTATATAAAAAGCATTTTAACAAAAATCAACATGTTTTCATGATTAAAAACTCTTAACAAGCTGGGTAAGAGGAAACATACCTCAACATAATAGAACACATTTATGGCAAGCTCAGAGCTAAAATCATACTCGATGATTAAATGCTGAAAGCTTTTTCTCTAAGATCAGGAACAAGACTAGAGTGCTTGCTCTCACTACTTTCCTTCAAGATAGTACTGGAAGTTCTTGCTAGAATAGTTAGGGGAAAAAATATATATGTGCGCGCACACACACATATATTATATAAAAGAAAGGAAGAAAAGTCATGCAAATCAGAAAGGAAGAAGTAAAATGAATTCTGTTTGCAGATGGCATGATATTGTATATTGGAAAACTTAAAGACTCTCATCATTAAAATGTTAGCACTAATAAATTCATTTATATTGCAGGACATAAAATCAATATACAAGACTCAGTTGCATTTATATATATTGCCAATGAACTTTCTGAAAAGGAAATTAAGAAAGCAATTTAGTTTATAATAGCACCAAAACATATAAAATACTTTGGAATAAATTTAACCAATAGGCATAAGGTCAGTACATTGAAATTAGAAGACACTGATGAAAGAGTACGAAGAAGACAACAGTAAATGCAAATATATCCCAAGTTTATTCCCCATCCAACGCACAGATGGGTCTTTGAAAGATCAAAGGGGTTATTCTGTGTTCAGCTCATAGACTGTTTTCTGTTTATGCCAATCATTAGGTCCTGTGTCCACAGATATGTATTTCTATGTATGTAAGCTTCAATTACTATTAAAAATGATGATAAATTTCTGGAGTGAATTTTAATTTGTATTCAAACATCTTGTCTTATCCCCTAGAGTATAAATGTCCTAAGGTACTGATTTTCGTCTTATACTCCCACTCCCTCTTCCTTTGAAAACTGTAACAAGGACCCAATATTTGATAGTTTCATTGACTTTTTTCTCAACAGTTTCCATTAAGTTTACCTATAAAAAGTGGTAGGATTTATGTCAATGTTCCAACTGCAGGTGGCACTGACTGACTTAATTTGTCAGCTCTGTTCTTAGTTATTCTTTCTTAACCTGGAAGTGAGCAGAATACGACACATCATGAATCATGTTGAAGGAAAAGCCTGAAGAATGGTTCCTTTGAGGGAGCAGTTTCATGTGGGAAACCATTTTCTCTTTTTATCTATTGTGCTCCTAAGAGTCCAGCCAGGACCGCATCTGTTTAGTTTATTTGAAATATCTTAGTGTCTAGCATGGTGACGTGAATGTGTAGAAATTTGATAAATGCTGTATCATGATAGTAGTGGCTATCATTTCTAGAATGACTATGAAACCCATTCACAAATGATTTGATGCTGTGATGTCATGGTATGACCCGTTTTGTCTCCATATTTCTTTTACTAGAAGCCTTGAACTACATTTGTTTAAATATTCAACATATCATAGGAGGGAATCATAGAAGCTACCTAGTCCATATGCCTTATTTTACACAGGAAGAATTAAGAACAGGAAGATTTAACTTGTTCAATATAAAGAGTATAGTTGGCTCCAGATCTAGCAGAAAAAAATAGGTCTTCTGATCCTAAGCACAATGATATTTCTACTATACTAAAAGAAGTTGGTTTTACTATTATAAAATGGTAATTTATTGCTCTTCTTAAAAAACCATGTTTTAGAATTCACAACAGAATACAAGGATACTGAAAAAAAGGCACCTCGGTGGCTCATTGGGTTAAGCCTCTGCCTTTGACTCAGGTCATGATCTCAGGGTTCTGGGATCGAGCCCTGCATGGGGCTCTCTGCTCAGCAGGGACCCGGCTTCTCCCCTCTTTCTCTCCCTGTTTGCCTCTCTGCCCACTTGTGATCTCTGTCTGTCAAATAAATAAATAAAATCTTAAAAAAAAAAAGGATACTGAAAATGACTTGAATGTATTCCTTCCCAAGTTGAAGATTCTGATAGGGTGGATGGACCTATCCCATTTTATCAGGCATTTATTGAATAATAATGAAATTCAGAGCTAGGAGAATACAACCTAATTAAGTCTAGTTGTGTAGCCAATTTCAACTTCAGCTGACAAAGGAAACTGACAGATTCAAGTGAATAGAACTTCAGGGTGTATGTTAATATTGGCTTCAGGGAATTAAAAAAATTTTTACAGACTTACCTCCCTGGTGAGATGACCAGTGTTGAAAGCAAGTCTCCTTTATAGTGACCCAGGTATCGATTTATGCTGGAGTTCAGGGAAAAGACTGTGAATTTCATAATACACAATATTGTATATATTCTGACATTAGTGATTTGCATTGGCTGAGGCAAATCGATGTAGTGTAAGAGGAAAAGCCTATACATCCCAAAGTAGGCTTGATGCAAAATACAGCTACCACAACAAACCTCAAAAGACATTTGTTCATTTGGTTAATTTTGTGGCCAAATGTTTTATTTCATAATTCTGGAAGTCAACCAACTCCCTGTTCCCTCACTACATTTCAGCACTGAATAAATACAGTGCTGGACTTGGCCCACTGAAAACGACCTGCTATCACTCATGCAGGCAAAGCCACAGATTCTGAATTGATTTGGTCCTCCTTCTGGATTGTGGTAGGGAAAATAAACGCACACAGTGACTTATGTCTGTTTCTTCAGGTGACTTTCACCTTGCCTGACTGATTTGTGCTGGAGGGACCACAGAGAGACCTTCCTCTGCTGCTCAGCAACCAAAGGTCAAGATACTTTCATGCCTCTCTCTCTCCTTTTCCTTCCTTCTGGGATTGATCTTGTTCTTTCAGGCCTTATATTATTGTCACGCCTCCTTTTTTTTTTAATCCCTTTAATTTTGTGATTAATTGCACATTTCTTTTAAGTATAATACAAAACTATTTATTATTTTACAAAAGAAGAATTCTTATGCAGAGTAAGCAGAGTCTTCTCTTTGCCTCTGGTCCCAGCCAGGCTGAGCCATTTGCTGTTCCCCACAGGGCTGAGGCAACTTCATCTCTTTCTCTGTGTGTGTGTGTGTGTGTGTATGCTGCTTCATTTGCCTAAAATGTCCATTCTTTCCTTCTAAGACTTAGCTTTATCATTACCTCAAAAAGACTTTTCTTGTCCCATTTGGTCTGGATTAAACGCTTCTCACTGTATTTCCTACATTATATCCTGTTTCATCATTCTACTCCTCACAGTATATTCTTAATGCCATTTTGTTGCCCTTACGCACTCTACCACTTCCTCATAGGCCAACATAGAGCAATCACTGGCTTCTTTTTTTCTATAGCCTACACTCTGCATAGGGCCTGACACACTTGATGGTTGAATAAATGGATAGGCATTTGGAAGAAGAATCAGCTTGGGGACTGCTAATTTCAAACATACATTTTATAGAAAATACTTATGTGATATAGATGAAAGAGAATTAGATCTAGAATCAGAGGACACGAGGCATGACCGAGACAAGAATCTCAGCCAGCCCTCATTTCAATTTCCTCCTCTGTAAAATAAAATTGTAACAACTGATTTCTTATGATAAAAACAATTCTTAGAGACAGATTCCTTTTTTTTTTTCATTATAAGAGTGAAGTGGCTTGGAAGCTTCTAGTCAGTCAAACAACTATATATGGAGGCCTTAATACATATTTGTCACAGTGTACATTTATAAATGAACATTTGTAAATGTTCATAGCACTTTAAAAAATAATTATTTTAAAATTATTTTTAAATATAAAAATAATTTTAAAATTTAAATATTTTTAAATATTTAAAATTATTTAAAAAATAATTCAGAGCTGAACTGACACATAAATGTTCAAATAAATATATGTTTTAACCTTAACAAAACTAACTTGGACCATGATTCATATGTGTGTATGTATAGGAAAAGGAAGTACCAACTCAGAATGGTTGTGGGAGAAGTGCTGTAGGAAAGGAATTTTACAACTTAAGGAATGAGGACCAGTGAAGAATAATAGGATTTTAAAACTGAATGGGTCCTAGAGTCACCTTTCTCTTTTGATTTAGAACAAATTCAGTTGATATTTGATGAATTGTAGCCCAATCAAAGAATATACAGAATCCTACCTGTTACGGATGATTCTGAATCTGGTACTCTTACCACCACAACATCTGAGCTCTTTTATGATGGCTGAGGCTATAGCCAGGAGTGACAAGGCACATGTAAAGCCAAGGGTAGAAAGAAAAAGAAAAAAACATAGTGGAGTCAAGGCCCTTGAAATTCCAGCTAAATATTCTAGACAAAATCCAGACATATATTTCAAATACTACATGAAGCAAATATCTGCTTTTATTTTTCCTGCCCAGTATCACTTTCTTTGATAAGAAAACTCTACTTTTCCTCAATGAACTATCTCTTTCAGACTTTCAGTCCTTGTAGCTTAAATGGAGCCTCTTTGTCTAGGAGCAACCTTGTTGCTAATCTGTGTATTTCTAACTTATTTATCTTAGATATTTGTAGAGTAAACATTTCAAAGTAAAAATTAAAACTTTTCCTCATAAAACTAAAAAAAAAATTTCAAAGTAGATAAAAGAATGTTTTTTTTTATCTAACCTTTGAAAACTCTGCAATGACTCAATGATGATCATCTTCCATTCTATAGTAGCATATCTATGCCGTATTTTAGTTAAATACTTATTGAAGACTGTTTTCCACCTCTGACATTGTGAACCTTGGCCTTTAACTGCTATAATCTTTTTAAATATATTTAAACTTCATTCCCA
Source organism: Mellivora capensis (assembly GCA_004024625.1). Lineage (NCBI taxonomy): Eukaryota > Metazoa > Chordata > Mammalia > Carnivora > Mustelidae > Mellivora > Mellivora capensis. The sequence continues at coordinate 165,313 of PISX010000643.1, forward strand.
ACTCTTCTAAATACATGGTTTCCATCACGAGGCTTCTACTAAACCCTGTTCCATACAGCTTCTTAGGGTCCACACTCCATATTATCTATTATAACAGCATTGATTTTTCTCTTTGTCAAGTGTTTTTTTGAACATTGTCTCTTTGTTTGACAAAAGAATGCTGGCTCTGCAGATAGACACCTTTGGCTTTGAATGCTGGCTCTATCACATATTAGCTATGTGATCTTGGGAAAGCTATTTAACATCTTTCAGCATAATTTTCTGTATTTGCAAAATATGTAATTATTTATAGCTACCTCATGTGCCTATTGTAGGTATAGAGTAATATAGATAAAACATGTAATAAATGTATCAGAGTTCATGGCACTTAGCACTCTAAACATTAGATAATATTGTTATCATTATTCTTATTCCAGAGCATTCACGTGAGCCATTCTTTTCCACTTTTGTTAGGTTGTTAAATTTTTATAGCATCTTTCCGTATTTTGAGAGCTGAGTCAGGTTTTACTTAAAGACACAAATTCACTATTGCTATTGGGTCCTTTGCTGGTCATTTGATAATAAAATAAAATATTTATCTCTAATAACTCTAAGCATGTTAGAGAACAGATAGATAGACATTTGCCAGTGTGTCTATCTCTGCTATCACTGGACTCCAGCATCTGTCTTAAGGAAGGACCAAGAGCTTGTATGTCTTACTATCTACAGCTCCTGTAGCATGTGACTTGGAAATAAGAAAGGGAGGGAGAGAGATAGGAAAGAGATACCAAAGAATTAACTCATAGTATTTCCAGATTTTTTATTCTGAATTCTAGAAAACATTTGAAAGTGGTGCATGGAAATTATATATGTTTACATCATACACATATGTATATATATTTTTCCCATATAATTAAAATGTCAAAAACTATCCAAATTCCTCATTAAACTATAATGTGTACAATATTTCTTTGAATGAATGTGCCAATTGATCTTTTTAAGTGTGTCAAGACAGAGATATTACTTTGCTATACATTTTGTGTAAGTACATTTCATTTGTTCAACAAAATTACCGATTAACGTACTGTGGGATGAGCAATACTCTAGATGCTGGAAATGTGCAGACAAATAAAATACGATCTCTGCTTTGCTATAGATTACAGATCAGTAAAGTAGAAAAGCTAGTAGGTAGAAAAATTGTGATATAATATGGCAAGCATGTGATTCTATGGAGTTATTAAGTGAGCGCAGATCTGAAGAATGACATAACTAACAAAATGGGAAACTGAATGGTTGTCCTAACACTAGGTTTTGGTTTGGTTATTTTTGCCAGAACAAAATACATTTATTTATAAACTTTAAAAAATTAATTCTCAATTTTGCTCTCTCACAGTTTAGTCTTTGAAGACCCCTCAGTAATTCTCTTCCTCCCTTCCTTTTACAGATGCCCATATTTTCTTCTCTAACTCAACTCTAACTTTTGCCTCTATCATTTCTCTCCTTCCAAAAGTGGATGTTAAGGGCATAGTAAAAAGTGAAGGCAGGAGTGGGGGCACGATAAAATTAGTGGGGTACAAGCAGGTAGATCTTTTGGTGCAATGACAGAAACTCAGTTCCTACTTGCTCAGGCAAGAAAGGTGGCGTATCATCCTTCACAACCAAACCATAATGGTGAGGGATACGCCATCCTCCACTAGGCTGTGAGGGGATTTGAATACTGACAGGATCCTCTCACCATTTCACATGCCTGCTATTTTCAGGCCTACTTCCCTCTTCCAGACAACTTCATGGTGTTGAAACAAGGGCTCCTGGTAGCTTCCAGGCTATAATGAGTCCTTCTGTAAGCTTCCACTTGAAAAACTCTTCAGAAAAATTTTGATTAGATAGATGTGACGTGAACAATGAACAAGGAACAACGTGACCACAAGACTGTGGCTCTTGTTCAACTATCCAGTGGTGGAAGAGGAAACAAGAACACATTTGAGAAGAAGGGGAATGAGGGGAAGGTCAAACAGAAGCAGTCATACATACATGCTGGCTTTCAAGAAATGTTTACTGAGTTCTTACTATGGGCCAAGCATGAGACATGCTGCCATAGTCTAATGGGCAAGAATAATATTATTCAAATGATCTATAAGTAAGCCTTCTCAACGGAGGACAGGGGCAGTTGCCCTGTTTCAGGAGAATTCCACTTTCCAGCATTTCCCTGAACCTGACTACGGCCAGCTTCAACAGGCTGGGGTCAGTTAGGAAAACTGGTTTAACTCCCACTGGTTTAACTCTTCCAAGAATAAAAGGTTTCACTTAGAAATTAGGTTTTATATGGATGTTGGAAGATCTGGAAAGGGAAGATCAGAGATTTGCCATGGAAAATCAAGGGCACCACAGCTGGAAAGTCAGGGAAGTTGGCCTGGAGAGTCAGGAAAGACCACTGCCATCTGAAGCTATGATACGGTAGTTCTCAAGTGCTCACTAAAAAGATGCTGTGATTTTCATGCTTGCCTACAAGTCTGGCTGCCACCACGTCCACACAATAATATATTTAGCTTCTCTTCTGCTGTCTAAACCTCATGCAACTTCCTCTCAAAGGGAAAAGGGCAATCTTACCCAGAATGAAATAAGGAAGAGGAGTGTGGGGAACATAATCTCCCAGACCTTAGAAAGGTGTAGTTATGATGCTGAGTTGGCAGCGGACATTCATCCCAGCATCCTTACCCTGATTCAGATGTTAACATGTTAGCCAACCCTTACTGATGACTAGCTCCTGCCAGTCACGGTCCTCAGCATGTCATGTTTTCTCATTGAAGCCTTATAGCAGCCCTAGTGTTGGTGCAGGATAAAGGGAGTAGCAGGGAGAGAGAGCTTTAGCTTTCACCTTTTATAGATAAGAAAACTAAAGCTAAGAGAAGGACCTGACCCATAGTTCCACCGCTGATGTCACAGTGGAGCTGTACTTCAAATGCAAATCTCTGGCAAGAGAAACTGATTTCTGAACTGCACATACCACTGTCTCTCTAATCTATTCCTTATTTGATAAAATTGTTATGGCGCAGGGAATCAAAGGCAGTTTTTTCTCTCATGCAGTGTCACTGAAGATGGCACTTCTAATTTCAATGACTCTTGTAAAAGAGCCATTGGTGAAGATAAATCTAGATGTATAAGGTTTAAAGTTCTGAAAGATAGATGGACTCCCAAAGGAAATTTCAGCAATTGTGAGGAAAGCTAAGTAGAATGTATACACCATGGATGGATTGGATTTTTTGTCCAAAATTATTTAAGGCAAACAAAAAGTGTTTGGAAATTTTATCAATAGTATTAATCTTTTAAAAACTGGGAAACAGTAATTCTGCTGGGCAATTAAAAAAAAACACCTATATCCTTGTGAGTTGTAACATAGTATGAAAGTATGTTGAAATGAAGAAAGGTACTATTGCAATGAGAGTGAAAGGTAGTTATAATGGAATATGAAAAAAAGAGAGCTTGCCGGGGGAAAAAAAATACTGATGGTTATCAGACCAATTTTAGAAAGGAACAGAGAAAAAGAGAAGGAGCAAGAGAGTAAGAGAATAGTGAGTGTGTGAGGGAAACTGTGTATGGAAGATTCAAGTAACACATCCTCTCCTCAAAAGGAAGAAATCTGTAGTACAACAATGTTCTAAGGGCTTAATGAAGAAGCCTTCAGTCCCATTCTAGTCTTTCTGTATGATCTCATACTCCTCAAACAATTTCTGCTTGCTAATTTGGCTTCTAAATGGTTTGATATTAGGAGTGGGGTATCGTGTATAATAGAAATGATCTTTTTGATTACTGGAAGGATGTCTTCCAAGATAAATACATACATCTGAAAATTGCCTTATAAATGTATTTCTGGTACATATATAATCAGACTCATAACTTTCTCGAGATCTCAACATACAACTGATATCCTGAAATCCCGGACATAAAAAGCTGAGAGCCAAATACTAGGCCACTATGATGACTCCTTCAATATTCAGAAATCTCACGGATGTCATCATGATGTGACCTGCAGCCTTAGCATCCTGTATCCACAAGAGAAGAATGTAGGGTGTGTTTTGGTCCAGATGCAGGTGAGAAAATTGTGTCAAATGCATACCACTGACAGTTAGTGTCCTGTAATTCTGATTTCTCAGCTTATAGGAGGAATATGTTACAGGGCTATCTCCATTTGGTATCTGTGATGATTTAAAAACCTGTTAAGGGGCACCTGGGTGGCTCAGTGGGTGAAGCCTCTGCCTTCGGCTTGGGTCATGATCTCAGGGTCCTGGGATTGAGCCCCACATCGGGCTCTCTGCTCAGCAGGGAGCCCGTTTCCCCCTCTCTCTCTGCCTGCCTCTATGCCTACTTCTGATCTCTTTCTCTGTCAAATAAATAAATAGAATCTTTTGAAAAAAGAAAGAAAGAAAAAAAGTAAAAACCTGTTAAAAGGAAGGCAGCAAAACTATCCACCACCTGAAGGGTAACAGTTTTAACTAATAATAGGTTCCCCATTTCAGGGAGGTGGAGTCAAGACATGAAATTATTATTATTTTTTATATTTATGAGACACAAGCAACAAATTATCTATGATGGAATGGTATTCTTTAATCCTTTTGGTCAAAATGACTGTATTTGCATATTCTAACAATAAACATCATCAAATGTGAGGTAATGAAACATAGAGCTGCTAATTCCCAATTCTTTCACTCCAAATTTTGAGAAGAAAACAGAACGCCACTGTGAGAAGCAAACAGGCTACCTTTAGTATTTGATAGCCACTCAGCTGAACTATAAAGAGTTCTCAAAGGAAATGCTGTCTGGTTATTCCTAGATACTTTCTACAAAGTCTTTACGTTTCTTTTCATTCAGCTGGCAAAAGCTACCTCATGCCAACCTGTCACCATTCTATCATCTTCTACCACTGAAAGTCAAAACCTTTGCTGAGGTGGCTTAGAAGAAAACACAAAACTGTAAAATTTTCAGTAAATAAGCCCCCCTCGGCAGCAGCAGGCAGCACACATTGATTGTGAAACCCAGTGCACTCCCAAGAGTCTTTTACTATCTACTCTTAGGTTGGCTGTTACACTGTAGCTGGGAAAATGAGAAATACAAGTAAGTAGAAAGAGCCAGGTGGCGTGGGGATTTGGTAAGGGCACTTCTCGTTTCTGGAAGTCTGTATGAAAAATAATGCCGAAACCAAAATCCAAACGTGTTGGGTTGAGTGAGCCCAGTCTTTGGATATTTGGCTGCACAAATTCAAAAGGCCCAAGCCTTCCAGCCAAACACAATGTGACTGGCAGCTCATGGAGATGGCTGGAATGGAAACAGCAGGCATGTGGATCAGAGTTGAGGTGAGTGAACAAATGTACGGATCCCCGGAGAAAGAGTGTGGAGAGAGGGAGAGACAATATTTTGGCATTCAGGGAAATTTCTGGATTCAGCACATCACATTGAATAAAAGATAATATGTACTTGGCAATAGATATGAAGCTTAATGACTCATTAGTTGAGATAAATCTAATTCCTTTTGAAAGAAGTTCTATCTCAGGTTGCAGACTGAGTAATTATGTATGTCAAGAAGCAACTTTTTTATTTATAATCAGAATGGGGATGAATCTGAATAGTAGTAAAAAGGAAAATGGAGAAATAATGAATAAAAGGTTTCAAAGTAGTGGAAAAGTACTTGGGCAGGGGTAATAAACTGGAAAAATGTGAGCATTCAGTTTGTAAACACGTGATACATGGCCCTGTTGAGCTGATTTTTATTTTGTCTAAGTTGGTGTTCTCAACAGTAAATCTTCTACCAGCTAATTACAAAATGAAAAGAAAAACACACACAAACACACATGCTCACTGCCATAAAAATTCAGGCTTTAACCTGAATCTCTAAACATGTGGTAACAAAGAATGCAAATATGTAGTAGAGTCTAACAGAATCAGCAGCACCTGATTACCTAATTTGAGGCACTTTTGTTCTGTAATCTGAAGTACATGATCTACACATCCATGCTGAACTGTCTCTGAAATGACAAAGTTATAATGGAGAAAGGCCTGATGTGGAATAAACTTGGGTCTGAGAAGACATATGAACATGTTACAGAAAAGGAAGGAAAGAAGTCAGGAGGGAGGGAGAGAAGAGGGAATGAGGGACGAAGGAAAGAGGGAAAAAGAGAGGGAGAGGAAGGGAGCAAGGATGAAAGTTGGCTGATGTAACTCATAACAATATTGTAAAAATATATACTTAGGGAATCCTGTGTGTTCCGATCCAGATAATTATGGGTTAGAATAACAGGCTAGTAATAATAAAGATTCCTCAAGGTATATGTATTACATAAAGTGGGAAAATGAGGGGGGTATGCTCTGAAGAATGATGTGGAGATAAAGACAATTTGTGTTGTAATGTACCACAGAAAGTTTCTATGAAGGCAGTGTTCCAGCCAGTGGCACAGAGGACTGCTTTGACAATGATAATCAAGTTTATATGTAACAATATGTAGAGAACTGTACTCTATATAAACCAAATAAGAATGGACATATTTGTAAATTCCATGTGGATTATTTTGAAGAGAACTGTTTGACTGCATGTTTGTTTCTCATCATACAAGAAAGATGACACTCGAACATAGTTCTCGTTAGGCTTACCTGAGTTAAATACAGTTCTCAGAGGGCTGGTGAACTCTTATTTTTTCTCTTCTATGCAACAAGGTAGACTGGAAAGCAATGGATAGAGAATATTATTTTCTAGGGATGGCCTTATATTTGCTTTTCTCTTTTAAAAGAAGGAAATCATCTGTATATTTTAGTTCTTAATTTTCTTTTTTTTTAAGATTTTATTTATTTGACAGACAGAGATCACAAGTAGGCAGAGAGGCAGGCAGAGAGAGAGAGAGAGAGAGAGAGAGAGTAAGAAGCAGGCTCCCTGCCGAGCAGAGAGCCCGATGTGGGGCTCGATCCCAGGATCCTGGGATCATGACCTGAGCTGAAGGCAGAGGCTTCAACCCACTGAGCCACCCAGGTGCCCCAGTTCTTAATTTTCACTGTAATTTGCTTGGGCACTTATTACAACATACCAGTGTGTCCCTAAGACCAACCCCTCGTAGTAAAGAACTCTTAAAAAACAAGAGATAAAAAGACCAAAATCATTTAGAAAAGTGTGCAAAGATTATTAATAGACAGTTCATAGGCAAATATATACAAATGGCCCTTAAACATACAAAAAGATGCCCATATTTAATCTTTGTCCACAAATTCCATTTTTAATAATTTAACTTAAGGATACATCCCCCAGAATATAAAAGCATATGCTCAAGGGTTTTCACTGAAGTATTATTTGCAATATCAAAATATTGGAAATGACCTAAAGGCCCATACATAGGACAGTGTTTGAATAAACAGAGGTACTTTCATAAAATGGAAGACTACCAAGCTATGAAGAGTGAATATCTCTAGCCACTGATATTGAGGGATTTCAAGGATATTACATTAGATTAAAAAAAAGGAATGGACAAAACTTTTCTATGACACTCTACCTTTGTGTGAGAAAAAGGCCATGAGTATGCATGCATATTTCCTTACTTCTTTCCATCTACGCTTCTGCTTGAAAACAAACAAAACACTACCACCACCATCCAAACCTCTACCGACATTTTTGACATCCTGGTGGAATGTTTGTGTCCCTCTAAAATTTGTACATTAAATCCTACCCCCCAGTGTGATGATATTAGGAGGGAGAGATGTCATATAAAGTATTTGCATATCTGTAAAATAGCAGATAGTGAATTTAAGAACACATCTATCAACTAGTCCTTACTAATTACCAACTCTAAGTATTTATAACAATCACTCGGCATTCTCCCACCTCCAAGAATTCCAAAATGTTTAACCCAAATTCTTCATGTCCATTTATTTAACAAGTATTCCTCATTTCCTCATTATTTTTTTTCTTCTCTTCACTCCCTTTCTGAATGTCTATAGTTTCATTCATCAGGATCATTTCTGATTGCTTGTTGTAAACTTTGTTCACTATGGATTTATTTCAAACCCCAAATTCCTTGAGTAATTTAAAGATTCCCTTTAAAATTTTTAGACATGGATTGTCTATAGTTTTTGTAGCAATAGCACAAGTTACTTGGGAATTCCCATCTGTATCCAATGTGCAGCTGGCACCACATTAAGTTTATTTTAAGTTCCTTTTTTAAAATAAAAAAAATTAGAAAAGAATTAATCCTAAAAAAGAGCAATCATATTTCCATAAACATCAAGGTGTGAGTATTCTTTCTCAACATCTTATCTAGCATTTTTCTCTTTATTTATCTAGACCCCAGCTCCTTAGACAGCTTCACTGGAAACTCGTCTAATGTGGGGCTGGGAATAGAGATCTGCAAAGAGACCACCATGTTTCAATATCATACAAACAGTGTAATATAAAATAATCTAAACCAACAGATAGTTTTGAATAGCATGAATTTCAGGTCTATTTACATAGAAGACATTCATTCAAGGAGACCTAACATTAGCCATAAATAAACATATTTATCCATATAAACATAATCAAACAATGCCGTTAATTATCCTCATGGAAAACACCAAAGGGCTTACTGCAATTCTTTTAAACTCTTTCCCAATTTCAAATGAACTCTAAAATAGTCAGGTCTCCTTATAGATCCGGGGAGTTGATATGAAACTGAATGCACACCTAAGTATTCAACTACATATTTTCTAATTTGGGGATTTTTAGTATTCCTCTTTTGTACGGACTAAATGTTTGTGTCCTGCCTCCCAAATACACACATTGAAGCCCTAACACCCAATGTGATGGTATTTGGAGATGGGGTCTTTGAGAGATAATTGGGGTGGGAGTAAAAGTCCAGGCTCCCTAGTTGGTCTCCATAGACACTGAGGGTTAGAATGAGGGCTTATTAGTGGCCAGCAGGGATGAAAGTCTCAGCTCTCTATGTGGCTTTCTCTAATATCACCAGTTGGGGGGTATTGAGGTGCCTCATTACAACCTCATGAAGGCAAATTTTAGCCTCCTCACTCAGCTTTTACGGTGAGGGTTGGGATGACGCTGTAGGGTTTTATGTGGCATTTGGCTTGAGTACAGTGATTATAATCTAAATGTTTTCTATATGATCATAAATTTCAATGTTTAAAGGAACTCTAAAAATCATATAGTCCACTCCTTTTAGATAAGAGACCCAGAGGCAAAAAAATATATTGCCTATGATCAAATTATCTAGTTAGTATCAGATATTGAATTAAAACATGTCTTTGGAATCATACTTCAAGGAGCCTTCTCCTCTCTGAGGCATTTTATACAGCAGCAGTTAATTCAGGGGATAAAAAAGTACCACTGTAAATATTTTAAAATTATATCTATTTTTTAAATAACTATATATTTGTAAATTTAATGTTTGAAACATAAATATATCATTTTATCAATGTAAATATGATGTTATATCAAAATCCCAAAGTTTCTTCAGCTATAATTTCAATAAAAATTGTCGTATTCTATATGACCTTAGATATTTTTCTTTTCTCTCTACAGATTTCCCCAATACAGCCTTGACATTTGCTGCTAAAATACTTCACTCTTTGAAGTTCAATAGGATAGATGCTATTATAAGTAATGCTATCTTTTCAAAGCTTTGCTTTAAAATTAGCTCATTTTTCATAGTTTTCAGTGGCATATGTCATAATGGAAGAATATTGAGGTATATTTAGAATTTATGGTGTGCTCCCTGGAAAGGGTCTTTGTCTTAGAAAGAAACAATTTTTTAGTCCCGGGTAAGAGGAACATGATTGAGGTGTTACCTTTAACACTAGGATTAGAGAATTGGTAACTATCCAAAATGGATAAAAAGGCTAAATCTACCAAATTCTAAAACACTTTTTATAGTAAGGTCTCCTCACTTAAAAGTGTCTCTTGAGTCCATGCCTGCTTTTCAGTGTTGGGAATTAGAGAGAATGTGAATTTATCTTATTGATAGTAACTAATGAGAATTCTGTCTGTGTTTTCAAGAGTGACTCACTAACAACCAATCAGAATCATGAAATAAAAAGTAATATTTAGCTATAGAAAAGAGATTAACAACACAAACATTTTAAGATTTAACCATCTACTTTCTGGTAAATAATGTGTTGTTTATATTAAAAATCCAGACTGTGGGGGCACCTCGGCAGCTCAGTGGGTTAGACCTCTGCCTTTGGCTCAGGTCATGATCTCAGGGTCCTGGGATCGAGCCCCGCATCGCGCTCTCTGCTCAGCAGGGAGCCTGCTTCCTGCTTTCCCCCCTCTCACTTCTTGCCTACTTGTGATCTCTCTCTCTCTGTCAAATAAATAAATAAGATCTTAAAAAAAAAAAAACAAACCAACCCAGATTGTGTGCATGATAGAAAGTGTGGGGTGAGTAGAAGCAAATAAACTACTACATTGTGTACAAGACAAAAGAATTCATTAGATGTGTAATAGTAGGAAAATATGAAGTATTCTAAGAATAGAGTATGAAATAGGAATAATGTTTTATAGGGGCTTATGAATTATAACAACTAGAACGATACATTCATTTTTATGAATCAGATCATGATATAATATTTCTGTGTATGTGTAATAATTTTAGCCTTCTATTATTTAAGGCTTTACAACATTTAGATGATTTACAATTTTCATTTTAACATGAAAATCTATAATTTAACACAAGTGTTATGATTACCTAATAATATAATAATCTATTGTATTATTAATACAATTTACTGAGGACCGACTATAATCTAGTCAGACCAAGTACTAAAAATTGTTAAAAACTAATTACGTCTTGTTGATGTTTATGACATGACACAGATTTGCAAATGTGCAAAAGTATAATCAAGATCAAGTGATATTTGTTGTAAGAGTAATATATATCATTCTAGTACAGAAGATGAAGGGTAGCAAAACACTAACTTCCTTTGAACTTCTAAATTCAAGCACAAGGCAACATGTAAAAGTACTCTACAGTTAGAAAAGCCCAGGATTCCTGTTTCTACATTTAAAGTCTAACATGGAAGAGAGGATGATTTCCTTAAATTTGCACATAAGAAAGAAATACAGGCTCACAGAGCCAGAAAAAAAGTTACTTAATGTTAATCTACTTTGATAAAGATTTATATTGCTCTATGAAACCAGATGGTAAAGATTATATATTTTGATATAAAATGGGTAAATATGCCATGATGGAAAGAAAGGATTATGGAGAGAACTTTGATCTATGGAAGTGCTAGAAACAATTAAAGATATGAAAGAAGTAAGTATCACCAGTCCCAGATGGAGTTCCTGTGAATTCGACTAAGTGTTCCAAGACTGTTTGACAAGTCCTCTAGCAGATGTTTTTAATCTTGGATTGAGAGCTCAAGCATTACCTGGATGCATGAAAAAGGCTACTTTGGACGTGATGGCAGGAAGGGAATCAGGATCTTGACTCTGGCTCTTCATTTTGATTGGTCTTCCAGGCATCAGTGTCTATCAGCCAAAATCCACTCTTTGGTGATTATCTCTGTAGGATGCATAAGAAAGGATGTGGCTCATTTGAGATCATCTGAAGGATATAATAAGAAGGAAATTAAACATGGTTATATATTCCCTAAACATATCCAACAGTGAAGTTTCACACTAGAACAAGCAAATTAAAAGAAATGTAGATTTAAAAAAAAAAAAAAAGAAAGGAAAAAAAATGTAGATTTGTTGCTTTTGATAGGGGTAAACTTATAGGTGGTATGTCATCCAGGCAGAACAGAGGACATCTGTTGACATGGCCTAAATATTCTGGACATCTTAGAATTTAATTTGAGTGTACTACTGGAAAATTACTATCAGAAAAAAAAAAAATCTTGGCAGGACCCAAAATGGTGAGTTGTCTAGTATTGCAGCCTAGAGTTTAGATGCAACCTAAAATCTCAAGAAAAAGATGATTTTAGTTCAATGATGTCTGCTTATTAGACAACAAACAGTAAATAAATAGTCATTTACTTTCATCCTATTGAGTAATATGAAAATAAGTATATTTCCAAAGATAGGGGAAATGATCAGTAGATTTCCCTTCACACATCTGAAGTTTTTTGTTAGCATCTTCCAAATCTCACTTGGCAAAAGTCAAATATATTCTCAGCTGAATGCAAATGTGCAAAAATCCAAAAAGAGTTATTTGCCAAGAATCTCTTTCTCCCTCCTTCCTTCCCCCACTCCCCGTCTCTCTCCTACTCTCTCACTTTCTCATTCTCACTCTCTTTTTTATTCCAGACACTTCCATTTGGAGTCCTAGAGAAATAAATATTTCAGAGAGGAATTCCATGCTTTCTTTGGAGGAAAAATTCCCCAAGAGTTCAATAATGCTCTATAGAAACAGTTAGTGGTGGGAGGCCTTCCCTACTAAATTTAAAACAATATTATCAGGCATGCCAATTAAAATCCTTGTGGGATTGGGTGTGGTGGTAGAAGCAACTTCAGGTCACTTCAGAACACAGAGAAAATGTTCAAAGCAAACCTCTAAATGAAATTGGGTCTTTTTTCCTCCCATCTTAATAGAAAAGATAGTTCATTCTTATATCCACTCTATTGTTGATATAACCTTAAAGTTTTGGCAACGTGTCCCAGAAAAACTGACCACATCCCCACCTTTTATTCCATGAAAGATGGGGAAATGCTGATCTGGATAAGTTTCTGAGGAGACAGAGAGAAGGTTCATGAACCTTAGCATTATTACAGTTCTCAAAGCAAAACTGTTCCAAGAACAAGTTTAGATAGAGGGAGAGCACAATTACTTTCCATTTTAGAATTCTATTCTCTAAGATTTTTGTATGACCGACCACCCAGAATAATAAAGTATTGTTATAGCATAAATGAGTGGTGCTCAAGTATTTATGAATCAATATAATTTAATAACATGTCTGGTAAAATAATTTGATACATAAAGAAGAAGAGAAAAACTACTGTATTTCTGTAATTATAAGCAATTACTTATTTTTACCTTTTCATAGTTCCATAATTAGTATGGATTTTTTATAACTGATGCATACCTTTGTAGTGGACTTTTTAAAAAGTAGATTTTCAAAGAAGGTGTTAGTAAATCAATGATGCCTTTTCATGTTACTTTAGATTTGAAAAAGTACATTATTTACTATAAAATGATATTGTCTAAATTTCTATGGCTTTTATTACTCTGCTTCTCATATCTATAATAAAAAAAGACTGCAAAAATAAAACGGTATCTATTACATAATTAGATTTGGAAGACTCTCTCTCTCTCTCTCTCTCACACACACACACACACAAATACACACTATTATGAAGTAAGTACCATATCACCTTCTTCAAACATCAAAGAAAGCTACTACCCAAAACTTCAGATTATAAAAGTAGGCCACAAGCCAGAGTGTTAGTCCATTTGGATTGATAACAAAATGCCACAGACTGGGTAGCTTAGAAACAAGAAAAATTGATTTGTCAAACTTCTGGAGGCTAAAAAGTTCAAGATCAAGGCCCTAGCAGATTTGTTATCTGGTGAGGGCCAGCTTCCTGGTTCACAGCTGGCTGCCTTGTCACTGTAACCTCACATGATGAAAAGGGGGCAAGAGAGCTCTCTGAAGCCTCTTTCATAAGGGCACTAATCCCACTCATGAGGGCTCTATCTTCTATCCTTATGCTCTAATCACCTCCCAAAGGCCCCACCTCTTAATACTCTCACATTAGGTATCAAGATTTAACATATGCATTCAGGAGGGACATGAACATTCAGTCTATAGGAGCCAGTGAGAAATCAGATTAGCATTTGGGACAACAAATAGGCTAAGTCTAGAGAGGGAGACCTCTTCAAACTATGCTGTGTTATTTCATCCCAAGTATTTATCTTCTACATTGATATAAAGGCAGTTGCAGAGAACATTTAAGGTAGGATGAAACAGTCACATTTAATAGGCGAATCAAAGATAGTGGCTTAAAGTAGAGTTATCTTCCTCTTTGGAATTTTCCCTCTACCTCATGTAATCCCACCGCCATCATACCGGAATAACCAAGTCTACACATAATAGGTTCATTATTTCCCATATGACCTAAGGTTTGCCTGGTAGAGTATCTAATATGGACTGAGTATAACAAGTATATACTTCATATTTGTTGATTTAAAGTCTTATGTTGGATTTTTATATATATGGGGAAAATATAGCATATTTATTTCTGAAGAGTGTGAGATGAGATACTAGACTGTTGGACAGAAGTTCTATGGGGTAAAGGGTTGGTCATGGTCAGGAAGAAGACATGTAAACTTCCAAGTAGCCTTGGGAAATTATTCATTAAATCACTCTTCACCCTACAAAATCTAGTCAATATTTGTTGCTACTAAAAAGGAATTATAGTTCCTAAAAACATTAAACTCCTTCTTTTACTGCCTGAATTTGAGATATTTCACACTGTGCTTATAAATTGGGTAAGCCTCAAAAAGTTGGGCAAAATCTCCTTAATATACATATGAATTTGGATAAGACTTTAAGACACTGGTAAGTGTTTCAAGAAAGTGTGGAAAAAACTACCCCTAAATATTTTTATAGTGGGAAAAAAATTGTATTGTTCAAACTACTGCAGTTGGAAAACAAGAAGCATCAAGAACACAACTGCTTGGAAATAGCTGAGTTGCACAGGAAGTGTTGTCCCCAAATGAACAGCTTCACCAAGGATGCCAGCACTCTCCCTCTTAAATGTGGGCTTTGGAATCAACTGTGCATAAAAAATCCTCAAGCTATAAGATCTCACTTAGGGATGGGGAGGAAAGTGGTGGGACAGAATAGTTTGGAAAAGGTGTTTTCAGTTGGTGGTTCCTCTTAAAATTCTATGTCTATCTCTCACTGAAATTACATGCATATAAGTACAAAATACTCATACGCACATACAGATAGAAATTTCAAATAAAAGACTCTTTATGAGTCTGTTTTCCATGGACTCATTGTAATCTTTATACATCTCAGACCACCTTTAAATATCTGCTTCCTCTCCCTACACTGCAAGCCCAGATTCAGGTAGAGTTTAGGCCTCTGGGCTTTTCCATGGAGGTGAAATACCTCTATCAGCCACGTTCTGAGGCACTTGACAATGAAATAGTCCTGACTAAATGTCAGCACTCTCATTCCCCTCAGTTTCTCTACAGATACTTAGGTAAAAACCATCTCCCGTTCATGTACCAGAACTGGCTGTCTGACTTCTACAAAGATAAAATCTTTAAAATATAAACAGCTCTTTAGAACATGGCCTAGTCTCAGATGAGAAGTGTATCTGGCTGTTAATACATTTTCTAGCATCAGACAGAAAAGTCACATCAGTCCAAGCCATGTCTGAATTATCTTGTCCGGATTTCACACAGACAGTGGAAACTTCAACATTGTACCTCGTAAAATTGTAACCAGGCTGATAAATCTGTTTGTTTTCCTCTAAGTGTGCCCTGGCTTTCATAACACAGACATTTTGTAAGTGTGCTAATGAATGGCAACACCCTCATCTAAACCTCAATCTTCATACTTTCTCTGCCAAGAAATTTGTTTTGTGAATTTTCAACTTTTGTTTTTCCACCACGAAAACTAACCATGAGACCTGGCTTGAAAGCAGTTTTAGCAATTTTTTTTTTCAAATGCACTTACTTTGATAGCTGAAAATGACCTCAAAGAATGATTAATACCTTGTGGGGGTCGATGACATAAATCTGCTCCAGTGTGCCCGATGCAAGTTCTCTCAGAAGGAATGTTCCATCTACATTGCTGTGGAAACCTGGTGACACTGAGCAGACCACACCAGATATAAAATCTTCAAAAAGCATAACTACTTAACCTGGACTTGAATTTATATGTCCTTGACTTGTTACCAAAAAAATGCAGTGAACTATTTTTCCTAGAAACTGCATAATGTGTTGCAATACTACCCAGAAGAATATCCCTCTCCTTTAGCGGTTTCAAATGTGCTAACAAAAAAAGAATGAGTTACTTTCCGATGATTTTCATTTCTTGGGTCCCTTAAGCGTGTTTTTCTTTTATCTGAGGGAAGAATGGTGCAGTGAGGGCAAGGGGTGACAGGGTAAAGCAGGTACCAAGAGTCTGTCAAGCATGTGACTACACAGGATACTGCAACAAAATAATGTTTGGCCAAAGTGCTCGTGAGGGCAATCTTTAACGCGGTTGACAGAATGATTTTACGGGCATCTCGTATACATAAATCAACTAATAAAAAGTCAATCAGTGCTCCTACCTGACAAATGAAATAAACTATGAATTAAGAAACATTTATGGTTCTGGTGACACAGGTTGCTTATCATAGTGGTTAAGAATATGACCTCCAAATCCAAGTCATGGGGACAGAAACTCTGAATGACCATAGGCAAATTAATCTCCTCATGCCTTAGTTTCCTCAACTGTAAAACGAAGACAATAATAGCACCTACTTCACAAGGTTTAATGAGGATTTAACAACTTAAATTTTGTAAAAAAAAAAAAAAAAGTCTGGAAGAACAGCTAGCAAATGCTCAACAATATTTGTCATTTTAGATTCATATCAAAATGATTTTATCATATCTAAATGATTTATCATTCATATCTATTTTATCAGCATAAAATATTAACTGAATGTAAATATATTCATGTGATGAGTGTTGAATTTACACAGATGACTTCATATTTGACTGTTCAAAGAATAGTCTCACTATTGTGCCATGGTATTTACATACATCTGGTTAAACTTTCAGGCAGTGAAGCTGCAAGAACCGTAATAGGGTGGGATTAGAATCTTAGAGGTGGAAGCGATTTTAGTTGTAATCCAATATGATTTTCCAGATTAGGAAACCAAAATCTATAGAAATTAAGTAGCTTTCCCAAGAAAACATAAATTAATAGCAGAGCCAAGCCTTGAATGCAGGTCTTCTCATTTCATGTACATGTGTACAAATAGGTAATTCATAATTTTTTGATAGTGTGTTTTAGTCATTGTGTTATAAAAAGATACTTGTCCATTAGCATTACATAATTACATCTTTTGATTCCTATCAAAGACTCACCATTAAATATGATAGATATTATTTACATTTGCATTGTAATGATTAACATTTACATAATTATTTAAAATAGAAAAAAGTTTGCCATAGTCATATTATAAATAGTGCTAGTATGGAGTGTAATATATGGTATAGACAACATATAAAAATAAAGCTCTGTATGTTGAAAAAGAAAAACAAAGTTTTATTTTTCATCATGCTGATATATTTTCTCATGTAATGTTTATAACAATCTTATATTACTGAGCTTGTTTCATGAATAAGTAGACTGAGGATCAAAGTTCTTTAGGTAGTTTTGTCCATAAGCACACAATTAGTGAGTGGCCCAGATGAATTCAAAGCCAGATCTCTGGCATCAAACCCTACACTATTTCCAATAAACTGGATGAGTTTATTCCATATGTATTTATTCATTCTTCGCTTTGCCTTCTAAAAATATAAAAACTTCTTGGAGATGATTTTTTTGCATGGTCCAAACCCTTTTTAAATGATAAATGAAGTTCAATTGGATGATTTCCTTTTTTACTCAGATTTCTTTACACAAGCAAAGGCTTTCAAATCCTTGCAAATGAGTATCATTTGAAGCCAAATGAGTATAAATTGAAGCCCTGAGTGTGGGCATCACTCAGGAGCTTAGAAATTCAGATTCCCAGCTCTCAGTACAGATTTACTTAATTGGAATCTGCATTGTAACAAGCTCCCAGATGCTATATATGCACACTGAACTTTGAAAAGCATCAGTCTTAGTCACTATACACTTTTAAAAATGCTGTTCAACTACCCAGGAGTGGTATTAGTGATGGTGGTTTCAGTACTGCTATTTTCCAAACTAAACAGCATTTATTTTTTAACTGAAAAGTTAAATCAATATTTATTCTCTTTACAATTTCTTGCCTCTTCAGTTTACCTTAAGCTTTACACAGCAATTAAAAAGTGTCAATTAAGGACATCAGAGGACTTCATATATCTTTGAAAATAACCAAAGTAATTATCACATCATTGGGGTTTTTACAAGGATTCCAAAATATCTTCCAGGGAACTGGGAAGATAGGAATAATGGAACATCAGTCACCTTAATTGTTAACATTTACAAATCTCTAAAATGGGAGAGGAAATTTCATATACATCATTGTATTAATGTTTCAGGCAATGAGGAGAAATGGCAAGATAATATTCCAGAAATTGAGGTATATGACAGACTTTAACATCAATGCACTTCAGGAAAATTCCCCTTAAAAATTGCTATTTGTAAGAAGTGCTTACATGTCATATAGTTTGTTTTTCACAATAGTTCTATGGGCTAAACTTTGTTATTCCCAAATTTCAATAGAAAAATGAAGACCAAAGATGTTGAGAAATTCACAGTACCCTGAATAGCTATTATAATGTTATAATGGATTAGATTTGGCTGCCTGCAAGCCTATGTTCTTTCTACTTTTGTGGATTTATTTCACCGAGGTTTTAAAAAATCATTTAATTAAATAAATTCTTATACTCAAAATATTTGAAGCCTGCCACATAGACTCAGTAGAAAGACATGCTTTTAGTATTATTCTGATCATTCAGCTTATAATTTGATAATGCATTTGAGTATAATATATACTGATGACTGACTATGTTGCACCAAGTTAGTGTTGAATTATGAGAACATGAATATCCTGGTGTGTGGTATATTGTTTGGATAGATACCCTTCCAAACTATTTTCTGCAATAAACTTAGCTTTCCTTCTTATTTAGGTGTTATTTATTGCCTGTTCCTCATTCTCTCCTATGGAGAGAAAAGATAAAGGACCTGTCCTGAGCCTTGAGGATATCTGACACCTGAAGTCTGGTTGGAGAAATTACTTGAAAAGTAGAGAAGTGATCAGAACACAGAGTGGTATGAGAGAAACCTAGAGACCTATTGATAGAGAAAATAAATGTGTGTCAAATCCTGCCAGGAGATAATATAAGATATGGACAGATTGTGTCTGCTTGAATTTGAACATGGAGTGGTGGGGGACAAGAAAGCAGAATGCAGAGGAAGATGGTGCGCAAGTGCCAAGTGAGAAGGTAGACAGAACTGAAGGAGGCAACACTTTTGTGTTTGGTGGGTGTGAGGAAGATTGGAGTTGACGGTGGTAGAAAATGAAACATTAACTGGAAGAGGATATGGAAATAAGAGATGATTAATGAGTTTAGTTTTCCAACTTTGTTCTTTTTCAGAATTGCTCTGATTTGGGGATACTTGTGATTCCATAAGCATTTTAGGATGGATTTTTGAATTTCTTCCCAAAACGTCATTGGGCTTTTGATACAGATTGCACTGAATCTATTGCTCACTTTGGGAGGTACTTCCATCTTTTCAATAAGTCCTAGCATCATTTGTTGAAAACAGTCAGTTATTTTTAATGGAAATTTTAAACTATGTTTGAATGTTGATGCATCATTCAATCAAACTTTCTCAATTTATCAAATACTGAGTATCTATGTGGCAGGCATTATTTTAAGAGATGGTAATTAGAGCCAAGACAATTAAGCCAAGGTTCATGATCTGTTGGGAAGATATTGCAATAATCAAGATTGTGGGTCAGATCATATGGGCAACAGTGGAGGAGGTAAGAAGAGGTTAGATTCTGAAACTCTTTTGAATACAAAAGGAACCTACTGATGGACCAGAGACAGAATGTGAAAGGAGGGGAATCAAGGTCCCCAGAGCTATTAGCCTGATAAAATGGCAAGGAGTTGCCATCAAATAAGATGAGGATACTTTGACTGAAACATAATTTTTGAGGAAAGATCATTAATATGGGTAAAAGATACTATCTACATATGAGAAAAGTAGGAGGATGGAAGAAAAGTGTAATATTAACACAGAAGTACAGTAAGAGAGTGAGCTTACTTGAAAATATCATGGTCATGTACCCATTTGAGGTTGTGGCCACGAATCTGACACCAACCTGCCAGATGTGTGATTATTTCCAGCATTGCCCAGATGTACACATTCAGTCAAGCAGAAGATGGATGTTTGGGCCCCTTTAGAATTGGACTGTGGAGCATCAGATATGACTGAGGGAGAAAAAGACAGTGAACTGAGGAATTTTGCCAATGAGGGCCTATGGTAATGAGCTATGGAATCCAAGCATAAGGAGGGAAGTAAGGAGGAATCAAAATATCAACAACATACACATTCAGTAATCACTAGTAAGGCTATTACCAAAGATTAGCACCAACAAATGTGTGCACAAATAAATATGCATCTATCATATATAAACATATATATCTAGTTGTTGCTGGTATCAGTGTCCAAATTGGTAAACCCAGACATTATTAGGGAATGCATATATAAAATCAAATATACTTGCAAAGTTGAAGCTCATTTTCATTTATTCTTTGTGATTAGTGGACTTAATAAAAAACTTTGTACAGAAATAAATTGTCATTAAATATAAATATCACATAATCTTTGAATTTGTGAATGGTTCTTTGTTGCAGTGATTTAGTCCTTTGATTCTCATATGTAGACTTAATTTAGTGATTAATTGGAATGTGTGAGCATAGCTTCTGTTGCCTTGGAAGCTTTGTGGGATTTGCATGCTGCTTCTAGACAGCTGTATCAAATGTGGATTTAATCAGAACTCCTTATCCTCCATTTCCAAGAAAATTCTATAGGAAATTATCAAGCTTTCCTAGTGCCAGTGCTGGTCTGGCAGAAAGAATTCAGCTTTTTATTTTTGTGGCCTCAACATTTCATTATACAAGACCTTTCCCTAAGTCAGCTGCCTAAGACACAACTAAATCTAATGAGTTGTAGTCATCAAATAGATCAAATAGACCAAATAGATCTTATAACCTCCTCAATACTAGATAGAAAGCAAGCATGATAGGTAAATTTGGATAAAGCTACATTTGCCACGATCATTAAAACTTTATCAGAACCAGATTATGAAGATCTAGATACTACTTCATTTCTCTCCTAGGGCATTAATGCTTATTTATTAAATCATGGAAAGTACTGCCATCATATATCTGGTAATTCTATGGACTAGATTAGTTTGAGTCAAATTTCGCAACATCTTATCTAAGGCTCCAAATATATAATGCCATCAGTTCTCCTCTGTTCATGCAAAAAATATCACTGAATATAAGTATCATAAGAAACATATTTTCTTTTAACATTTCTGCTTCATATGGAGGTATTAGACTGGTTATTTTGGAAGATGTCAACTAACATCATTCTTGGATATCAAGTGTATTTAAGGCAGGAGGAATGATATTTGGACTTGTCTGATGTTTCCTTATAATTAAATTCAGGATGTAGACTATCAATAATGTCTGTGTGAGGAGATCAAGAAATTCTCAAAGCAACTGTGAAACTGAGTAAAATATAAAAAGAAAAAAAATGAAGTATTTCAGGTACTTCTAAGTGACCGAAGACACAACAAAATGCAATGTGTTTACTCCTGAAAAACTGCAACTACAATGCGGGAACCTAATGGCAATTTTGTAGCACTCTTGCATGGGGATTCTTCCAATCCCACCTCACTCCACCACTCCAGCTCAGTCCGCAAAATCTACAGCTTTATGAATGGTGGATGAGAGATGACTGTTCAGCATTGATGGCAAACATCAGGAATCTTGGTGGACCCATTCAAAGGGGGATAAATGGTACCCCTCCTATACCAAAGTCAATGGCTCCCCCCATATACCAGCAACAAACAACTGGAATTTGAAATAAAAACATAAATCCATTGACATTAGCATCAAAATATATGAAAGACTTATGTATACATCTAATGAATTATGTGTAAGGTCAATCTGAGAAAAACTAGGAAACTTGATGAAAGAAATCAAAGGTTTAAATAAATGGATAAATAGTCTAGAAATGTTATGATAGGAATGTTAAGAAGCCAATTCTTCCCAACCTGATCTACAGATTTAAGGCAATCCCAATAAAAATCCCAAGTTATTCTGGAGATATCAACAAACGTATTCTAAAGTTTATGTGGAAAAAAGGCAGACCCAGGATAGCTAACAGAACATTGCAGAAAAACAGAGGACAGACACTACCCACTTCAAGAATTACCATAAAGCTACAGTAATCAAGGATGTGTGATATTTACGAGAGACTAGACAAATAGATCAATGGAAACAGAAAGCCCAGGAACAGACAGACAAACAGACAAAGGAGCAAAGGCAAATCCATAAACAACCGTCTTTTCAACAAAGGGTGTTGTAACAGTTGGACATCTTTATGGAAAAAATATACATAGCAACCTACACCTTTTGAAAATGTTGACTCTAATGGATTTTAAACCAAAACACAAAATGCAAAACTATAAAACTTCTGGATGATAACAGGACAAAATCTAAGTGACCATGGGTTTGATGATAAGTTTTTAGATACAGCACAAAGAGCACTATCCGTGGCAGAAACTTTTGTTATGTTGGATTTTCTTAAAGTTAAAACTTGTGTTCACTGTTAAGAGAATGAAGAGATAAGTCACAGACCTGGTAAAAGCATTTTCAAAATATATATTAGGTAAAGAACTTGTATCCAAAATATACAAGAACTCTTAATACCCAACAATATATAAACATTCAACCCAATTATAAAGGGACAGAATATCTGGAGAATCCTCAGCAAAGATGGCTTATAAGCACATGAAAAGATGTTCCACATCTCATGCCATTAAAAAATTGCAAATTAAAATAATATGAGACACTACTACACATCTATTGGAATAACTAAAATCCAAAACACTGATAATAACAAATGCTTGTGAGTATGCTGAGCAACATTCACACTCATTCATTGCTGGTGGGAATGCAAAATTGTACAACTACTTTAGAAGACAATTTGAAAGTTTCTTACAAAGATAAACATACTCGTGTCATACGATCCAAGAACTATGCTCCTAGGTATTTACCCAGTGGAGTTAAAGATTTATATCCACACAAAAACCTGGACTGAAAAGTTTACAGCAGTTTTATTCCTAATGATTAAAAACTGAAAGCAATCAAGATATTCTACAATAGTGAATAGACAAATACGCCACAGTGTATTCATAAAATGGAATATTATTCAGCAATAAGAAGAAATGACCTATGAACCATAAAAAGATATATAAGAAATTTAAATGCACATTGCTGCCAGTCTAAAAATGCTAAAAGTTATATGATTTCAATTATATGTCATTTTGGAAAATGCAAACTTATGGAGACAATTTTTTTAGTCTTTTCTAAAAAACACCTGATCAGTTTTGTATATCTTTTTAGAACAGTGGTGGTCAGGTAAGAGGTAAAATGGCAGAGCACAGGTGGTTTTTAGGGGGTTAAATATGCATTTGTCAAACTTCATATTATGCATTTGTGTCTTTATAACACAAAGAGTGATCCAAATGTAAACTATTGACTTTAGTTAATAATGATATGTCACTATCGGTTTTTTAATTATAATGAATGGACCACACAAATGCAAGATTCACTAAGAGGGGGAACTGTGTTTGTGTGGAGGTATGCTATAATAGGGGCTGGATATATGGAACTCTGTACTATCTGCTCAGTGTTTATGTGAATCTAAAATAGTACTAAAAATGTATTCTATTTCTTATTATTTAAAAAAAAAAACCTTCAGAAATGTAAAAAAAAAAATTTCAAGGCCCAGAGGTTGTTGATGTAGAATCCTATCAACCATTTCAGGGAGAAAGGATATCATTTTTACACAAAGTGGCAAGGTAGTTCAACAGGAATCATTTTTTTAAATAAATGGGGATGGAAAAATTGGATATCTGTGTATTGATAAATGATCCTCTCTCATTAGCTGACATCAAACACAGAGATAAACTTGAAATCAATCATAGATCTAAGATAAAAGCTAAAATGATATAATTTCTAGAAGAAAAAAGGAGAAAATCTTTTTGAATTTGATCCAGCAAGTATTTCTTAGGACAAAAAAGAATATAAGACAATAAAGAAAAAAGTTTATAAATTAGACTCCATCAAAACTGCAGACCTTTGCTCTTCAAAAAGCACTGTTAAGAAAATGAAAAGGCAAGCCTTATACTAGGAAATAATATTTAAAAATATATATGATGAAGGATTTCTATATATATATGATGATTTCTATATCTATGATGAAGAAATCATATAACTCAATAATAAGAAACTAAAACAATAAAATTAATAAAAAGAAACTAATCCAATAAAAATTTGGGAAAAACATTTTAACATATATTCCCCAATGAGGGTAAATAAGTAGCAAGTAAGTACATGAAAAGATGCTAAGCATCATTATTTATTAGAGAAATGCAAACTAATTCCAAAATGAGATACTACTATACATATACTACAATAGCTTAATTAAAAAAGTACTGACAATATCATGTACTGGTAAGGATATGGAGCAACTGGAACTCTCAGAAACTGCTGGTAAGAATTCAAAATGACAGCAACTTTGGAAGAGAGATTGGTAGTTTCTTACAAATACACATTTACCATATGACCCAGCAATTCTACCTCTAGGTATTTCCCCAAGGAAAATGAAAAGCTATTTTCACACAAATACTTGCACGTGAATGTTTACAGGAGCATTATTCATAATAATGATCCAAACCAAATGTCCTTCATTGGACATTTGGTGAATGAATATGAAAATATGGTATACCCATATAATGAGATGCTATTCAGCAATATGAAGAAACTACAAAAGACATGGCAAATCTAAAACTGTAATTCTAGGTGAAAGAATCCAGATATAGGAGATATAGGATTCTACATATATAACATTACTAGAAAAGGCAAAACTATAAGGACAAAAAGCAGATCAATTTTTGCCTGGAGCTGGGGTTAGAGTAGGGATTAACAGCAGTCTCTCAAGAGGTAATGTTTCTGGTAATAAAAGTGTCCTAAAATTGGATTATAATAACTGCACAGCATGTAAGTTTAATAAAACACAAATATGTGTAAACTTAAAGACTAATATAAGTGATTTATGAAAATGATATCTTTATACATCTGATAAAAATCCGTATGCATTATTGTTAAACATATCCCAGAAATGATGTTGTACCTTCTTGGTGAATCATATCAGGAAACGTCTAAAGCCTCAAAGTATCATTACTGCTGATGTTAACCTTCATCAATTTTTCTACTGTTTCACCTGCAACTGCAAAGTTTCACCTGAAACTGTAACATTTTCTGTTTTTTCCCATTTGTAATTGGTAAGTACCTTGAAGGAGAAAGACTGAAACTATTCAAATATCCCATTTTTATTATACTTTTACTCATTATTTTAGCAACCATTGATGATTCTTGCCTGCAAAAATTATTGTTATGCCAATTGTGATTTAATATTTCCATCTTTCCTTCTACATTTATTATTTGGGACTACAGAATGGAAGAGCTGTCTCTCTCCTCATTTCTTTTTTTTTTTTTTAAGATTTTATTTATTTAGGGATGCCTGGGTGGCCCAGTTAGTTAAGCGGCTGCCTTCGGCTCAGGTCATGATCCCAGCGTCCTGGGATCGAGTCCCACATCGGGCTCCTTGCTCGGCACGGAGCCTGCTTCTCCCTCTGCCTCTGCCTGTGCTCGCTCTCTCTCTCTCTGACAAATAAATAAATAAAATCTTTAAAAAAAAAAGATTTTATTTATTTATTTGACAGACAGAGATCACAAGTAGGCAGAGAGGCAGGCAGAAAGAGAGAGAGGAAGGGAAGCAGGCTCCCTGCTAAGCAGAGAGCCTGATATGGGGCTCGATCCCAGGACCCTGAGATCATGACCTGAGCCACAGGCAGAGGCTTAACCCACTGAGCCACCCAGGCGCCCCTCTCTCCTCATTTCTTTAATCATTTACTTATTTATATCAGTATAGATACATGGGTATCTATTTTAGTCTATGAATTTTATTTAATTTATTGTTTAACTTATCCCAAATCTGACTATGGTAGATTCTTTCAAATTGCTCATGTGTCCTTTCAACATGCCCATCCCCAAACTATTTTTAGATCACTCAGACTCTGGCACTGCAAGATTTTCCAGACTCATCTCATATTTTCCATGCTTCAATCCTAGAATCAGCCATTTTTCCAAGGACCCAGTACCTTTCACCAGAGAATAATTAGAAACCAAGATGTAAGTGCTAACTATGCTCATCCCTACAGGATGTCATTTTTTTTAGATCTCCTCCATAGTCAGAGCTGGAAAAAATATATATAATAACCTCTGAATTAGTCAGGGTTCTCCAGAGAAACAAAACCAGCACAATACACATATACACATGGGTATATGCATTTAGTGTTCCTCTGTGTGTGTGTGTGTGTGTGTGTGTGTGTGTGTGTGCGTGGTTATGTCTCTGTGTGATGTATGTTTATGCAGAGATACACACACACACCTGGAGAGACAAAAAAAGAGGGAGAAAGAAAAATTTAAGGAACTGGCCCTCCCAACAGTGGTGCTGGCATGCCCAAATTCTACAGAAAGCAGCAAAATGGAGATCTAGGGAAGACTAGGTGATGCAGCTCAAGTCTAAAGGAAGTCTGGGGGCAGAATTCCCTCTTCCTCAGGGGACTTTAGTTCTTAAGACTTTCAACTGATTAGATGAGGCCCATCCACAATAAGGAGGGTAACTTGCTTTACTCAAAGTTTACTAACATAAATGTTAATCACATAAAAATATCTCTACCCAACATCTAGATTGGAGTTTGACCAAACATCTAGGCACCATAACCTAGTGAAGTTGAGAGGGCATACCATACACATCCATAAGTTTCTCAAAACCACCTTTTTATTATTTTAATAATCATAAGTTCCTTGAACTCATGCACTCTTTTTTCTTTCCATAATTAAATTGTTGAATTTCTAAAGCTGATCCTTTCATCTTTTTCTATGACTAACAAGCTACTCTTCAACTCTGAGACACTTTCACTTTATATTTTCTCTGCTTAAATTGCATAACTAGACATGAATAAAATGGACTCCTTGTTTCTAATAAAAATAGACACTACCAGTTCTCTAGTAAATGCTAAGGAATCTCTTATTAATTTCCTACCTATTTTCTTTTTGTTGTTGTTCAGCCTGGTTTATTTCTGTCATTTTAAATACACAAAACTTCTTTATCTACAGTTTCTATTTACTAAACAAATGACAATGTATATAACACAAGCATTTGGGCAATTTAAGAATACATTACTCATTTACACATTAAGAGAGGCTTTTATTTTTTTTTTATTTTTTTTTTAAAGATTTTATTTATTTATTTGACAGATAGAGATCACAAGTAGGCAGAGAGGCAGGCAGAGAGAGAGAGGGGGAAGCAGGCTCCCCGCCGAGCAGAGAGCCCGATGCGGGACTCGATCCCAGGACCCTGAGATCATGACCTGAGCCGAAGGCAGCAGCTTAACCCACTGAGCCACCCAGGTGCCCCTAAGAGAGGCTTTTAAAACCATTATCTACTATCATGAAAAGCATATAATTCTTCTTTTAAATTTTTAAAATTTATTATGTTCAATTAGCCAACATATAGTACATTGTTAGCTTTTGATGTAGTGTTCAATGATTCATTAGTTGTGTATAACACCAGTGCTCATCACATGATGTGCAATGTTCACAACAGCCAAACTGTGGAAGGACCTGAGATGTCCTTCAACAGATGAATGAATAAAGCATACAATTCTTAATCTGTAAAATATTTATTGGAAATTTTATGGGTTTCATTTCAATTGGATTCATTAGATACACTGTTAGTACAAATAATAGGATATTCATTTGCTATCATCTTATTCAGGATATTTTAATCTATATTCATAAGGGATACTACTGTCTAGTTTTATTTTCTTGTGATGTCTTTATGGAAAATTTTCCTATTTTCTACAGCAACTTTTACAAATACTTTCATAAACCAAATCCTTAATATCACCAATTTCTTTATCCGTCTTTGAAACATAGGACTTGCCATCATCTCTTGCCCAAATCAGTTAGTATCCACTAATTAATGTTAGTATCCACTAATTAATGTTCTGGTTCTTACATGACCAGTCCCCAACTTCTAATTCTAGTCACAGATTTCACTGCAATACAAATCTAATTTTTTAAAAAAGATTTTAGTTATTTGTTTATTTGACAGAGAGAGAGAGATCACAAGTAGGCAGAGAGAGAGGGGGAAGCAGGCTCGCTGCTGAGCAGAGAGTCCGATGCGGGGCTCGATCCCAGGACCCTGAGATCATGACCTGAGCTGAAGGCAGAGGCTTACCCCACTGAGCCACCCATCAGCTATTCCTCAAACAGTACTCTTATTCTGTGCTTCAGAACTAGTGAAGTGTCTTGTGCACAAATCTTTATCGGACACTTTCTAAATAAATGGGTGAAGGAATACATTCATTCTGAATCCATTCTTCTTTCTCATCATTTTAACATCCAGCCCACCCTTTTGATCAATGATATTTGATCAGCTCAAATGTCATTTTATGATTTTATATCTGATCTGATAAGATTGCCCCAATTTCAAGAAAACTCTATAATTGTGCCTGTTTATTGTATTTAATTTTTTATATCACTCATCTAGTCTATAACATCTTATACCTTTTGGAAAAATGTTTATGCACCTTCCATTAGGAAGCAAGCTTTTGTCCTGTTTATACAGGAACTGCATAACAGTTGTACTACTCAAAATTCCATTAGTGTAGTGTTTCACACAGCATTATTGAGGCAGCGGATAGATGGATGAATAAACGGGCAGAGACATGGAAGAATAGATAAAAGAAAAATAAATGTTATCAGTAGATTTGGGATAGTATTCCACAGATAGTCTCCAGCCACTCAACTCTTCTCATTTTATAAAATATGAAAACATTTAAAAAAAATAAAGTGCTCTCTTTGGCTCAAGCTGTTACATTACATGAGAGGAAAACAGAATTTAAAAAAACACACACACATAATGAATAACAAACTTATTTTAAATGACTAAAGAAAAAGAAGAGATTTTATTGAAAAAGAGCAAAAAATAATTGAGTTAGCTTACTTACGTTCCTTCAAAAATATTCAAAAGGAAGAGGGAGAAAAAACAGTAGTTTTTTTATAATGATGCTGCTGACTCAGCCCTTCAAATGAAAACATAAGTGCTACTGTTACAACAAAACATAGTCTAGCATACAGACATTCTAAAGGTATAAGGAAGTTGACCTTTAAAAGAAAACAAGTAAAACAGGAAGAAAGTTAAAGAATCTTAAGCACCAAATACTTTCTTTAAAACCATGACAAGTGTGTTCCCAAGAGATGATTCACCAACATGAGACCACTAGCAGAAATTAATGACTAGTACCTAATGTTCTGGAAAAAAACCCACAGGATTACATTGAAGAGATGTGAGGAAAAGGGATTTGCTGTTTATGGCATCTTCCCCAATATTCCCTCCTCCTGCCTGCCACCTCAAAATAGTAGCGTATCATATTTTTATAAAGGAAACTTTTTTCTTTTACGTTGAATTTTAAATTGATACAAAACTTTATCTTCTATTTCTTTAAAATTGTGTAGGATTTTTCTATTGATGTATTCTCAAGTGAAATTCCAGAATCAGAATCTTATTTTTAGTTTTAGTTTTGCATTTTTGTCAGGTAATAATGAATTGACAACCTTGAATGAAGTCTTTTCTTTCTTCCTTCTTTCCTTCCTTCCTTCCTTCTCTCCTTCCTTCCTCCCTCCTTTTCTTTTTATCTTTTATTTTCTTCCTTTTCATTTCCTTCCTTCTCTTCTTTCTTCTTTTTTTTAAAGATTTTATTTATTTATTTGACAGAGATTATACGTAGGCAGAGAGGCAGGCAGAGGGGGGGCGGCGGCGGGAAGCAGGCTCCCTGCTGAGCAGAGAGTCCGATAAGGGGCTCCATCCCAGGACCCTGAGACCATGACCTGAGCCAAAGGCAGAGGCCTAACCCACTGAGCCACCCAGATGCCCCTCTTCTCTTCTTTCTTCCATTTTGCCAGGTTCTCAAATTATATCCCAGGTACAATCTTAGCTGCTTGCTCATTATTTCATTATTTCAGAACTTTTTCAGAATATCTAGCCTTTCGTGCCAGGAGGCATATTCCCAAATATTCCATAGAGTAATTTGATTTTCCTCTTTCAGCCAAGAATGATTTCTTAAGGTCATGATTCAAACAGATGATATTTCATCAAATTAGACATATTTAACTTAATGTTCTTTGGGTTTGAACAGAAGTAATTAGAATAATATATCTTTGATTATAATTTTAAAAAGCCACAAGTCACTTGATTTTCTAAAATAACCCATAAGCCACCAAATAGAAGCTTCTATTTTTTTAAGGATTTTTATTTATGTATTTGACAGACAGAGATCACAAGTAGGCAGACAGGCAGGTAGAGAGAGAGGAGGAAGCCGGCTCCTTGCTGAGCAGAGAGCCTGAATCGGGGCTCGATCCCAGGACCCTGGGATCATGACCTGAGCCGAAGGCAAAGGCTTTAACCTACTGAGCCACCCAGGTGCCCCAAAGCTTCTATTTTTATTACTAAAACTGTTCACATTGATGAGCAATGAAGATTAAAATACAGACACAGATTTGTTGAATTACTGAATAAAGTTTGATTTTGATATTTAAATCCCAAATGGTTGGTTCTAGGACTGAAGTCATGAAATATACAAGATGAGCTGGCATCCAAAGATCTTATAGTGTAAGAAAACACTGGAACAAAACAAAAGAATGCTGGGTAGGAATGAGAAGAGGTATGTCAAAGACATATTGGAGCCAACCCAAAGAGGTTCCAATGGCAAAAGCTGACATAATATGAGCAACAAAATAAATAATATTACATTGGTTACAAAATAAATATCCATAGGTGTGTAGTGATAGAAATAAGTGACCAGGGGCACCTGGGTGGCTCAGTAGGTTAAGCCTCTGCCTTAGGCTTGGGTCATGATCCCAGGGTCCTGGGATTGAGCCCTACATGGGGCTCTCTGCTCAGCAGGGAACCTGCTTCCCCCCTCTCCCGCCGCCTGCTTCTCTGCCTACTTGTTATCTATGTCAAATAAATAAATAAAATCTTTAAAAAAAAGAAATAAGTGACCAAATAGATAAATGAATGACAAATCTCTTGTCCAGAAAAATTCCAAATACTTTATATTATATTCCTACTCATAATTCCCTACTCCTTACATGTAGGTTGCATTTGGTGACTTCCTTCCAAAGATTACAGTATGAAAAGGAAAGAAAAAATAGTAACTTTACAATGGAGAAATATGACATACACTATTTCATTTAGAAGTAAAAAAAACTAGGTGGTAAACTAACGTGGTATCGTGGGTAGTATTCTGAGACAGAAAAATGACATTAGCTAAAATCTAAGAAAAATGTGAATGAAGTACAGACTTTGGTTAATAATAATGAATTAATATTGGTTCATTGGTTGTAGCAAAGGCATCATACTAATGAAAGATGTTAACAAAAGAGGAAACTAGATGAATAAAAACTGCTATCTTTGCAACTTTTCTATAAATCTTATTGTATAATAAAAAACTTTTGTTTTAAAAAAAAAGCTTAATGTCATATTTAATTTCAAATACATCCTTAGTGGGATGCCTAAATCCAGTAGCATAGTCATCAAATATAATATATTTTGAAAGAGGATTCCGCGTACTTCTCAGATACATCAGCTTTAACCACATGGTGAATTAAGAATAATGATGGCAGAGATATCTCCAAAACGTTGTTAACACTACAGAACATTTCCTCAAGAAATCTGCAGGTTGATTGCTCATAGCTGTGTAGCAACTTCAGATTTTATGATAACATAGAGTGGTTATTAATTCAGCAATAAAAGCAAATCTCCTGAAAACCTTAGACAATCTTTTCATCTTCAGACCAGCACCATGCCTTCTAAGTAAATGGCCCATTTAATTCTTTGCCCACTCCCCTGTGTCTTTTATACAGTTGAATACAAATCCAGTCACCAATTCTATTAGCATGAGAGGATCAGAATGAGCATTTCAACATTTATTTGTACGATCAAAGCCTCAAATTGGAAGAACTACAGGTTCCATATGAAAGTAATATCCCCTTGAAGGAGCTGCTGGAAAGATCTGATCCAATTATAACAGAAGTCAAATTCCCAGGCTTTTCACAGTAGCTAGATTGTCCTTCAAGTAGAGGAGCCAAATACAACCCTCTTGCCTTGGCAACATCATCACTTGGACTTTCTCTCTTTTGCTTTGAGACAGCATGGACTATTGAACTGCTTGAAGATTTTGGGAGTGCACTTGTGAAATAGTTTTAGTACACTTATGAGTATTGGGACTATGAAAAAGATTCTGTATTTAAAACTGGAAAGCAATTTACTTTAACCCTGAACAATTCATATTTCAGCTGCCTTCTGTAATACTGAGCAAGTCATGCAAGCATAAAGATAGTCGACAAATTTAGCTTTATTATTTTGAATGCAATGGGGCAATGAAAAATGATTACTCATTACTCCCCTTTCTGGGGCGTGGACTATGTGTCATTTGAAAAAATATATATTTGATAGATACATTGTTTCTATAAAAAGAGAATTTCACATTCTGTAAAGTTTTCTTGCATAAAATAGAGTGATAAAGAATTATATGTTAAAATCATAAAACTATTGAAGGATTCAGATACTGAGTTTAGACATAGGAGCATTGATTTCCAATTTCCTCCACTGCCTTTTCAGGAATCTTTAATTTGTAAAAATAGTCTTTTCTCTTTGGGTTTGCCTCTATGAACAAGGATAATTGTGACTATTCTAACAGGATATAAATTATGTGCCTCACTTTCTCTACTTTAAAGTACATGTACTGTATTATACCCATGAAATATTTTCTTAGTTTACTTTGAAAGAAACAGGAAGAAGAAATTAGAAAATTGATTTTACATTCATAGTCATAGAACTGAAGTACCACCTGGACCCCAGGAGTCCCAGAAAGGGATTGACTAGAATATGTAGGGAATCATTTTGTCCTTTGAAATATGTTCCTTTTTCCTGATTAGAAGCCACAGAGATAAACTAAAGGTACCTAGCACCCTGAGTAATATAGAAGGAATGTTGGTATGCATGTGTTATTTTTGTACCAAGTTAAAGGTACACTGGTCAGAAGAAGTGAGATTTCTGAAGTAATGTCCCAGAATAGGAATATGTTACTATAT
Organism: Mellivora capensis; assembly: GCA_004024625.1. Taxonomy (NCBI): domain Eukaryota; kingdom Metazoa; phylum Chordata; class Mammalia; order Carnivora; family Mustelidae; genus Mellivora; species Mellivora capensis. Next base: position 198,492 of record PISX010000643.1, read on the forward strand.
TTCGGCATATTTAATTTTGACAAAGACTTTCCTTGCTTCCTCTCTCCACTCATTTTCCACCAAGAATTGTAGTGGAGAAATGGATCTAGTTTCCTAGTTTTTACATTATTGCAGAGTCTCTCCCCAGCCTATTTACCTAAATTAAAGAATGGGAAGAGAAACTAAGTGAAGGTTAACACAAGAATAAAGAAAATACAGACGTAGGAGATGGGGGTTCCCTTTGGACAAATCTGGCCTAATTGCTGGCGTCCAGTGTAGTGGCAACAGCCTGGGACATGAATCAAAAAGCCTCAAGACTCTGCCGGTGGCATTGTGGAACTTATGATTTTTAAAGAATGTTTTCAACTAGGAAATTCTATTATCTTATTATCCAATCTCTTTCTATTCCCTAACTTTTCCCATTCTTTACTTTGTATTGAGGATCCGAAAATGGTTACTTTAAGTAAAAAATCTTTAATTTACATAAGTTTTAGGCCACTATATTATATTATTCCTTAGATTTAAAAATGATTACAGAAAATCCTCCATATATACAACTTTCACTAACTCAGTTTTTCATTAATTCAAAAAGTATGAACATCCAAATGTATATAAGGCACTATGGAAGATGAATAAAATTCAGATTCAATCCTTAAGTAGCTCAGATTCTGATGGCAGAATCAGAAAAAAGAAAAAAATAAACAAACCAAAAACCAAGTACATAAAAACCATCGTGATAAATAGTTGTGTGCTCGCAAAGTTAAATGCCCTGCTCTCTGGAGGGCATGGGGGAGAGGAAAACACTGGCTTGCGAAATTTGCAAATTTCCACAGTGTAAATACTCCCAACACGATCAATTTCAGGGTATCAGTATTCAGTATATCAGTATATCAGTGAATGTGGAGCTGAGAAAAGACATATATAATTGGGTCCCATCAGCTGGCTCCAGCACACCACTGAATTAGAAAAGAGTCATGCCCTTATACTATAGGCTCATAGTATAGGTAGTCTGAAGACAGGCATCTGACTACATGGTAGGGTTGGAAAGGACTGCAGAATAGGGAATCCTGGAGTTGAGACGGAAAGGACAAGTAGGCATCAGTCAATGGAGCAAAGTAGAGAAGATGTTTCAGGCAGAGGGAAAAGCATGAGCAAAGCAAAGAGGGGTGACTTCTAGAACAGAGGTCAGGAAAGATTTGAGAGCCAAGAGAAAATACTGAGGATATTATGTAGGGATTCATATAACTATAAAATCTAGCCATTTGAGAATGTAACAAACAACTTGCAGGTGATTTAAAAAAACAAAAAGGCAACTAATTTAATTTGGCCCAAGGGCTATAGTTTGCTAGCCTCTGTTCTGAAAGAAGGTAGATACTACAGAAAACTTACACCAAAGCCTCCCTTCTACAGAGTGGGTGTGTTTTTCTCATACTCTTAAAATGTATAACAGAGCCAGTAAGTCCACATAACAGATTTCTGGAAATAGCATTTAATTTGGCTTGACCCCACACTCCCAGATCCAGAACTAAGGAGTGTTGGTGAGTAATGTCAAGTGAATAAAATTCTCCTCATTCATTTATGTACCAAAATACACATCACTGTACATTGGATGCTGTGATATCCTCACCAAGTCAGGGAGGAAAAAAGTTCAGAAATCATTTCAATGGTACATTGATGTACTGAAGCCACCACCCTTATATAAAGTAAGGAATATAGGAAAACAGATTCTTTAATATGACTAGTTTAGCTTGAAAACAGTTAAGAACTTGGTACAATGTTGGATCAAAGACATCCATTGACATTCATCTTTCCTGACAAAGTCTTGGAGGGTAATCTTTTCCTGGTTTTATCATTTTCAGAAAATATTAAAGCCTTACAAAGGTTATGTTCTCAAAGGACCTGACATCCTCTCCTTAAAGGTAAAGGGAGGCATCTTGTTGTGCCAGAGAGTAAGAAAGTATTCAGACCTAGTAGGGTACACGTGGAAGAGACACAGGCGTTAAGTTAAAAAAGTTCCTTATGGTTACAAATGGAACAATTGAGTAAAAAGTAAATAAAATATTAGTGGATTACAACCATAGTATACAGTAAAAATCCACAAGCTCATGAAAGTTGAACAAACAAATGAAGGAGAAGAGATAGTTCTTCCTTACAGAAAAATAATAATTATAAATGTAGAAGGGATGAAGCAAATAGAAATATCTCCATTAGAACACAATAATAATTATTGCAAGCAAAATATACCAATGGATGTTAAAATTACTAGATAAAATCTTGGGGAGAAACCGGGTATTTGCACATAGTCTCCAAGTATCTTCCCTAAAATATTTATTAATTACAAAGATAAAACCTAGCAGAAACCACAGGAACCAAGTGACCAAGGTTAATATCACCAGTAGTAAGACATCCTGAACCCCTCCTAGAGTAGACTAAGAAGACTACATCACTTCCATACTATTCTTGCCAAAATATACAACCTCAATCTAACCTAGAGAAAAACCATCAGACAAAACCAAATTTAGATACATTCTACCTGATCAGTATTCTTTAAATATGTCAAAGTCATGAGACAAAAGGAAAGGCTGGTGAACTGACACAGACTAAAACAGACAACAGACTCAGGAAGCATGACTACTAAATGCAGTGTGATATCCTACATGGGATCCTGGAACAGAAGAATATTTGTAAAAACAGCAACAACAAAAACCCCACAGAAGACAAACTAAGAAATTTCTATACTATCTATTCCTAGTTTAATTAATGCACCTTACCAGCATTAATTTCTTGGTTTTGCTAGTTGTATTACAGTTATTAAAGATATTAGCATTAGAGGAATCTGGATGAAGGGTATACTAAAACTCTCTACTATTTTTAAAAGGTTTCCGAAGTCTGAAATTATTTCAAAATAAAAAGGTAAAAAAAATTAGAGAGAGTGATAATTGCTAAATTAGCACTTTTCATTTATGATATGTTTCCCTTTGCTGGGTCCTATTTGGGGTTTTCTCATTTATTTTCACTTCCACTAAGGATCCCAGCTTAAATACATAGGAGGGTATTTTGGAATTGAAATTGTTATTCCTCAAATCTATTCTCCAACATGCTTAAGACAAAGATTAGATCATCTAATGTGCACAAGTACACTTCTAAGCCAGGGCTAATTTTATAACATCCCAGGAATTATCCAATGGAGTAAATATAATTATCCCCATTTTACATTCAGTGATACTGAGTCACTAAAATGAAAGCCCCACGAGAATTCCATTTTTTCATCTTTTTGTTCCATTTTTTTGGTCTTCATTGTTTACTGCCATATCTTTAGCCTCTAGCATATTTCATGGCATTTGTTATTACATGACAGAGTGAATAAATATTTTGAAATGATAAATGAATGAACAAGGCTTAAAGAACTTAAGCAATTTGTCCACATGGCTGAACAACAGAAAGCTGAAAAATTTCTGATTTTGAGGATGAACTTTTACTCACTGTACTAGACAACACTGGTCTTAAGATCTCAAAAAACAGAATAGTTGTAGCACATTTTTGTATTCACTGATCATTTATACCCGCCAATCCATAAAAGACATGAGAACCAGGAAATCCAAGGAGACCGTTAGTCTGACTGCTGCAAAACTTGTTTTTATCCATTTGCTCAAGCAATTAAAAAGTGGAAATATCTAGAAAGAACTTAGCAATTTCTCAGCATGTTAGGATGATAAAAAATATATTCTGAGAAATGGCATTCAAAGCCCTACCACAAGGGAATAGCTTCCACTTTAAACAGCAGTAGGACATTGCAGATGGTTTTGGCTAAATTTGATTCACCTTCCATGGAGCAGTTTTGTGGAATTTTCTCCAAGTATTTGGCTGAGTTCATATGAATTTGTCTCAAAGGTTAAACTTGAATAATATTTTCTTTTCTTTACCACAGAACGTGACAATTAATTTAAATCACATCTCGTATTTTAGCATTGTAGCACCTTTGGGACTAGACATTTAATTTCAGTGTTACTTTTGAAAAGATTCTACTGCAAACTGAGGGTGTGGGTAATGCAGTGGAAAGAGTTCTGGATTGAAAGTCAGAATAAAGAGTTCCACATCTGGCTCCACTGCTAATTGGTTGTGTGACCCTCCAGAAAGTGATTCAAAACATCTCATTCAGACTCAGTCTCTGTACCTCTAAAATGGAAACAATAATTGCTTGGCCTTTTTATACAGGGTTTTAAAAATAAAGTGGCAAAATGTATATGGATATGTCTTAAGAATTCTAAAGCACTATACTCAAGTTTTTTTTTTAAAAAATGAGAACTCAGGGGAAGCCTGGGTGGCTCAGTTGGTTAAGCGGCTGCCTTCAGCTCAGGTCATGATCTCAGCATCCTGGGATCAAGTCCCGCATTGGGCTCCTTGCTCAGCAGGGAGCCTGCTTCTCCCTCTGCCTCTGTCTGCCTGTGCTCGCTCGCTCTCTCTCCCTCTCTCTCTGACAAATAAATAAATTCTAAAAAAAAAAAATTAAAAAAATGAGAACTCAGAAAAACAGCATATTTGTAAAAGGGAGAAACTGCGTATTCTTTTCTAAAGTACCTTTTATGCTTCTAATTTGTGAATAATTTGCATGAAATGGGCTTCTGTTTTTTCCATTAAACTATTCAAGTTTGTTCTTTCTGCACTAAATTTTTATCATCATCAATATTTATAATATATGTTTCCCAAAAATTATATAATCCTCCAGCCCAGGAATTGTTTCTAAATGATTGTTACTTAGAAACAGTAGGACAATGTCCTCAAACAGAAGCTGTTTTTTAAAAGACATAGTTTTTTAAGATTGTACGAAAGGCTGTATCTTTTTTTAAGAAGCATTTAATTAGAGATAAATCTCCAGATAATCATTAGGCTAGTTTAACCATCCCTTCCCATTCACAGAAAAAGCATGGACGTAAGTCGGTTACCAATATCCACTAAATGCCAGAGAGAGAGAGAGAGAGACTATGGAGAAGAAGAAGGAGGAAGAGGAAGAAGAAGAAGTGGGAGGAGAAGGGGAGGGAAGAGGAGGGGGAGGAGGGGAAGGGGAGGAAGGAGGAGAAGGAGGAGGAGAAGAAGAAGGGGAGGAAGAAGAAGAAGGAGAGAAGAAGCAGCAGAGGAGGAGGGGGGGAAAGGGGGAGGGGAAGGAGGAGAGAGGCGTGGTAGAGAGGGGAAAAAACAAAAGCAAAATCTATATCATTCAAACCAGTCATTCATCTGAATTGACTCTTGAATACTTTTTTTCTAGTTGTATTACCGTGGATGCGTAACCGCTCTGGGGCCTTGGTCATCCCACCTGTCTACATTAAAAGTGTTGAATCCCACAACTTCAGGTTAAGCATTCTGGAAGCAGGTACAGCATAAAAAACGTAGTTGATGACTTAAAGAACAAACATGATTGTTTCTCTGAAGCTGCTGTACAGAATCTTTCCCAACAGCCAGCATGAGAAATACCTCAGGGGGTTGGGCACCGCTGGTCCGTCCCTGCCCCCTGGCAGACGATCCCTGCTGCAACAAGACACTTATCAACAGCCAGGATGGTGGAAGTTTGTGAGAAATATCTAGTCACATTCTTTCAGTCAGTGCTATCTCATCTGCTTGTTTGTCTTATTGAGTTTGGGGGTTTTGACTCCAATGGCAAAATTCCTGTCTCAAAATTTCACATTAACTGATGAGAACAGTTTGAAAAGCTTAAAGGAAAGAGAGAATTCCCCAAAGGTTGTTGCCTCTGAAAATGGTCTTGATGGTTAAATGATGGTTAAATCCCGTTAAATGTGGAGGCGAGGAGGTAGTACCACCATTTAGCCCCTTCCTTTTTTTTTTCCTCTTTCATTTCACATATTTTCTTTTTTTTTTTTGATTAACATATATAATGTATTATTTGTCCCAGGGGTACAGGTCTGTGAATCATCAGGCTTACACATTTCATAGCACTCACCATAGCACATACCTTCCCCAATGTCCATAACCCAGCCACCCAATATACTTTCTTTTATTTATTTTTGTTTTTTGTGGGGTGTTTTGTGTGTGTGTGTGTGTCTTTTATGGCTTCTTCTACTTAACATAATGTTTTCAAGATTCATCCATTTTGTAGCATGCATCACTACTTCATTTCCTTTTGACTATTCAATTAAAAAATACTCTATTGTAAGTAGAATGAAGATAAGTCTGAATATGATGTCTTGGATTCAAATGCCATCTGGGCTAGACAAGGTGAATGAGAAAAGCAGGTGGGTCAGGGAGACGAGTGTGCAGGCAAGGAATCCTTGCTGTCACTGAGGAATGTGTTCAAATAGCCTATAGAGGTCCTTCAAAAGAAGCTGAGAATTGGATTTTCAGGGAAATCTTAAATCTTTAAAAGTTACAACTGATTTGAAACTTCATAAAACTGTATGGGTCCACAGGGTCAAGAGTTGGGATCTCTGTTATTTTTTTAATCATTATTGAATCTTTGCCTTGGGTTATGAATATATTATTTAGATAAAGAGTCATTTTAGACTATAGAACCATTTAGAGTCACTAGATTAGAGAGTTATTTTAAGAACCTCTGACATAAAAAGTCATAATATTGAATCCAGCATTTCTGGCATTATTAGAAAGGGGTCTTCACTTTACAGAAAGGCACACCTTAGGAAAATAAGTAGTGTGCTATTTTGCCACATTCGAAATAAAACTATACCTACAGAAACGCAACAATTATGCATACTCCTTCTAGCTTACAGATTCTGCATGCCTCCATTTCTCTACACTCAGAAGCACTTAGAATTTAATTATACAACACTGAACAATAAATTAAAGTAAGCAAATAAACCTCAGATTGGTAAACCCACACGGCAGTCTTCTAACCACTACCCAAATGCCTCAATTCGCACTAACTCAAATAATTAGTTCCGTCTTGTGTCTTCTGACTTCAGAGTCTTTGGCATACCTTGACAAAGAGTGTCTGCCCATCGAACGGATAGAAATCTAATGGCAATTTTCCAAGCTAAGTGACATTGCCACTTTCCATTTCCCACTCAATGCCTAAGACAACTACCAATATTTCCAGTGTTGATGCTATGGCACTTCTTCTGGACCTCTCCTTTTAAATCTCCTACCACATCCACCTTTCCACCATGGCAGGGACTTCACTAGTATAATTTCCCCTCACCAGCTCCTCTCCCACTAAATATCCCTCTGTTTCCACCTCCCCGCATCCCCACAAATGCATTTTTTGAGCCTTCTGAGAAATGAAAAGTGAAAATAGTTCCTCCTTTCAAAACCAGTTGGAAACTCCTGTCTTAATATTCGTCTGGAGCTTTGCTTTTATTTTCCAAATGATCTGGGTTTGGCAAAACCCTTTTGGTTAAGTAATAGACAACAGTGTAACATTCCAAAAGAGAGGGGGGAAAACCCAGACGATCTAGGATTCCATGAAGACTAAACACTGGACTCTTCCTGCTGAGCCCAGATAACCCTCCCTAAATGGAGAACCACTTCACTCCTTAAATAACTGGTATAATAGTATACACATTGGTGTTACTTAAGCTGGTACTTCACTTTATTCCTTATGCCTTTACATAGACTTGTAGATGTACATGGGAGTCTAGGATCACAAGTAGAGCCTAAGGCTCTTAGAATCACACTTGAACTCAGAGTGAAAAAGTCAAATAATGTTTTCAACTTTGTGGGTAGATGTCACTATTACCCTCATTTTCACAGAAAGAGCAACTGAGGCAAACCATGGCCAACTAACTTGAAGAAGATCCCACAATTTAAAATTTTGGATCTGGGATTAAAATCCTGGTACTTTGCTTTCAGAGCTGCTGCCCTTAATCCCTGTGCTATGCTGCCTTCCCACTTAATGTTTCTTTACAAAATTCCTGATTCTGGGAATGTGTTCCTGCTTTGGATTTCAAACAAGTCATGGGTATTGGTCTGAGACCGGAATACTCGATTACTTCACATTGCATATATATTTTCCCAGTTTTGCCCTTGACATTGAGAATTTTAGATTTAGATCTTTTTTTTTTTAAGATTTTATTTATTTGACAGAGGGAGAGAGAGAGACAGCAAGAGAGGGAACACAAGTAGGGGGAGTGAGAGAGGCAAAAGCAGCCTCTCACTGAGCAGGGAGCCCGATCCCAGGACCTGGGATCATGACTTGAGCAGAAGGCAGATACTTAACAACTGAGTGACCCAGGGGCCCCTAGATTTTGGTTTTCAATACAGTGAGGAGCTAAATTTTTCATCCTTTCACAGGCAAATGCTTAAGAAATAAGCTCCTATCAAAGGATCACTTATTTTTGGGATGTCTGTGTAGCTCAGCTGGTTGGTTAAGCATCTGCCTTCAGCTCATGATCCTGGGATTGAGTCCTGCATCAGGCTCCTTACTCTGTGGGGAGCCTGCTTCTCCATCTCCCTCTGCTGCTCCCCCTGCTTGTGCTCTCACGTGTGCTCTCTCTTTCTCTGATAAATTTTTGAAAAAGAAAAGAAAAAGATCACTTATTTTTAAATAATACTGGAATTGACAAGTCAGGCTGAAATTACTAGAACTCTTCAGAAAGTAAAAAGGACACTGAGGGGAAAGAGGACCCTCAGTTAGCCTGTGCCATTATTCCTGGCATCTGTCTCAGCAAAGTTGGCCATGTGACCTTGTGGACACCAAGTACCTTCACCAGGAGTGGATTTTATGTCCCTGAGTCATCAGAGCAAGTCCTCCAGGACATTACTTATACTACCAAAGCCTGTTCTGCTCTATTTTCAGTAACATTCAATAAATGGAACCTGAAAAATATTTAAGTCTTGCTGGGGTTTCCTGACCTGTCACCACACTAATGATAATGTTAAATCCTAGGAGGAGGCTGCATCTATGCTCTGCCAGGTTAAGACTTCATCATCTCACATCCCTTGGCATTGTCTGACCTTGGCCCTGTCAATGGAAAGCATGGCCCTGAGAATCACTCAAAGACGTAGCTTGAAGGCATTCAAGGTGCCTCCCATGCAGGCCAACACCTTTATCTTTGGGTTAAGGAGGAAATCCACAATTTCCTAAAAATATGGGACTTTTCTGAAAATATTCAAAAGGTTCTTCTTGATGTGAAGAAGATAAATTCTGTCCTATCAAAAGTAGTTATCAAGGGTTTCACGCACAGGGGTACAAGGAAGAGCAGGTGCCAATATCTACAGATGCTCATGAATTTATAGCACTTACAGGAGATATTCATAAGGCCAACCAGGGTTCAAAGAGCAACACCCTGTCTGTCTTCACTGAGAAGCCCATTGCTAGGTCTTTAGCCATAAACAAGAGTACATACAGTGTTTTCTCAGGTACATCTGTTCTGTCTATTACATGATCCTTAAGTAAGCCCCTAAGACTATGTCCTGAGTAGAAGAGAGAATTACAGACCAGCTCCCACCTACAGGCTCTCCTTTGCACATCAAGAGGAAAAAAGTATTTCTTTGGGCTCTCCTTTTCTAGTGGAGGGTGCAGTTTCCCCTGGCTTTCTTTCCTACTTGGTCCACTAAATGTGCCCAGACACATGACACTGTAGGACTTTGCCCCTGGCTTCATTCAAAATGGACATGGTTCTTAGGCCAAGATGAGATAAAAGGCATAGGTTCAGGTTTGGGTCTGGGGTAGCCTCTCGCAACTCTGAATGTGCCTTGTTTGTTCTGTTCTTCCCTTTTCAAATGAGGTGAGCCTCCTGCTTTCCAAGCACCAGCTCCAGGCCCATTCCTATTTTCTTTGGGGGCTACTCTGCCTACTATACTCTCCTGCCCATGCCAGGGATACACACTGAGGACTCCCATGTACCTGGATGAGTTCCTGGGATCTGAGCCCTCCATATTCATCTCCATAGCCATGGCCTGTGTTTCTTTCACCAGAACCCTACCTCCAGCAGCCATGGTCAGTTTCCCTGGACTCTTTCCCAGATGCAGCTTCCACCATACAGTTGGTCCTAAATCCATATGAGAGATGGCAGAACGATGCAGTTGTAAATCCTCAGGACTCCTTCTCACCTCTCCCTTCCTAATGGTGTATCATTATGTGCTGGGCCCAGTGTAATAAAAATGAAAGGACTATACCAGGTCAATGGCCCTCATCCTATTCTGCTTTGGGCCTGGAGTTGTCACTGGGACCTATAAATCAACAGGGCAAGTGAGGGTGTGGGAGAGAGAAGAGGCAAAGTCCTGGTTGCTAATAGTTATGTAATTCTTTGAGGTCAAACAATGGTTTCTGTCACTTTTATTTAGTTATAAATTGTAATTACACAATAAAACCTTCCCTAATAAATTCCTTATTAGGAATGTTTGGCTTTTTCATATTAATTGCTGTTTTGAAAATGGCCCTTCTAACACATTTAAGAGATGTTGGAGTCACTTCTTCCTAAGTCACATAAACACGCTCTGTAAATATCTTTGTCTCTGGAGTTGCTTTTTCAATTCTTTCTTTTATGAATCACTCTAAGTTAAACAGCGCAAACCCTTGCTGAAAGTAGCACAAACTCTCAGCCTATAAGATTTAACTATATTCCTAAATCCTATTTCCCATCTCTAAGTACTGTCCCTTATGCAGTTCAACAGTTTGATAGTCTTTTTGATATTAGCCGGTGACATTGCCAGAAAAAAAAAATCGTATTCCATTTTTTCTGCCTTAAGGGGATACAATCCAATTTTATTTTTTCCTTCCTTACAATGCGCAGAGAAATCTTAAAAGTTCTATCAAGAAAACATTTACCACATATTTCCAATTCAAATGGAAATAGCTTTCACTTTTGATCTTGTAGAAAAACCTAGGCAAATGATGAAGTACAATACTTTCTTTGTGTTGGACGAGGCTGCATGACTGTTACAGAATATGTTTGAGCATTTGAGCTAAGAGACCAGAAGAGGGTTTCCAACCACATGTTTAAAAGAACAGGCAGCAAAACCGGGCTTAAGTCAATTACAGCCCTCCTCTCAGAACCATCTTGTGGGACGCATATTACTATTATCCAGATACTTCTATCTAACAGTCAGCCAACTCTTCTCTTAACTGGCTGTTTTTGAAATCTACTTACTCTTGAGACTGACCATAAAATCAACACACTGACAAAGCAACAGTTTTAAATTCCAAACATGCACAAAACCCAGAACCATAATTATCTCAACGCTAAGCCAGTGGGAAAGTGAAGCATGTTGCCTCCTCGGTTTTATTCGGTGCAGGGGACCCTGTCAGTACTTCACAAGGGCCAAATCAATCCTCAGAGTAACATTCTTCAGGCTTTGAGGGCCGACGTTCTCCTGGGCAGAAATCAAGACAAGGAGAAATTCTGTTCCCGAGAGGGAATGCACATCCTAGACCCGATGTTCACATTGTGAGTAGCCAAGGGCCACTCAGAGAGGAAAATAAGGACCACCTCTCTAAGTGAGCAGGGTGCTCCAGAGAGTTCTGGCCCCAGCAAGCCGCAGGCATGGGATGTCTACTCTAAAGTATAAACTGAGATAGGGCTGACATCAGCCCTGACTGGTTAGGTAACTGAAAATGCGTAGATCTAAAGCCCAGGACTAAGGAGTATGTAGAAAAAAGAGTTCGTGCTTCACTGCCCCCAATGATCTCAGAAAGAAGAAATGCTTTCACGCCGAGTCAAACAGATGAACTGGTTTTGTAAATAGGTCTTTGGTAGAGACGTTATTTTGAAAGTTCCAAAAACAAGTTGGTAATTGTTGAGAATAAAAATACCACCAAATCTACACAGCAGTAATCAGGATCTTCTTACATGAGTGGACTTCAAGAATCGTAACAGGCCTGAGTTTGCAGCTGAATGTCAGTTAAGTGACTATTCAACAAATGTATCTTAGAAAACTTTTGAAAAGTTTCAACAACTAAGTATCAGTTTCCTATGACGCACTAAGCACTATGCTAAAGGCTCTGTGTTTACTCTAGCGAACGGAAAGGAAAGGAAAGGAAAAGAAAAGGAAAGGAAAGGAAAGAAAAAAATGAAAGGAAAGGAAAGGAAAGGAAAAGAAAAGAAAAACAAACACAAAAAACCATGGGATCCTTGGGAGCTTCCAGGGTAGTGAGGAAGACCCACATTATCAAACAAGGTGTTAGGGAAAGACTTGGTGTGGGAATTTAACTAATGACTCCTCCAGGTCCTAAGAAGGCAATGGGAAAAGTTGTCTTCTGGGCACGACATTCTCCCCTTGGTGTACTTCTGTCGGTCCAGGACAGAAAGGCGGAATGCATTTCTATCATGCTGGATTACCTCTGTCATAAGAAAGCCCTGCTTCGGTATGTGGTGACTTTGGTCATGGTTTTGGTACAGTCCCTTATCATCAACCTCTTAAATGAAAACAAAGCACCCAGTGGAAACTCGGCTGATAGAAATTGCCAAGGTGAAAAACACATGGCAAGTCCTCTGTGGTTCTGGCGGCTGAACTACACACATTTGGCCTCCAGGGCAGGCTTTGATTGCAAATAAGAGGCTGGATCTTGGTTTTAGAAACTCTTTACCTCTGCCACAGGATCAAAGGTACAGAAAGCAACTACCAACTGTTTCCTAGCAGCCTGCCCAGACAGTATGCTAATGAGCTGAGCACTGAGCTTCCAATTATGGAACTACTTCCAGAAATAAACTTTCCAATGGCTTCATTGTGATAGATGCAGTTAACAGGCATCTCAGTTGAGAGACAGGTATAAGTTTGAGTATCTCTGAGTCACCGACTACTAACTGATAATGATCCTTAATTTTCTCCATGGTACCACACATAAAACGAGAAGATGCATTCTTTCTTACTACCACCTTATGGCCATGTGTGAATCTGAATCATAAATTTCTCACAAGATATCCATTTTGTTCTTAATTTGAGAGTGAGAGTGAGAGAGAGTGAGCACAAGTAGGGGCAGGGAGGGAGAGAGACAGAGGGAGAAGCAGACTCCCCACTAAGCAGGGTGTCCAATACAGGGCTCCATTCCAGGACACCGGGATCATAACCTGAGTGGAATACAGACACTTAACCCACTCAGTCACCCAGGCCCCCCATAAGATATCCATTTTTTAAAGGATGGAACAAAGAAAAACAATTCTGTGTTCAAAAGAAGTGGCTCTTAGTTTGAACATAACCCTGAGGTTTTAATCAATCATATTTACAACTACAATTGCCATACTCTATAGCTTTTTGGTGTGACAACGTACATTCATGCTTGTATGTGGGTATGTGTGGGTGTATGTGCATCCATGGATTTAAAGTTGGTATTCAGCAAGAGAAACCAACTGTCTAATAGTCATGCATAATAAACTCCAGGGTAACTACTCCCAACATTAAACAACTGGAATAAGGATGAACTACATAACAAGCCATATGTTGCCATTTTCTACAATCACTCATACAAAGGTTTTGATTCTTTGCAGTTTCTGGATTACTAGGGAAAATGGCAGTTAATTACCTCTAACACCTATGCAGGAACAGCTAGGGGAAACAAAGGGACTATGAAATCAGCACTCTGTGACTGAGTTAAATATATCATTTTAGTTCAAGAGAATCGACTATCATAAGTCAAACTCAGGTTACAAAGAATTAATTTCTTTTTTATGCCAAAATGCCTTTGTTTGATCCATAAATTCCTTAATGCACCCTGACTTTTATTAATTTTGTTCCTTAAAAATGTCTACTGCCAAAAGCTGAATTGCAAGTAGGTCTTTCCAGCATACTTTTATGAATAAACCAGAACATGTAATTACCCATGATTTCTGTGATTGTAATAATGGTTTTTCGTTGTATTCTAGTAAGTTGATGGAACACTGTGCTTATTTTTAACCCCCTCCCATGGGGGGAATGTTCAGTTGTTTAGAGGGGAAGAAAATAATATTTCATAATAGTAGCATAAAGAGGGGCGCCTGGGTGGCTCAGTGGGTTAAGCCTCTGTTTTGGGGTCAGGTCATTATCTCAGGGTCCTAGGATCAAGTCCCGAATCAGGCTCTCTGCTCAGCAGGGAGCCTGCTTCCTCCTCCCCCTCTGCCTGCCTCTCTGCCTACTTGTGATCTCTCTCTCTCTCTCTCTCTCTGTCAAATAAATAAATAAAATCTTTTAAAAAATAGTAGCATAGAGATAAAGTGATGTTTGGTGAAATACTTGTGCTATGTGTTAATCTTAAACAACCATAAAGTATCAAAACAAATAGCAGATTATGTATTACTTAATACAGCCTCCCATATTTATAGGATATTCTGCTATAGAATCCACAACTTTATGATGGAGCTATACATTCATGCAGTTCTCTACTTATTTATTCAACAGATACTTACAAAGGGTATACCAAGTACATGACACCATAGTAGGTTCTGGGGATACAGAGCTGTGAGAAAGATAAACATGAGTGATGTGCCTGCTTCGATTTTATATTTCCTTTCAGAGAATATCTGGGTCACTGTCATTTTCTGAGTTCTCTGGTAAAGTGGTTAAAATTGGAGGACAAGGCATGTTTTCCCAAATATAGGAAGCCATAGCATATGTCCAGAACTTATTTCTATCATACTGTATGGGTAAAAAGAAAAGGATAAATTATATAAGAAGCTTAAACTGAGTACATTTTATTATATAATCACTGAGATAATCAGATTTTAGTACATCTTAATCGAGCCATGCTTTATAATTGTGTATGTGAAAAATTTTAGTAAATTTGCCAAGTTATGTAATGATCATCATGATTCTGTTATAGAACATTTACATTGCCCTAATAAGATCCCTGTGCCCATTTACAGTTAATTCTTGTTCCTACCCACAGCCCCAGGCAACTACTAATTTTCTTTCTGTGTCTCTGACTTCTCTAGACATTTTTTATAAATGGAATAGTACAATATGAGGGGTTTTGTGTGTGTATGTGTCTGGTCAAGCCAATCTTTTAAAATATAGCTATTTTAAGCCTTTACTAAATTAGATTTTTTAACAATTTACTCATGGACCTTATAACTCTTAAGAAATCCCATTAGGCATGATTGGAAGGCTCAAGACTTCAAGTTTATATGTTAAGAAACAAAACAGTCCAGGCAAATCTTTTGTTTGCATGACCAATTCATGGAAACGAGTGATAAACACAGTTGTCACTGTGTATATTTATAAAATGATTTAGTGTCTCAGCAATTTGCTTAGTGATGACCAATAAATTATACATTTTACAACCAAATTCAATGTTGACTGCAGTCCCAGAATCTCATTAGATCACATGTTTGAGTATAATTTGAGAAAGAAAATCTGAAAATCTTGATTTATCTTTTCTGAAATTTAGTACATGGTTTTACATAACAATAGTATACTGACTGATTAATTTTATACCAATCCAGTATAGGTTTACTGAGTATTGATCATGTGTTAAGCACAATATTTTGTGCTAGAGATATAGATGGTAAGATGGCTGCAGAAAAAAATAAAGGTGAATAGGTGAAACGATTCAATTGCACACAGTGTTTTGTTTTTTTTTAACTAGCTCCTTTATATTTTGCTATTTCTTTGAGGTTAACCACCAAACACACTAATAATAGCAACAAGAAACAAAGCCTTTTGCACCTATAATTTTTCTTGCACAAAAGCAATCAAAGCCTCACATGAGGTTTTCATTGGTAAGTGCTGATATCAGGTATAGTTTGAATTCCCTACTAAATAGATAAATTAGTCACCACAAATCCAAGGTGAAAAGTGGCCTGATTAATAAAGGCATAAAAGGTTTTAAATAGGTCCAGCAAACTATAATAAAGATAGCCTGAAAAAAAGCAAGGTGAGACTAATGCAACTAGATGATTTTTTTTTAACCATGTAAAATCCTGGAGGGGAGAGCCAGCATAAACAAGAAATTAAGGGCCATTAAAATACAAATTCCAAATGGACAAAGCCAAAGCACTTCACACTGTGAGAAGAGTGGAGAGAAGTTTCAGAACAACTACTGCTTTGAAGTGGTTACAAAATAATTCATTGTAGGAGTTGCACACATTCATGACTCTAATGATATCTGTCTGTAGCAGTGAAGATAACCATGGGGAAAAGGGAATCATTGTATCATTTGATTGTGTCCAAATGACCAGAAAAGTAGTTTATGGCAAAAACTAAGGACAAACATGGGCAAAAATTCTACTCAGTACTCAACAGAGGTAGTTTTGTAATAGGGCAGACTAACCTCTCGGGCTTTTTCTTTAAAAACTGAAAAACCCTTCAGGCCCAATATGGTTCTGATTCCCTAGGTCCTCCCAGTGTGATGGCCTCCGGAAAGTCAGTCTGGAGCAGCGCTGCCTTTAGTCCTTCTCCAGTTCTTCAGGATCTTGCTACTTTGTCTCCAAACTCTCAGATTTAAATAGTATTTATGGAGTAGAGAAACTAAAGAACTGTTTTGGGTTATCTGTTGTTCTGATTTAGAAGGTCAGATTTACTCTGTGTAAGTAAAAATACTTTCATGGATGTATTAACCCTCCAGTTTGGGTTTGATCTGTTTGATAGAAACAGATCATTTCAGGGATGCCTGGGTGGCTCAGTTGGTTAAGCGGCTGCCTTCGGCTCAGGTCATGATCCCAGCATCCTGGGATCGAGTGAGTCCCACATTGGGCTCCTTGCTCGGCGGGGGAGCCTGTGCTCACTCTCTGTGACAAATAAATAAAATCTTAAAAAAAAAAAAAAAAAAGATCATTTCAGTTGAATCTCTAGTGTGGTGAAGAAATAAAATAGCTCGCGCTTCAAAGAACCAGACCTTTGCATTGATCAGACCATCCATCTTGCCCTTAAATGTGTGATGAAAACAGTATTGCAAGCCTCCCACTCTCACCTAGAGAAGTTATTTTTTTTAAAAATTAGACAACCCACAAGGAGAAGAATCAAAATGTGATTCAGTCATGTATTCAATTTGTTCATTTAGGTAGTCAGGAATACAAGCAACAAATATTTAACCAGATGTTGACTCCATAGAGAAAGTCAAGCTTAATCCTTTATTCCCCCTTGAGCAGCTAAATTCTCCAAGTTATTCCTCCAACCTAGAGATATGATGGATCTGGGAAACCAAATCCCAGGCGTCCTCCCCAAACTGCAAATATCTGCTAACCTTAAATATAGAAATAACACTACGTCAAAACTTATCAAGAAAGAAGAAACTCATCTGATTGACATAGATGTGGAAGGTTCCCTCTCAAGTCTAACCCAAAAGGGTAAATGATAATTTGGAAGATTTGTGATATTACCCTGAAATAAACAAAAAGCAAAAACAAAATAAAAAACTCAGCTGTGGGCTTTGTCAGTCTGCCTCCTGATTGACTTTCCCATCATTGTAAGCATCAGACTTTCCACAAGCTTAAATCAATATACTCTAAGACACTTCACAAAAATGTATTTTTATAAAATATTTTCTAGCCTCCATCCAGAAGATGTGGAAACAGACCACTGAGTCAGAGTGTCAGATCCCCTGCAGTTACTCACAATTCACTCTCATGACATATTACCAGCTCCTGAAGTGCAGGTAGGCTTGGCCTTTTTTTCATTTTTTAAAGATTTTATTTATTTATTTGTCAGACAGAGAGAGAGAGAGAGAGAGAGAGTGAGCGCTGGCAGATGGAGGCAGAGGGAGAAGCAGGCTCCCCGCCGAGCAAGGATCCCGATGTGGGACTCGATCCCAGGACGCCGGGATCATGACCTGAGCCGAAGGCAGCCGCTTAACCAACTGAGTCACCCAGGCGTCCCATGGCTTGGCCTTTTTTATCTTTGATATTTTCTCTCTCCCTCACAGTAGTTCATATATAAATGCATACTTACTGAATAGTGTGGGAAGCTGGGCAGAGGCTAATTCCTGGAAGGGTTTGCACTGAGGTTTTGTTTACTGATCTACAAATAATGGGTTAAAAAATTTACCATACTTTTAAAAAATCATAAAATAATATTATATAACCATATTACTAAAGTTTGGAGAGCAGAAAGGAAGACTATCCATAAAACACTACCCTCAAACAGCAGCTACCATTATTTTAGAGTATTATTCCCCTTTTTATGTGTATATTGATAAATATCTATAATTATAATGCATACAAGATCTTCATCCTGCTTTTATTTCCCCCCTAATGTAAGCTCACAATAAGCTTTCTCCCATATAGGTACATGATATTTATAACCATCACTTTAATTGTTGAGTAAAATGCATGTAGTCGAAGTGTCATAATTTAATTAACAATTTGGTTATCATCATTATAAATGCTTCTCCAAACATCTCTATTATTTCTTTTTGATATAACCACCTACAGGATTTCTGGATATTAGTATTGATTGTATAGATATACTGTGAAATTGGTTTCCAAAAAATTATGCCCCTCGTTAATACCATGAATAGTAAGTATATGGAAGTACCAAATTTACTGCCATTGTGTATTATTATTCGTCCTTTCTTAAAAACTAATGAGATAAGATGTTTCTTTAATTTTTTTCTTTATTATTTTATTTCCCTTTCTGTGAATAGGCCAGAAGCCTATCCTTGTTATTTGTTGACACAGTGCAATACAATTCTCTTGCCTTTTTCATTTCAACAAAGTTACTTGGCAGTTGAATGCTGTGTGTAATAATTGAAACCCTTTTTGAATTGAACATTAAAATAATTAGTCTTCTTTTGTTTTATACCAGGTCAAGATCTATGTTCCAGGGACTCCGTAATTTGCAGTTCATAAAAGACATTGCTAAAAAAAAAAAAAAAGACATTGGTTAAAATCCCAGGGTGATGATGGTCATGAGTCTACTGTGGTCTTTGTAGATAACTGAGAAAACTGGACAAGGGGCAAAATTTCACCCAACTTGGTTTACCACAATACTCAGACATCCGAAAGATGGGATGTGTTTAGATAGACTGAATTTACATTCAAACGATTAAGTTACACTTGCCTTTCTATCTGTGTCTCAGTTGTATAAAGGTTCAGTTTGAAATAAAACATTGAGTTATCTTAGGGGCACCTGGGTGGCTCAGTCGTTAAGCGTCTTCCTTCAGCTCAGGTCATGATCCCAGGTCCTGGGATCCAGTCCCAGGACTCCTTGCTCAGCGAGGAGTCTGCTTTCCCTCTCCCTCTGCCCCTTCCCTTCCCCCTCCCCCACTGCTCTTGATCTGTCTCTGGCTTTCTCTCTCTCAAATAAATAAATAAACTCTTTAAAAAAACCACCATTGACTTATCTTAATGATAACCCAGTGCTTTTGGAGAAATGCCATTATCACAACCACAGAGTGAACAAACATGAAATCTCCTAGAAATTCATGATAAAAAAAGAATTATAGAAGTCTAGTAGCACATCATCATTTCTGATCAGATACTGAAGGGTCGTGTGTCCCTCTTTCATGTTTTAATTTGTCCATTATGCTCTTTGAAAATGTGCATAATCCATACAAAGTAATGAAGTTATTCGATTTTGGCCTAAAGACCTGGAGCCAACATATAATCCTGTGCCTTCAGAGGGGCCTCTTTTCCAAACCTGAAATGCTAACATGTCTAAAAAAATATCCAGTGTAAATGAGCAGTTGGTAAAGCAATCAGCCTTTCACATTGGAACAAGCAACAAACATGTGCAACGACCCTCGCATTTCTCCTTTGATTTATAGCAGTCTTGGAAAGGAGCTTAACAAGGTGGCACAGAGCTTCCAGAGCAGTTGCAGTCAATTTATTGTCTGAGTTGTTAAAGATGTTAATTAGATTAGGAATTTGCTGAGGCCCTTTTAGTCCTTGCAGAAAGAAGAATGTTTCTCGTGTTTCTCTTTGAAACTCAGTTTTGTGGCATAAAAACACAGGAAAGAAGAAATCCTACACTCATGGAAATTGTAGGGTCCCATTGAATTCCATAAAATTGTAAAAATTCCAGTAATAACAGTTACAAAAGAGCCAAGAAAGTACCAGACCTGTTTTTAAAAATAATATACTCCAACGAGTCCTGCATTGTTTGATGTACAGAAGACAAGTAGTGAGCTGATCATGGATGGTATATCTAGGATGCCTGGGCCCAAGGAATGGAAATCATATTGGAGAGCAAATCCAAGCATGCACTGATATGAAACAGAGTTTCTGGAAAAACAACAGGCAGGGCTTTTTACTCCAGAGCAATAAACATCAATCTGTATGTCATTTTAATACCCTGGACAAATGTTTTAATAGCGAGCTGTTGCATAGGCAGTGAAGAGGTTATTAGATACTTTGTTTTTGACGATTGCTTTGCCATAATCCATCCCAGAAATATGTTGTCTTTAATTGAATTAAACAAATGAAAATATAAAACAGTACAGTAAATTACTTCCTCAGCTCAAAAAACTACATGAAGAGAAAACTCTCTCAGAGATATAACAGGGAAAGTTACCCTTCCAATTTCCCTCAACTCCCTTCTCCTCTCCATCTCCCCATGTCCTCCATGTTATTTGTTATGCTCCACAAATAAGTGACCAAAATAAATAAATAAATAAACAAACAAAACAAGATAAAACAGAAAAACAAGTGTGCTATTCAATTAATTGGGTTTAGGTGATGATTGGAATAGTAGGATAATTATTTGATAGCAATATCGGTAACAATCAAGTTATAAAAATTGTTGTCAAGATCCATGGTTCAAGGCAGTTTTGTTAATATTATTTTAGGTAAAGGGTGAAACAGAAATATGCACATACTTACACCTGAAGCATGATTATTCACAATAGCACTCAGAAAGCAAATGCACAAGGCAATAGGAAGGTTAACTATTTTAAGCATGTAAAATCTAGTCAAGATCATCTTTACGAAAAAGAGGTGGTTGCATGCTCCAAGGAACCTAACAAGATTGGTGGGTGCTCACTGGAAGATGAGAGTGCTTTGAATGAAATACATTACTACAAATGTAACAGATATTTTTGGGAAAAGTGATTCAGATTTTGCAAACCAGCTTTTTGGCCTACCCGGAGGATAGTTTCTGGTCATTTAAAAGGATGAGAGTGAGCCACTTGTACTGTGTGATCTTGGATTTTCCACCCTCTACCTCTACCTCCACCACCTCCCTGGCCAGTCATGGGAAGGGATAGGGTAAAGCTGAGACTCAAGTAGGTTTCAAAGAGGTCCTGGGCACTGGGAAAAGGCTAATTCTGCTTTCAACTGTGCCTCTTTTAAAAATATTAGAAGTTATTTATATAGCTCCAACCGGTGCATTTGGAGGGGACTATTTTTAAATAAAGCTAAAATGTTTTTCCAGTAATTCTATCCCATGGATGGTGGTATGTACTGAATGTTTGTGTCTCCCTAAAATTCATATGTTGAAGCCCTAACCTCCAGGAAGATGGCTGTATTTGGAGATGGGGCCTCAGAGGAAGTAATTAAAGTTAAATGAGGTCATTAGGTGAAACCCTGATCGGATAGCATTAATGTCTTCATGAGGACAGATAGTAGATTTCTTCTTCTTACACACACACACACACACAC
The DNA here is from genome assembly GCA_004024625.1 of Mellivora capensis. NCBI lineage: Eukaryota > Metazoa > Chordata > Mammalia > Carnivora > Mustelidae > Mellivora > Mellivora capensis. The sequence continues at coordinate 219,881 of PISX010000643.1, forward strand.
ACACACACACACACACAGTTGACCTTTGAACAAGATGGGGGCGGGTTAGGCATACCCCTTAAACAATTACAAATACACATACAACTTTTGACTTCCCTACTAATAGCCTACTATTGACTGGAAGCCTTACCTACAACATAAACAGTCGATTAACACATATTTTGTTTGTTTTTTTGTTTGTTTTTTAATTTAATTTGATTTTATTTTTTTCAGTGTTCCAAGATTCATTATTTATGCACCACTCCCAGTGCTCCATGCAATACATGCCCTCCTTAATACCCACTACCAGGCTCACCCAACCCCCCAGCCCGCTCTCCTCCAAAACTCTCAGTTTGTTTCCCAGAGTCCACAGTCTCTCATGGTTCATCTCCCCCTCCAATTTCCCTCCCTTCCTTCTCCTAATGTCCTCCATGTTATGCCTTCTGTTCCACAAATAAGTGAAACAATTTTTTATGGTTTCACTGCTTTACTTTCTCTGGTTGACTTATTTCACTCAGCATAATCTCCTCCAGTCCCATACATGTTGATACAAAAGTTGGGTATTCATCCTTTCTGATGGCTGAGTAATATTCCATTGTATATATGAACTATATCTTCTTTATCCATTTGTCTGTTGCAGGGCATCTCAGCTCTTTCCACAATTTGGCTATTGTCAACATTACTGCTATGAACATTGGGGTGAATATGGCCCTTCTTTTCACTACATCTGTATCTTTGGGGCAAATACCCAGTGGTGCAATTGCTGGGTCACAGAGTAGCTCTAGTTTTAATTTTTTGAGGAAACTCCACACTGTTTTCCAAGGCGGGTGTACCAACGTGCATTCCCACCAACAGTGTAAGAAGTTTCCCCTTTCTCCACAACCTCTCCAACATTTGTTGTATTTTGCCTTGTGAATTTTTGTCATTCTAACTGGTCTAAGGTAGTATCTCAATGTGGTTCTCATTTGAATTTCCCCGATGGCTAGTGATGATGAACATTTTTTCACGTGTCTGTTAGGCATTTGTAGGACTTCTTTTGATAAGTGTCTGTTCATGTCTTCTGCCCATTTTTTGACTTGATTATATGTTTTTTGGGTGTTGAGTTTGAGAAGTTCTTTATAGCTCTTGGATATCAGCCCTTTGTCTGTGGCGTCATTTGGAAATATCTTCTCCCATTCCATGGGTTGCCTCTTTGTTTTGTTGACTGTTTCCTTTGTTATGCAGAAGAGTTTTTATCTTGATGAAGTCCCAAAAGTTCATTTTTGCTTTTGTTTCCCTTGCCTTTGGAGATGAGTCTTGAAAGAAGTTGCTGTGGCCAGTGTCAATGAGGTTATTGCCTATGTTTTCCTCTAGGATTTTGATGTATTCCTATCTCACATTGAGATCGTTCATCCATTTTGAGTTTATCTTTGTGTATGGTGTAAGAGAATGGTCAAGTTTCATTCTTTTGTATATAGCTGCCTAATTTTCCCAGCACCATTTATTGAAGAGATTGTCTTTTTTCCATTGGATATTTTTTCCTGCTTTGTCAAAGATTATTTGACCATAGAGTTGAGGGTCTATACCTGGGCTCTCTATTCTGTTCCATTGGCCTATATGTCTGTTTTTGTGCCAGTATCATGCTGTCTTGGTGATCACACTTTGTAATATAGCTTGAAATCAGGCAACATGATGCCTGTTTTGGGAAATTTCTAGTGAGAATCATAACTTATCCATGTTACCTGGTGGACTGATATACTATAGTATACCCCACCCAGCACAGCTACAATTTTTTATTTAAATCTCTGATGTCACTCCATCTTGTCAAAATTTCTCCTTTCTACTTCTTCATTCCCCAGACTTTTACCCTCTAGGACTCAGTATAACTATAAGCTCTTTAGTTTTGCCTTGAATTAATGTGAATTATTATATTATTAATTATATATATTATCATATTTGGTAATTTAATGGTATAATTTTTTTCTTCTTTATTTCAGTATAATTAATATAATCCACAGTTTAAGATACAAACATACACTTACTATAACTGTCTTTGAAACATTCTAAATACAGACTAAAAAGCTCAGATCAAATAGGAATCACTTATAAAGTCATCTTCTTTTTATTTATTTATACTTAAATTTGAAAATTAGAAGCTAAAGGTATTTAGGATGAAGGGGCAAAACTAAGTCAGAGTCTACATCTTTAACATATATAATAAACTAAGTAAATTTAGATTATTACTCATCCCAATATGAGCATTAAGAAAACTTGTTAGAAAGTGGATGAGCTAGTCAGGAGATGTGACCATGTTTGTTATTCTTTTTAGATTTTTTTTTTTTAAAGATTTATTTATTTATTTATTTGACAGAGAGAGATCACAGTAGACAGAGAGGCAGGCAGACAGAGAGAGAGGGAAGCAGGCTCCCTGCTGAGCAGAGAGCCCAATGCGGGACTCGATCCCAGGACCCTGGGATCATGACCTGAGCCGAAGGCAGCGGCTTAACCCACTGAGCCACCCAGGTGCCCCTCTTTTTAGATTTTTTGATGGAAGAATAAGAAAATATTTTGCTTTGTATATTTGGGAATGTCTAGCATAAAAAGGAAAAGAGACTGAGTCATAAATTTATTTGTATTGCTCATTCATAGTTATGTACTAGTGTACATTGTTTGGGTTCTAACCATTTGAGTACTTCTCATGTTCCCCAAATGGATTTTATGTTCCCAGAGAGCAGAAACCACAAATTTATGGTTCTCATTTTTAGCCAAATATACTATTTTCCCCCAGATCTTCTTTTTCTTGTCTTGGTTAATTTCCTTTCCATTCTCCTCTAGAACTATGTCATTACTTCTCTCATCATCTCAAATCCTCTGTTTAGGCTTGCCTACCTCCATTCTTAGCAGATATCTTGTACTTCAGAGAAAAAATTATAATGGCCTTTAGGGGCTGATAGGATAATGGCAAAAATCCTGCTTTTTTAAGAAAAAAAAAAAGAAAAGAAAAGCTGCATAGTGAGGACATTTTGGGGACAACAAGGAGTATACATGCTTATGGAAAGAGTCCTTACAGTATGAACTTAGAGAGTTTTATCTTCACTTTCAGGAAACTTAATCCAAGAACTACAAGGAACCAAATTCTGCCAACAACCAGAATGAACAAAAATAGATTCTCCCCTAGAACCCCCAGAAAGAAACACGACCTGCTAACATCTCGATTTTATACCCAGTGAAATTTGTATCAATCTTCTGATCTACAGACTGTACGATCCTTATGTTACTGAAACAACTGGAAAAATAAAGACCACTCACCTGGCTGGACTGACCACAGTTACCAAAGGAAATTGAGTTGTTTGTTAAAAAACAAAGATATCCCCCCCCCAAATCACTAGAAAGATCAATGAAATTTTAAAAAGTAGAAGACAAAATTAAATGAAATTTGTAAATTTTAATAATTTTACAATATTTCCAAATAACTATCAATAAAGAAGGCAAAATCTGGAAATATTACCAAAATTAGAACAAATTACATAAAGAAATAAAATATAACAGAAGGCAAACTTATAGAAGGCAAAACATAAAAATTCAGGTTACAAAATCGTATGGTACCTGCCAGATAGCTAGTTTGTGCATGCACACCGAGTGTCCCTGTTGATCACTGTTTTGAGAATGTAGAGATCCTATCCTCCCTCTACATGCCCATCAAGCAGAATGTGTAGAAGAAGGTGCTCTTCAGAGTTCAAAGTAAGCAACTCCAGGGGTGGTCAACAAGGAGCTTCTCTGTTATAAGGAAGAGTGCCCCAGTGGAAGAACTTGATCTCCTTGGAGTGCTGGCCATGCAAGAGGGTTAGGGCTACCTACAGCTGCTAAGCTGAGGTGTTACATTATAAAAACATGCTGCATATAGATCCCAATATGGATACTTTGTCCAGTTGGCACTCCTGGACTCTCTTTATGTAAGTTCCCCAAATAAATCTACATCTGTATCACTGTCTCCAAGTCTTTTCTTCAGCTTCACTGGACCACTCACCCTAGGCTTAGAGTCAGGTAGAGTGAAGCTACATAAAAATATAGATGATTTTGAAAAATAATGCAAATAGGTTGGAAACAATAATCCATTGTATGGGTAAAGAGAACTTTCCAGGTCACAAAAAGATCTGACTTGGGAACCTGAGAGATGGCAAAACTGTTTAAGCAAAACCAGGGTACTAAATTCAATAGCACACACATACACATGTAAACTGTAAAAACATTAGATTTCAAGATTAAAGAATTCTGCTAGCTTTCAGAAAGAAGAAAAGAGGTTATTTTCAAAGAAGCAAAATCAAACCAGACTCATATTTTTGCTCTGTGACAGTAAAATTCCATAAAACAATGAAAACAAGTTCTTAAAAAATTTGACAGTGGAGAGGATTATGACCCAATGATCTTATTGTACTAGAAAGACATCCTCAGATTTATAAGGTTTTGGAAAATGCACTAATACAGTGCTTTTCTCCTGCCAAAGTTTTCTAAGTGGTCAGATGATTCAATAAAAAGCAGAATCCCCAAACTGGAGAGTCACAATAGAAACGGACAGTGAATATTAAAACGGGCTAAAGGTCAGGAATAAAGTAAAAGAGAAAATAAATACATTTTGAATACTAATGTGTGCCAGAAACTTTCCATTTTCAAAAAACAACACTTTAAGCTCATACTATTAATATAAGCTTGAGTTGGTATTTATATCCAGATATGTCAGCTTCCAGAAGGCAAATGGAAGTGAAATAATTATTTATAAAAGAGAGTTTGATCTGATGTTTGAGTAATTGTCATCATACCATCAAAAGAGAATGTAAAGAGAAAATGGAGTTATTAATAGTAGGTAATTTAGAAAGCAGATAAAAATAGGACATGCAATTCTAGATTAAATAAAGGAAAAAAAAACAAGAAGAAAGAAGAAATGTGAACCAAAAAAAAAAAAGTAGCAATGTTTGTTTATAAAATGGGGTTATTACTCCTGCTTCATCTTTTTAAATTATATAACTAGAGTTATATACACCTACATATAATGCTTGGGCTGTCATTAATAGAATTAAAATCACAATACATTTCTTATAAATCAATGCAAAAGAAATCAAATGAGCAGGCCATAGAGCAGTCTCTGACAAAATATAGCAAAAGAAAAGAAAGAGATAAAACACATGGCAACCTCTATGACCTGTGATTGGATTTATTGTATATTTATTTTACTTGTAACCCTTATTTTCTTTGACATCTCATTCAGAAGTTTTCACTCTTTGGTTTCTACCTCTTTGTGTTCTTTCTTAGCCTCTTTGGCCAATCTTTCTTTTTTGTACCAAATTATTAAATGTTGGAGAACAAGATGTAGTCCAATGTCTTTTTAACTCCTTTACATTCTCTTCTTTAAAAATATATTCCTTTCCCCTTAATACATCTGTAAATGACCACTGCTTTTATATCTCCTAAGGTATGAATCTGTCTACTGAATAGTTTTGAACTAAAAATTTCCCAGGCCCCTCAAACTCACTAGGATACAAAGTCTTCTACTGCCATCTCCTCAAATCAGAATATGCCTACAGTGTTCCTGATCTCAATAAAAGTCATCACCATGCACTCAGCAGCTTAAGTCATAGCTTGGAAAGGATCTTTTTCAATCCACTCTCTTTACCCCTTCAATTCCAGTAACCCTTTGTTGTTGTTGTTTTAAGATTTTATTTATTTGTCAGTGAGAGAGAGAGAGAGCACAAGGAGGGGGAGCGGCAGGCAGAGGGAGAGGGAGAAGCAGGCTTCCCACTGAGCAAAAAGCCCCTGATGTGAACCCTGGGATCATGACCTGAGCTGGAGGCAGCTGCTTATGGCTGAGCCACACAGGAGCCCCTCCAGCAACACTTGTTGACTATATTTCCAGTAAATCAAGGTGTATCTATTCCACTCCAAATAGCTAAAACTATCTTAGTTCAGATCATGATCACCCTGGTTAATCTGAAACCATCTGAGCTTGTTTTCCTAAACCCATCTTTATTTCTCCCCAAACCACTGTACATTTAAATTAAATTTTTAAAGATGCACCATTAGGGTGCCTGGGTGGCTCAGTGGGTTAAGCATCTGACTCTTGATTTTGAGGTCATGATCTCAGGGTCCTGTGTTGGGCTCATGTCTCAGGCCCCACATCGGGCTGCATGCCCAGGATGGAGTCTGCTTAAGATTCTGTCTCTCCCTCTGCCCCTCCCCACTCTCAAAAAAATAAATAAAAATAAAAATAAAAATAAAGGGGCACCTGGGTGGCTCAGTTGGTTAAGCGTCTGCCTTCGGCTCAGGTCATGATCCCAGGGTCCTGGGATCGAGCCCCACATCGGGCTCTCTGCTCGGCAGCGAGCCTGCTTCCTCTTCTCTCTCTGCCTGCCTCTCTGCCTATTTGTGATCTCTCTCTCTGTCAAATAAATAAATAAAATCTTAAAAAAAATAAAAATAAAAATAAAAATAAAAATGCAACGTCAGCATGTCATCCTTCTCCTGAAAATTCTTTCTACATCTTTTCAATGGAAACACCATATGTTTTGGCATAATTACTAATAGTGTCTCCTCTCATTCTCAAAAGTATCCCAGTTTATATGATAAATTATATGGTCACTGTCATAAAGTCTTCCTTGACCTAATCAGCTGGCTTTCCTCTGAAGGCTCACCTTACACTACTCCCCATCCTTCCATCTATACTCTAGCTATGATAAAATAACTGTCTTTCACATGTATGTATGTTTTCTCTCCCATCCTTCCTTTATCTCTTCTTGCCTCTGGCCAGTTACCTTTAACAATCAAGAAGAAAAAAAATGAAAACAAAACATTTATTCTCATTTTTCACTAGGTAGACTCCTACTCATCCTCCGTAGTTTAGAAAAATGTCACTTGCTTTAATTTTCCTGTCACCTTAGACTAATCAGGAGTTCCTGCTATGCCTTTCACAATACTTATTACCTTGCTATCATAACACTTCTAACAGTTTATTGTGATTTTTTTGGCCTATATTCCTCAGTGGACTATAAAAGACGTCAGTCTTGTTTGTCATTGTGTCCCTGTTTCTCAGTCACCAACAGTTAATAAATATTCCCAGAAGTCATAAAGATGTAAGTACTTCCGTGAAAGTCATAAAAGAATTAAAAGAATCCTAGTCATAACAACAGATCATCTTTCAAAATTGTTTCTCATTTGTAAGTGATTTTTTCCATCATTAGTCTAGAGTGCTTTAAGTAAAAAGTTAGGTCTATACCCTTTGAAGAAGAATGTTTCTTTAGAGAATGAGCAACATACATGCTTTGAGCATGTCAAAAATCTTGCTTCTCAACTATTGGAAATACTCGCATAGCTAAATATTTTCTAAGGTAAATCTGCTTTTGTAGACCTCTAAATATTGAAAGGCTTAAAAAGAAGCCTTTCTGTTTTCCTTCTCAGAAAACACAGCTGCCGAAGTTAACAAGCAGGTCTGCTCTACATTCTTCATTCTGTCCCTTTTTCTCCTAAACAGTTCTTGGTGTTCTCTCAATCACTTCCTCTCAGTCCCTTCTCCATTCACACTCATCCATCCCAAATTCCATTTCTACCACCAGTAAGGAGCTGAAAGCACTTGGTGGAGATGTGTGTACAATGTGCACTGGCTGGGTTTCTGAGGTAGAGCCAAGTGTACGGACTCACCAAGTGTGTGGACTAGGGGCTAAATGTAGCCCCTGTGTGTTTATGAAACCCTCCCTTCTCCATGTCTCAATTCAGTCCCTCCTTTCCTTAATATTTCAGTGTGATATTCCACTCTCCTGCTTCTTTATCTGTGGCTGGGGTGTTAAGTGTTGATGAGATAATTCTTGGATCAAATCCAAGGAGTGTTTAAAAAATTTAATATAGGTGGGTACTGAATAATGATCTCACACTGTGTGTGACCCAGAGTACTTGAATGTGTCATGTTACTGAATTACCCTTAGGTAACCATTACTGTGTCTGGGTGGTCATTGGTGGGGAAGGAAGGTGAAGGGTGTCTCTGAGTGTGTGTGCATTAAAAAGGGAGGTGGTCTGCTCCATTGCTCCCAACACATTTATAATTTTAATTGGCCTATCACTTACATAACTTTATATATCTACGTGGAAGCCCTTTTACTATATATATATATATATATATATATATATATATATATATATATTTCACTGCTCCTCATACTGCTAGAATTTCTATTAAAAGTCTAATATAGGTTTACTACCTGTGTGGCTTTTAAAACAAAAAGGATTGTAAAATTTCCAATATTTTTCAAGCTTATCCAAATTCCTTCAATGTTCATTTGGAAAGGAATTTCATTAATATTTCATTATTACTTTGAATTGAGTGCATGTATAAGATGAACTCTTCAGGGGAAAACAACAATGCTGAAAAGTAGAGTTAACATGATTGAAAGGCTTCTATAACAATAACTGAAGATTTTTCCTCTTACTAAATGGTTCTGCAGGTCCAAGGGATTAGGGGACATCTGAAGAAAGAATAAAGAATAAAACATTTTTGTACTTTGAAAGTGTACACAGTAAAAAATTCTCAAAATATAGAGCCTCAAATTTTATTGACATGACACTAGATATCATTGAGTCCAATTCCTTGTCTTTGCATTTGAATGGAAAAATAAACTTACAAATCTACCCAAGGAGGCATTTATGCCTACTACACACAGATGGAGAGGTCGAACCCAGGAATCTTGACTTTGGCCTAATACACATTAATCACTCATTAAATTAACAGTCTTGTTTGAATATCTATTCTGAAAGGCAGGGGCTTACTAATAAGGAATAGGACAAAGCATCTATCTAAAAGAGCTCATCTTCTTGAGAGGGACCAAACAGTGATCCTCCAGTGGGATGTGTGTGACAATGAGCATACACACTAAGAATTATATGAGAAGAGTACAATAAAGCCAGTCTGAGTGCTCAGGGAAGGTTTCAAACCAGAGAAGACACATGTTTGAGCAGAGACATAAAAGTGTAAACAGCATATGGCCTCCCATGGCACACACACAACTTGGCATTTCTGTTGCTTATGGGTGTGTGAGAGAGGGATGAATGGATAGACTAGAGAAAGGAAAAAATAATGGAAAATCCTGCATGACATGACAAGGGGCTAGGGCTTTACTAAGAGCCATCAATAAGTACTTTGAGCCATCAATGAGTACTTCCGAAGAGGAAGACAGAGAGAGTAATTAGGTCAGTTTTTTGTGAACCATTTTTGTTGGACAAGTTTTTTGTTTATTCATTTTCTTCTGTTTTTAATTTCCAGTTGGATGCAGACCAACAAGCAGTCATACTACACATACTAGTATGCAGCTCGTGTCACATGCCAGTCACTCTAAGAGTCAACAACACCCGAATAGGTCCACAGCCTATTCACATTCAGTGAGACAGATCCAGTCATTACATGCTTAGAATTCTCAAAAACATCCAAATGTTGCACTAGTTTCTAAATGCTTAAGCTCAAATTCTGTACTTATCTAGTTACCTTCCACCAGCCATTTGAGTAGCTCTGATTTAGGGAGCCTATTGCAATGCTCTAGACTAATGATGATAAAATCCTGAACTAGGAGACACAGAAGACCACAGAAAGATTTAAAGGGGAAAAAATGGGATGTGGAAAAAAGACGTGAAAAAAGAAAAAGCTGAGACTAAACATAAAACCAAATTGCTACTTTTCTGGAACTTTTTCATAAATACACAGATATACATGAGGTCAATCATTGAATTTTAGGCTTTATTTAAAATATGTTTAATCAGTACTTTACTTCTAAAATATATCATATAATTAGCAGGTTTTTTACTCTGTGGAAGGATTTTGTGCTCATTGGAGATTTGCAGTGGAGACGCTTTTAGTGGGAATACTTACAGATGCCTTTAAGAGACTGATACATCACATATCACATGGATGCATCCATCTAATATTTCTTGGCTTTCGAAAGAGTTCCCTATGAGTATAAAATCTAGGAACTAATTATTTTTTCCATTGAAAGCTATGCTTTCTTTTTGTACAAAAATCCAAAATGAGTTTTCAGAGGAATATTGCTGCATAAAGAAGCCAATTTATCACTTAAATAGATGGAGAGGAAGAATTCAACGATGCTTTCACAGCTGAACACTTAATCCCTCAGAGAGATGATGGCTCTGATTTGAAAGAGATAATGATTCAGAATGTACAGGCAGGGAATTTGATTTTCCAAGAAAAATTGCTTCCTGGAAATGGAAAACTGCAAACTTTATGTGAGAGAGAGGATGTTTTAAGTGCCTTATAATAAAGTATTTCTTAAAGTGAGATAGAAATTACATACTTCCTCCTGGAGGTATCTAGTATAAATGTTACTCACTTGAAAGGCAAATATTTTAATTACATTTGAGCATGCCAGGCAGAAGAAAGACTAGCAAGCTGTCAGGAAGACACCTCACAGATGTCCATACGTTACCACTCGAGTTTGAGCTAGAATCTGAGGGTAGGGTTGTCTGTTTTATTTTCTGATATGTCCTAAACACTTAGAACAATGTGATATGCAGTAGGCACTTAATACATTTTTGTTGACTGGAAAGGTCAATTTAATAAAATCCTAAGTTTTGATTTTATCAGCACATGTACAGTATATCTGCCTCTTGGGGGTATACTCAACTTCAGCAATTCAAGAGAGAATTATATCGAAGAAAAATGATCATTTACTAATTTGGAAGAGAAAAGCTATCACATGAACAAGAATAATCAAGTCTACAAGATCAGAATAGATTTCTTCAAGATAAATAACACTCAAAGAGAAATTTTACATTTGCAATGAGAAATACAACATTACTGGAAATTGGAATGTTAATGTATGTTTGATTAGACACATCATCTCTTGGTGAAAATCAAATAGAAAATCAAAATTAAATAGAAGTTCTCTCGATATACACAAAACCAGATAAAAAAGAGATTTAGTAAAATTTTAGTGGAACGTGATAAGATAGGCACTCACCTCAACTGGATAGAACACTAAAATTCACTGTCTATAGTCTCCTCCATTCTGTACCACATGTTGGCTTTGTGAAGGAGTACAGAATGCATAAAATCCATTTTCAAAGACTCCTTTCTCCCCTGGGCTTTCTGGCTTAAAGATCTTTCATCTGTCTGTATGCCTACTACTTTTTAGTTCATAGTTAAAAACCCCTCATCCAAATATACCCTCCTCCAAAGAAACTCCTCTTTAGAAAGTTTATATATTAAATTATGCAACAGAAAAGCTTTTGAAGGTGAAGTTTTACTCTATTTCTAATTTGATTTTGCACATTATACTCTCAACAGTAATGTGTTGATCTTAAATTTGAACTCTCAAAAACACTTATTCCAAATTACTAAGGTGTGGGAGAATACTTCACTAGCAAAGGAACTTCCAATATGTAGACATATCATCATATTTTAGTCAGTTCTTTGGTAGCCATACAAGTTCATATTGCAAAGCATAATATGTAAAACCCTAAGCAGTTAAATAACAGAGGCATCTGAAAGCCATAAAGAATTAAAAACTTCTGAACAATGGAGAAATCTTTACAAAAAGTACTCAATATATTTTATCCACTTTTTGGCAAAAAAAAAATAAAGTCAATATGGCCCATTTTACTAGACTCAGCATTACTACTCAGTGCAAAGAGAACGTTCAAAGAGGAAAGGCTTTTGCATATCATGCACTCAATAGCCCCACAGTTCTTGCATGCATGGGTATTTGCAAGGGCAGTTTCAGAGCAATACCAATGGTGAAAGCAACTGAATTAAAAAGATTTTAGTTGACATATGTCTTACCTTGACCTACTATAAGAAAAGTAACTGAATGTGCTGTGGCTAATAAAAAATTAAAATTATGATTCCAATAAAGACTGAGGTGTAGAACACAGTCACTGAGCTGTGCAAAATGAGGACTATGAAAAGAAAAAGAGGATGTAAGGGAGCAAGGTAGAAAGATTCTCCTTGGGCAAACCAAATTAAAGGACTAAACAAGGGAATAAAGGAAATGAATATACTGTGTTCTTTATAAAATTATACTTACATTAATAGTAATAAGCTCTAGAAGGTTTATCCCACAGTATAGACTTACAATTATGAATATAGTAGCATCATTCAAAATATTCATACTCATAAAGAGATCAAGACAAAATTTGAGTACATTCCTTCCAAGAATTCAAAGCATCAGTTGTGATTGAAATAAAATGGATAGATAAATATTTTACAACTGAATGCAGGGCCTTCCTTTCCCCTAATTTCTAGCCCTGATTCAGGCTGTGAGGACACAAGGCAGAACCATTATGCAGAACATACCACCAGAAAGTTCATGCTATATTTCTAAACATGATGCTTCATTTGTAAACAAAGCTTTAAGAGCTTTCAAAATTATGTTGATTTAGAAAAGTAGGTCATTGGATTTATTTTTTATAAAACTGTCCAGAAGCTATTGTAATAGACAAAGTCTTAAAAATTGAAAATGCATAATGAAAGGCTATGCTGCTGTCTTTGAAGATAAAGGAAGGGTCATGAACCAAGGAATGCTGGCAGCTTCTAGAATCTGGAAAAGATAAGAGGATGGAATCTTTTCCTACAGCATCCTGAAGAAATGAAGATTTCTGACCTCCAGAACTGTAAGATAATACATTTATGTTGTTTTAAGCCATTAATTTTGCAATGATTTGTTACATCAGTAATAAGAAACTTAGAGACCCTGCAACTTTATTTGAAAATATTTTCAACCATTTGACATTTGTATTTTACATATGTATTGTTTTTTTCTATGACACATTGAAAATATTTTTATGTATTCCAATATATCACATTTCCCCTTTATATCAATGAATTTTAGTGATAGGAAAGTTCTTCCCACACCCAGACTATAGGAGAATTCACTTATGGTTTATTTTCCAGAGCTTGTATGGTTCTGTTTCTTAAATTTAAATTTCTGATCCACATCACATTGACCTTAACATATGAAATAAAGAATAAATCCAATTTTGTTATTCTCTACAAGGCTGGCCATTATTCTAGCAAGACTTATTAAAAAGTTCATTCTTTTCCCTTATGATTTGTGTTGCTATCTAGAGCATATTCTAAGTTTACATATGTAAAACTGTAACACATGGAAGAAAGATTGAAGGAGTAAAAACCAACAGAAAACTATCTCTTGTTCATGAATTGAAGGAATTAATATTAAAATGTGCATCCTACCCAAAGCAATGTACAAATTCAAAGCAACCCCTCCCCAAAATGCTCAAATTTGTGTGTAACTCAAAAGACCTTGAAGAGTCAAAGCAATCTTGAAAAAGAACAACAAAGCTAGAGGGATCACATTTCCTGATTTCTAAATACATTTAAAAAGTTATAGTAATCAGAGAGAGGAGGAGCAAGATGGTGGAGGAATAGGAGACCTAATATCATCAGGTTCCAGGAGTTCAGCTATATAGTTATCAAACCATTCTGAACAGCTACAAACTCAACAGGAGATCAAAGAGAAGAAGAGCAACAATTCTAGGAACAGAAAATCGACCACTTTCCAGAAGGCAGGATGTGCAGAGAAATGAATCTGAGGCAACATTCAGGGAGAAAGACCATGGGGAAAGGGGCTGGCTCCCGGCAGGTAAGAGAGCAATGAAGCGCAAAACCAGAACTTTTAGAAGTCAGCTCTGTGGAGGGATGTCACTCCAGTGGCTGAGTTGGGGGGTGGAGCCCTTGAGGGGACAGTGTGCTCTCAGGACAGGTGTGTCTGGGTGTGGCAGAGATCCCAGGTGTCAGAGCTCCCAGGTTTCCTCCCAGCAAGGAAGCCGGCTGCGGAGACGAAGGTGAGGAGTGAGCTCTCTGCTCAGGGTTACATTAAACCGTGACCCAAGGCACAACCAGCCCACTACTCTTCGAGCAGGGACCCCACAAATGGAAGATCTGGAGAGATTCACCTTCTTCCCCTGGAAGGAGTGGCATGGGACCATGCTGCAGGAATCTGCTGGGTTTGGAGACTCCAGATGGGGCCAGGCTCCAGAGGTACAAACACTCGGTCACAGGCTGGGTGAGCATGGAGTGTGGCTGGAGACCAGGAAGCTGGGAGGGATTGACTGCTTTTCTCTGAGGGTGCATTGAGGAGTGGGGCCCCGAGCTCTCAGCTCCTACAGGGTGGATATTGGGAGGCCACCATTTTCACTCCCGTCCTCCAAAGCTGTATGGAAAGCATTCAAGGAACAAAAGCTCCCGAGACCAAAATCAAGCAGATTACTTAGGCTGGTCCCTGGCAAGGGCGATTCAATTCTGCCTCCGGCAAAGACATTTGAGAATCATGGCAAAAGGACCCTACCCCAGATCACTTCTCGGCCTTTTGGCTAAGATTCAAGTGTAGGACCGTACCCCAGCTTAGCAAGAACATCCAGCCAAGACCAAGTCACTGACCAATGAGAACTGACCAACTCCAGAGCTAGGGGAAAGCAACACATAGAATTCATGGTTTTTCCCCCATGATGCTTTAGTCTTTCAAAGTTAAAATTTTTTGGTATTTTTTTTTTCTTATTCTATATTTTTTTAGTTTTTTCTCCTTCCTATTTTAACATTTCTAACCATTTCATCTTATCAATACCTTTTAAAAAATCTTTAAAATTTTTCATTGTTATATTTTATCCATTCATTGTATTTAACCTTATTATTATTTTTTAAATAGGAAAGGTGCTTCACCACATTCTGGCTTCTTTTTTTATTATTATTTACTATTTACTTATTTATTTATTTGACACAGAGAGAGAAAGATCACAAGTAGGCAGAGAGGCAAGTGGGTGGTGGGGGGAAGCAGGCTCCCCACTGAGCAGAAAACCCGATGCAGGGCTCGATTCCAGGACCTTGAGATCATGACCTGAGCCGAAGGCAAAGGCTTTAACCCATTGAGCACCCAGGCATCCCTTAACCTTAGTTTCTATATACATATAGGTTTTTTTTTTCCTTTAAAATTTTGGGATACAGTTTCTTCTAATCAAAATACACCCTAAATCTAGATCATGGCTTTGCTATAGTCTCCAGTGTGATCACATTCTTTCCTCTTTTTCTTTTTTTTTCTTTCTTTAACCAACTTCTTATCTTATCAATTCTTTTAGAACCTTCTTAATTTTCATCTTCACAGTCATATTCCATCCCTTCATCGTGTTTACCCTTATTTTTTGTATATATATATATTTTTTCTTTCCTTAAAATTTTGGGATGAGTTTCTTCTAACAGACCAAAATACACCCAAAATCAAGTGTGTGGCTCTGTTCGATTCACCAGTCTAATATGTACACACACACACACACACACACACATACATATATATATATATATATATATATATATATATATATATTCCCCCCCCTTTCTTCTCCTCCCAATTTCAGTTTCTTCTAATTTGGTTAGTGTATATTTTTCTGGGGTCATTGCTACCCTTTTAGTATTTTGTTTTCTCATTCATCTATTCTTGTGTAGATAAAATGACAAGTAGGAAAAACTCAGCACAGGGAAAAAAAAATAAGAACAGGCAGTACAGATGGCTAGGGACCAAATCAATATGGACATGAGTAATATGTTAGAACTCGAGTTAAAAATGATGCTTATCAAGGTGCTTAGCTGGGCTCAAAAATACATGGACAATACTATAGAATCCCTTTCTGGAGAAATGAAATCCCTTCTGGAGAACTAAAGGAACTAAAATGTAACGAAGTTGAAATTTAAAAAGCTATTAATACAGTTCAGTGAAAAAAAGGGCCATATGTACCCCAATGTTCATAGCAGCAAGAGCCACAACCACCAAACTGTGGAAAGAGCCAAGATGCCCTTTAACAGATGGATAAAGAAAATATGAACCACACATACAATGGAATATTATGTACCTATCAGAAAGAATGAATGCCCAACTTTTTTATAAACATGGACGAAACTGGAGGAGATTTTGCTGAGTGAAATAAGTCAAGCAGAGAAAGTAATTATAATATGGTTTCACTTACTTGTGGAGCATAAGGAATAACATGGAGGACATTAGGAGAAGGAAAGGAAAAGTGAATTAGAGTAATTTGGAGGGGGAGAAAAGCATGAGATACTGTGGACTCTGAGAAACAAACTGAGGGTTTGGGAGGGGAGGGGAGTGGGGAGATGGGTGAGCCTGGTGGTGGGTATTAAAGAGGGCATATATTGCATGGAGCACTGGGTGTGGTGCATAAACAATGAATCCTGGAACATTGAAAAAAATAAAATATAATTAAGATGTTAAAAAAAGCTATTAATGAGGTGCAATAAAATAACATACAATGGAAGAAATATTAGGTTGGCAGAAGACCTATCCATAGAGATCTGGCAGGCCAGAAAGGACTGGCATGTTATATTCAGAGCACTAAATGAGAAAAATACACAGCCAAGAATACTATATCCAGCTAGGCTGTCACTGAAAATAGAAGGAGAGAGAAAAACCTTC
The DNA here is from genome assembly GCA_004024625.1 of Mellivora capensis. NCBI lineage: Eukaryota > Metazoa > Chordata > Mammalia > Carnivora > Mustelidae > Mellivora > Mellivora capensis. The sequence goes on from PISX010000643.1 coordinate 236,317, forward strand.
CAGGACAAGCAAAAAGTAAGAATTTGCACACACCAAACCAGCCATATAAGGAAATATTGAAAAGGGTCCTCTAAGCAAAGAGACAGCCTAAAAGTAACAGACCTGAAAGGAACAGAGACAATATACAGTAACAGTCACCTTATAGGCAATACAATGGCACTAAATTCATATCTTTCAATAGTTACCCTGAATGTAAATGGGCTAAATGCCCCAATCAAAAGACACAGGGTATCAGAATGGATTAAAAAAACAAGACCTATTGATATGCTGTGATATGATATGATATATGTAAGAAACTCATTTTAGACCCAAAGACACCTCCAGATTTAAAGTGAGGGGGTGGAAAACTATTTACTATGTTAATGGACATCAAAAGAAAGCTGGGGTGGCTATACTTATACCAGATAAATTAGATTTTAAGCCAAAGACTATAATGAGAGATGAGGAAGGACACTATATCATACTTAAAGGATCTGTCCAACAAGAAGATGTAACAATTTAAAATATCTATGCCCTAACTTGATAGCAGACAATTATATAAACCAATTAATAACAAAATCAAAGAAACACATCAGCAATAATACAATAATAGTAAGGGACTTTACCACTCCGTTCATTGAAATGGAGAGATCATCTAAGCAAAAGATCAACAAGGAAATAAAGGCTTCAAATGACATACTGGACCAGATGGTGGGTATTAAAACAACAAAATACACATTCTTCTCTAGTACACATGGAACATTCTCCAAAATAGATCACATCATGGGTCACAAATCAGGTCTCAACTGACACTAAAAGACTGGAATCATTCCCTGAATATTTTTTAGACCACAATGCTTTGAAACTAGAATTCAATCACAAGAGGAAAGTTGGAAAGAACTCAAATACATGGAAGCTAAAAAGCATCCTACTAAAGAATGAATGGGTCAACTAGGAAATTAAAGAACAAAAAAAAAAATTATGGAAACAAATGAAAATGAAAATACAACTGTTCAAAATCTTGGAACAAAGCAAATGAGGTCCTGAGAGGAAAGCATATAGCAATACTAAGCCTTTCTCAAGAAACAGGGAAGGTCTCAAGTAAACAACCTAACCCCACAACTAAAGGAGCTGGAGAAAGAACAGCAAAGAAAGCCTAAACCCAGCAGGAAGAGATAAATAATAAAGATCAGAGCAGAAATCAATGAAATAGAAACCAAAAGAACAGTAGAACAAATCAATGAAACTAGGATCTGGTTCTTTGAAAGAATTAATAAGATGGATAAACCCCTGACCAAATTTATCAAAAAAGAGAGAGAGAGAGAGAGAGAGAGAGAAAGGACCCAAATTTATAAAATCATGAATGAAAGAGGAGAGATCACAACCAACACCAAAGAAATACAAACAATTATAAGAACATATTATGAGCAACTATATGACAGCAAATTTGACAATCTGGAAGAAATGGATGCATTCCTAGAGACATATAAACTACCAAAACTGAACCAGAAAGAAATAGAAAACCTGAACAGACCCATAACCAACAAGAAGAATGAAGCAGTCAACAAAAATCTCCCAGCAAACAAGAGCCCAAGGCCAGACAGTTTCCCAGAGGAATTCTACCAAACATTTAAAGAATAATTAATACTTATTCTCCTGAAATGGTTCCAAAAAAATAGAAATGGAAGGAAAACGTCCAAACTCATGAGGACAACATTACCTTGATCCCAAAACCAGACAAAGACCCATCAAAAAGGAGAATTACAGACGAATATCCTTGATGAACATGGATGCAAAAATTCTCACAAAATACTAGCCAATAGGATCCAACAGTATATTAAAAGGATTATTCACCATGACCAATCTGTGGGATTTATTCCTGGGCTGGAAGGTTGGTTTAACATCCGCAAATCAATCAATGTGATATAATACATTAATAAAAGAAAGAACAACAGCCATATGATACTCTCCGTAGATGCTGAAAAAGCATTTGACAAAGTACAGCAGCCTTTCTTGATCAAAACTCTTCACAGTGTAGGGAGGGAGGGTACATACCCCAATATCATCAAAGCCATCTATGAAAAACCCAAAGTGAATACCATTTTCAATGGGGAAAAACTGAGAGCTCTTCCCCTAAGGTCAGGAACATGGCAGGGATGTCCACTATCACCACTGCTATTCAACATAGTACTAGAAGTCCTAGCCTTGGCAATCACACAACAAAAAGTAATTAAAGGCATCAAATCAGCAAAGAAGAAGTCAAACTCTCAATCTTTGCAGATGATATGATACTTTATGTGGAAAACCCAAAAGATTCCAGTCCAAAATTTTTAGAACTCATAAAGGAATTCAGTAAAGTGACAGGATATAAAATCAATGCACAGAAATCAGTTGCATTTCTATACACCAACAGCAAGACAAAAGAAAGAGAAATTAAGGAGTCGATCCCATTTACCATTGCACCTAAAACCATAGGATACCTAGGAATAAACCTAACCAAAGATGCAAAGAATCTGTACTCAGATAACTATAAAGTAGTCGTGAAAGAAATTGAGGAAGACATAAAGAAATGAAAAAAATTCCATGCTCATGGATTGGAAGGACAAACATTGTGAAAATGTCTATGCTACCTAGAACAATCTATGCATTTAATGCAATCCCTATCAAAATATCATTTTTTCAAAGAAATGGAAGAAATAATCCTAAAATTTGTATGGAACCAGAAAAGATGTGGAATAGCCAAAGTAATGTTGAAAAAGAAAGCCAAAGTTGGCAGCATCAGAACTCCAGACTTTAAGCTCTATTAAAAAGCTGTAATCATCAAGACAGTATGGTACTGGCACTAAAACAGACATGGATCAATGGAACAGAATAGAGAGCCCAGAAATGGACTCTCAACTCTATGGTCGACTAATCTTCAACAAAGCAGGAAAGAATGTCCAAAGGAAAAAAGACAGTCTCCTCAACAAATGGTGTTGGGAACACTGGACAGCCACTGGCAGAAGAATGAAACTGGACCACTTCCTTACACCACACACAAAAATAAGACTCAAAATAGAAGGAGGACCTCAATGTGAGATAGGAATCCATCAAAATCCTTGAGAAGAATACAGGCAGCAACCTCTTTGACCTCAGCTGCAGTAACTTCTCCCTAGAAACATCACCAAAGGCAAGGGAAACAAGGACAGAAATGAACTATTGGGATTTCATCAAGATCAAAAGCTTTTGCACAGCAAAGGAAACAGTTAACAAAATCAAAAGACAACTGACAGAATGGGAGAAGATATTCGCAAATGACTATCAGATAAAGGGCTAGTATCCAAAATCCATAAAGAACTTATCCAACTCAACACCCAAAGAACAAATAATCCAATCAAGAAATGGGCAGAAGGCATGAACAGACATTTCTACAAAGAAGAAATCCAGATGGCTAACAGACACATGCAAAAGTGCTCCACATCACTCGGCATCAGGGAAATACAAATCAAAACCACAGTGAGATACCACCTCACACCAGTCAGAATGGCTAAAATTAACAAGTCAGGAAACAGCTGTTGGCAAGGATGCAGAGAAAGGGGAACCCTCCTACACTGTTGGTGGGAATGCAAGGTGGTGCAACTACTCCGGAAAACCGTATGGAGGTTCCTCAAAAAGTTGAAAATAGAGCTACCCTATGACCTAGCAATCGCACTACTGGGTATTTACCCTAAAGATACAAATGTAGTGATCTAGAGAGGCATGTGCACCCAAATGTTTATAGCAGAAAATTCCACAATAGTCACACTATGGAAAGAGCCTAGATGTCCATCAACAGATGAATGGATAAAGAAGATGTGGTATATATATATATACAATGGAATACTACGCAGGCATCTAGAGAAATGAAATCTTGCCATCTGCAATGAAGTGGATGGAACTAGAAGGTATTATGCTGAGCAAAATAAGTCGATCAGAGAAAGAATTATTATATGCTCTCTCTGATATGAGGAGTTTGAGAGACGGGGGGTAGAGAGAGGGAAAAAATGAAACAAGATGGGATTAGGAGGGAGAAAAACCATAAGAGACTCTTAATCTTAGGAAACAAACAGGGTTGCTGGGAGGTGGGTGGAGGATAGGGTGGCTGGATCACAGACACTGGGGAGGGTATGTACTATGGTAATTGCTGTGAAATGTATAAGCCTGATGATTCACAGACCTGTACTCCAGGGGCAAATAATACATTATATGTTGATATAAAAAAAGTTATAGTATCAAAACAGTATGGTATTGTCATTTTTTAAAAAAGGCACACACATTAATGCAACACAACAGAGAGACCAAAATTAAGTCCATGCATTCACAGTGAACTAATTTTTAAAGAGATTTTATATATTTATTTTACAGAAAGAGAGCACAAGTAGGCAGAGCAGCAGGTAGAGAGAGAGGGAGAAGCAGAGTCCCCACTGTGCAGGGAGCCTGATACTGGGCTCAATCCCAGAAACCTGGGACCATGACCTGACCCAAAGGCAGGTGCCCAACCAACTGAGCCACACAGGGGCCCCCTATAGTCAATTAATTCTTGACAAAGGCACCAATAATACATAATGGGGAAGCATAGCCTCTTCAATAAATGCTGAGAAAACCAGATACACACATGCAAAAGATTTAAATTGGAGCCTTATATCATCAAGTCAGATGGACCTAATATGAATTAAAAACTCTAAAGAGAACACTCATTCACATTTGGTCTTGGCAGTGATCTTTTGGATATGACACCAAAAATAAAGTCAACAAAAGTCAAAATAAATAAATGGGACTACATCAAACTAAAAAGCTTCTGCACAGCAAAGGAAGTAATCATCAAAGTGAAAAGACAACCCATGGAATGGGAGAAAATATTTGCAAACCATATATCTGATAAATGTTTAATCTCCAAAATATGGAAGGAATTTACATGATGAAATAGCAAACAAACAAACACACTAAATAACCTGATTTCAAAATGGGCAAAGAACTTGAATAGACCTTTTTCCAAAGAAGACATACAAATGGCCAATAGCTATATGAAAAATTGCTCAAATTCACTAATGGTCAGGGAAATGCAAATCAAAAAGCATAGTTAGCCAGCTCTTCACACTTCTTAGGATGACTATCATCAAAACACAAGAGATAACAAGTGTTGGTTAGAGCGAGGAAAAAAGGGAACCATTGTTGGGAAAAGCATTGGTGGGAATGTGCAGCCACTATGGAAAACAGATCATTCACTATATTCCTTATGCTGTGCCTTGTATTTCTGTGATTTATTCATTCCATAACTGGAAGCATGACTCTTCCACTCCCCTTCACCCATTTTGTCCATTTCCCTAACCCACTTCCTTCTGGCAACCATCAGTTTGTTCTCTGTATTTTTAGATCTGATTCTGTTTTTTATTTGTTTATTCATCTATTTTTCTTTTTAGATTACACAAGAGTGAAATCTTATGGTATTTGCCATTCTCAGATTAACTCATTTCACTTGGCATAATACCCTCTAGACCCATCCATTCTCTCACAAGTGGCAAGATTTCATCCACTTTTATAGATGTGTAATATTCTACTGTGTGTATGTATGAGTGACACACATGTGTGTGACGGTACAAATGTCAGAATGGCTAAAATAAAAAAGACAAGAAATAATGAGTGTTGGCAAGAATGTGGAGAAAAAGGAACCCTGGTAAATTGGTACAGCCACTGAAGAAAACAGTATGGAGAGTCTTCAAAAAATTAAATATAGAAATACTGCATGATCCAATAATTTCATTACAAGAAAACCAAATCACTAATTTGAAAAGATATATGCACCCCTATTTTTACGGTAGTGTTATTTACAAAAGCCAAGATATGGAAACAATCTAAGTATCCATCAATAGATCAGTGAATAAGGAAAATGTGGTATAAATTGTCTTTTGATGATTGTGTCCTTTGTGACTGCTAATTTTTTTTAAAGAATTTATTTATTTATTTGACACAGAGAGAGATCACAAGCAGGCAGAGAGGCAGGCAGAGAGATTGGGGGAAGCAGGCCCCCCGGTGACCAGAGAGCCTGATGCGGGGCTCGATCCCAGGACCCTGGGATCATGACCTGAGCCGAAGGCAGAGGCCCAACACACTGAGCCACCCAGGTGCCCTGTGATTGCTAATTTTTGTATTTGTTTTTTTTTTCTTCGTTCATTTAATGGGTTTCTATTTTTTTATTCTACCTTGTTTTTTCATTTTCTAACTTGTTAATTTCTATTTTTACCTTTACTACATGCTAATACTTTCAGTTCAGTTATTATTTTTCTATATATTGAAGTTGGAGTTCAATTTATTCATTCATCATTTTTTGACATAGTTATCTCAAGTAATACATTTTCAGTCATCACTATTTTAGCTATAGTCCTAAAATCCTGTCATGTTTTTATCACCTTTGTTTTTCAAATATTCATTTTGACTTTGAAATTCTTTAAGAATTGACAATGTGTTTTTCTTTCCATATCTAGGTGAGGAAATCTTTAAAATCCTCTATTATTAATTTCTAGACTTATTGTGTTATAGTCAGAAAATACTACTTGTGTTATTTCTATTTTTTTTCAAATTTGTTGAGGTTTTTGTAACAATAGGATGTATACTCTATTAAAAGGTTCAGTGTTTATCAGAATCATCTTACCAATTTTGTTGTTTTGGTCTTCAGTAATTTTCTTTTTATCCACTTGATTTGCCTTTGCAAGAGGGACTTATGTCAAAAATCTTCCCTTATTATTGTATTTGTCTGTTCTTTGATATATCTTCTTTTGTTTCTGCTTTATGAAATTTGCCAGGAATTTGTTAGATAAATGTAACTATTTCTCTTCATTTTGAATTGAAGCCTAGGTATTAAAAATGTCCTTCGCTGTGTCTTTTCATCTCTTTGTACTGAATTCTAAGCAATCAGTTATCAACTTAACGAGCCCTACTTCATTTCACTTACACCTGCCTAATGTGTTATCATTCTCTCATTTTGAGTCTATCTAATCTCTGTTTTATGTGTGTCTCTCATATAAGCATAGAGTTAAATGTTGATTTTGGACAATCGAGACTCTAAATAGATGTGTTAATCTATATACATTTATTGATGTAATTGATATTGTCATGTTCTACTTTATATTTGGATGCACATCTCTTGATACATAGATTCTTTCATTGTATAGGTGGTTAATAAAAAGATTCACTTATTTATTTTAGAGAGAGAGCACACATGCAGGGGGAGGGGCAGAGGGAGAGGGAGAGAATCTCAAGCAGACTCCTGCAGAGCACAGAGCCTGATACAGGGCTTGATCTCACCAACCTGATATCATGACCTGAGCTGAAATCAAGAGTTGGCTGCTTAATGGACTGAGCTACCCAGGCATCCCTTATTTACTTTTGTTTCTACTTTTTTTCTTACTCCTCCTCCTTAACATCCTCCTTCATCTTCTCCTTTTGTTTCCCCTTTCCTTCCTCCTGTTCTTTCTAACATTGTTCTCTACAAAGCAGAATAGAGGATTCTCCATGAGTTTAGGTCAAAGAATAAAATTTCTAGTTAGAAAAATCCAAGACTTCAAGGATGTGGGGAAAAAAGGACCCTCCTCCTCCCACTTCCTGAACTGGTGGTGGAAATGCAAACTGGTGCAGCCACTGTGGAAAATAATATGGAGGTTCCTCAGAAAGTTAAAAATAGAACTACCCTATGATTTATTAATTGCACTACTGGGTACATACCTCAAAATACAAAAACACTAATTCAAAAGGATACATGCACCCCAATGTTTATTCCAGCATTAGTCACAACAGCCAGATTATGGAAAGAACTGAAGTGTCCATTGATCGATGAAGAATAAAGAAGATGTGGTATTCAGCCACAAAAAAGAATGACATCTTGCCATTTGCAACAACATGGATCAAGTCAGCGAAATAAGTAAGTCAGAGAAAGACAAACACCATATGATTTCATTCATATGTGGAATTTATGAAACAATGCAAATGAGCAAAGGAAAAAAGAAAGAGAGAGAAAGAGACACAAACCAAGGAACAGACTCTTAAGTATAGAGAACAATGTGGTGGTTACCAGAGGGGAGGTGGGGGCAGGATGCATGAAATAGGGGATGGGAATTAAAGAGTACACTTAGGATGAGCATTGCATAATGTATATAATTGTTGAATTGCCATATTGTACACTTGACAGTAATACAACACTTCATGTTAACTATACTGGAAGAAAAATTTAAAACTAAAAAGAAAAAGAAAAAGCCAACGGTCTGTATGCTATTACAGCATAGCTACAGGTGACTGTATAGATCGCTACATATGTCTGCTTTTTATTATTACTATTATTGTGTTTTTACCTTGGTAATTGAAATCTTGCTATTGAGTAAGACTGGGTTGCTCGCTGTTGGCACTACTCTGGGATCTGTTCAATTAAAGGACTGTTTATTTAATTCCCTGAGCATACACCTGCAGTATCATGAAGGCACCACACTCATAACGTAGCAAGTATGATTGATATGTGGCTCACCTTTCAAAGCTCAGTGAAAGCATTTCAAATTACCAGTCCTTTGCACACCCAAGTGACTCTTTCAGTCTCAGGAAGAACAAAGTGCACCAAAGTCGCCAGAATGACTTCTATCAAGAACCCCGGTGCTGTAGAGAGGGGAGGAAAGTGAACATTAAAGGAACAAAACCAAAGCAGTGATTTGTTAGTATCTCAAAATGTTGCTGGATTTGCCATCAGTGTGGTCATGCAGTTTCATCTGCAAACACAAGCCTCTTTAAGGACAATCTTTGTGTCTGAACAGAAAGTATTTTGTCTTTTCAGGCAGGAAACCTAGAGAAGGCTTTCCCAGAAATATATTTCCACCATGTGGCCAGGACAATAAACATGAGGCTTTTGATCTGGGTGGCAATAGTGGGGAGCCAGAGTTCTAAAAAGAGAAAAATGGGAAACAAATCTGCCAGAGGTGAGTGTGTGCCCTCAGGGTACTTTTGCATGTCTAGAGTTCACCAAGCAGAGCCAGAGGGATTTCAAATAAACATGTCTAAAGGAGTCATAAAAATCCTAACTAGCGTGATAGCTTAAATCCCAATGTCAAAACACAGAAATGCATGGCCTACATCACATGAAGCTTCTTTGGCCCTGAGTTTATAAATTAAACCTCTTTCAAAGTCCTATTTCTATAAGCATAAATTAATAAATGCCCCTCCTCCCGACTACCACCTTCATATTATAGATGACAACAAAATTATTTTTCTCATTCTGCAGGTGGAATAAAATGGGAGCAAAAGGTATCCTGGAAGTATATCTTTTCTCATTCTCACTAGGATACAATTGCCTGCCATTGTCATAGGATAGGTGTCCTTTTAACTTGGCTGCTTTAAAACTTCATCCTAGAAATCACTGCAATTCATTATTTTACATGCTACCTTCATTTACAAATCAAAATGCCAAAGAGGAGCTCCGTTTATTTCAGCACTGTTGAAAAAGAGTGCCATTATTAGGAAATGTGAGTGGGTTGAAGTGGGACTCCCTGTGGAGTCAACTTGGCAGAGTCTGAGCTCCTGGCTGGACCTGATATTAAAAGGGAGTCATCAGTTTACCCACACAGCAGGGCCTTCACTTTGTACTTCTCAATCTGAGCAAGGCAGCAGTGAGTCCAAAGAGTTGAGGTTAGTTTCCATAATTATCAAGTGAAAGAAATTCCTCTGACTTACTTTGAGAATTATTTTATTATTCAGAAATTGCCTGATATTAACTGTCTGATAAATAATAAGAGCATACATAAGATGTATCTAAGAAAATTGACTTGTATTCAGTGTGATTTATTTCCAGGAGAGGCCAAAGGCATCTCTGTTCACATTAAAGTAATTTTTCTCCCCTTTATGTCCATTAAGAGACATTTAAAGGGCAAAAGTTTTAGGCACCTCTGCTCCTGTTAGTTGATATTTTTAGAAGAAAACTCCAGTAATTGCTGTGCACTCATTTAAAGACATGTATTAGAATTACTATGATTTTTAATACATCCAGTTTTAATAAGGACACCAACAAAACAATTTAAGATCATTGCCTTGCTTTAAAAATTAATAGATGAATGCAATTTACCTTTCCTTTTATTTCATGTATGAAATCTAAGAAATACAACCATCATTTTTAATCCGAACTCAGTAAACATGTAATATATTTTTCAATGCAGCCTCAAAATCTCTTGGTGAAGTAGCATCCATATTTATCTATATAACAGTGACAATTTTGTTAAAGGTTGGTACAAGAGGGGTGGATGGGAGGCAGAGTCGGTTAAGTGTTCGACTCTATGTTTCAGCTCAGGTTGTGATCTCTGGGTCCTGAAATCAAGCCTGCACTGGGTTCCACATTCAGAGGGGAGTCAGCTTGAGACTGTCTCCCTCTCCTTCTACCCCTCCCTCCTGTTCTCTTTCTCTCGCTCTAAAATAAATCAACAAATCTTTTTTTTTTTTAAGATTTTATTTATTTATTTGACAGACAGAGATCACAAGTAGGCAGAGAGGCAGGCAGAGAGAGAGGAGGGGGAAGCAGGCTCCCCGTTGAGCAGAGGCCTGATGCAGGGCTCGATCCCAAGACCCTCAGATCAGACCTGAGCCTAAGGCAGGGACTTTAACCCACTGAGCCACCCAGGTGCCCCTAAATCAACAAATCTTTGCAAAAACAAAAAAGATTGCTACAAGATAAGTTGCTGCTGCATAAACAAAACTGTTCATCTTAAGTTTCTGTTCATACATTGTGTGTAAATAGGAACTCCCACATCTATATATACATAGATTTAAGATGTACTTTTTTAGAATATCAGACAAAGTCCTTCATGCAAGAGACCTCATCTGGATTTCCAGCCTTGGCTTTCCACTACATACATCATGAACTCCAGCTACGGAAAGCTAATTCCAAGCAAGTTTTCCCACACTCTGCTTCTTTGTATAAGTGAATTTATCTTCCAGGATTTTCCCACTCTTCTAACTGCAATGCTGAAAAGTATCTACGAAAGACCCCCTTCAAATATTATTGTGGTCTTTTCTGTCTTGTTATAATAATCATTACAAGGTATTTTAAATAATTGTTAAACATTGTTTCCAGCATAATAAAGAGAGCTCTTGGAGCGAGAAAGGGCTTCATATTTATCTTTGTCTCTTTCTGTTTTATTCCCTGCCTTTCACCGTTAAGAAACACTGCATATCTTATAAGAGATGATCTGTTCATGTGAAGAACATACTGGTATATGGTGACAGTAACCTTACATGTCACTCAACTTCTTTTGGGACATCTTACAATGCTTGGCTTGCAGTCAGCCTCTTGCTAGCCATCCAATTTAACCTCTGGTATGATTCCTTACCATCTTTTAAAAATCTCACCCTCATCCCGTTGCTTTGATTGGGTATTAAGGAAGGCACATATTGCATGGATCACGGGGTGTTATACACAAACAATGAATCATGGAACACTACATCAAAACTCATGATGTACTGTATAGTGACTAACATAACCTAAAAAAATTAAGAAAAGGAAACTAAAAACAATAAAACAATTATATCACTCAGTGTTAAAAAATATTTTCATCTGAACAAGTTAATCCAATATTTAAAAATACATTAAGTATAGAAAATGCCTTGAGGTGTTAATAGATAGCTTGGTACATTGGGAATTTACTTAAATTGCAAATAGGTTAAATGGGCAACTAATATCAAGAATTTCATATAACTGAATTTCTCTGTTTTGAAAAAAAAAGAAGTTAGAAAACAGACTTCTTAATATTTTGATTTTTAGTTTTTACACAAGTTCATCAGCATGAAAAAGTAAGAATTTTTATTTTAGAAAATTCTCTAGTTTAATCAAGTCACAACAGAACCTATGGGCAAAGTCAAATTTCTGACTGAATTTCTAATCCCATGTGACAGCTTCTTTCAGGAAACAACACAGCGCTCTGTAGAGTTCCTGGCACGCCTTCAGTAAAGGTCACAGAAGTTAAGTGTTCCAGCAGTGAGCCCAACTTTTAGTAGCCTTCAAAGTGCTTCACTAGGGTTTATCCTGTATGTTACAACAGAGAATATCAAAGGCATCCCTTGAAAACGTTTGTGCAGTGAATTCTGACCACCTTTCCCTGTAAGTAAAGGCACTCAAACACTCTTAAATTTTAGGTTCCTTTACCCTGTATGGGATAAACAAAGATAAATGCATAAAGGCCAACAAATTGTAGCTCCTTGCCTCTCTTCTCTCTACCAACCACACATTCTCTCCCAATCTTAGTCTAAGGAAGAAGAAGAACCTTATTTAATTCTAAGTCGTACTCTAATTTTCTCATTTTTTTTCAAAGTTTATTTTTTAACTTAAAATTTATTGAACTACGGCAGATATGCAGATAAATGCATTTATCACAAGTATATTGTTGGATACATTTTAATCACACACCCATATAATCAACATCGAGGCTAATAAACATTTCCAGGATCCCAAAGCCCTTGAGTCCCCTTTCTGTCACAGCACACTCCCCAGAGTATCCATTTTCCATAGTTCTATCAGGATAGAATAGTTCTGCTTTAAGAAATGTTTTACTTTTTGTTAATGGAATCATATGGCATATAGTCTTTCATGTTTCACTTTTTATGCAGTTACTTCATCTGCTCTCCTTGCTTGTGAGATTCCACATATCTTCCAGGTACTTTATTTTTTTTTTAAGATTTTATTTATTTATTTGACAGACAGAGATCACAGGTAGTCAGAGAGGCAGGCAGAGAGAGAGGAAGGGAAGCAGGCTCCCCTCTGAGCAGAGAGCCCGATGCGGGGCTTGATCCCAGGACCCTGAGATCAGGACCTGAGCCGAAGGCAGAGGCTTTAACCCACTGAGCCACCCAGGCGCCCCTCTTCCAGGTACTTTAGATGATTCATTCTTATTGGTACACAGCAGTCCACTGTGTGACTATAGTACAATTACTTACCCATTTTCCAAAATCAAATATTCATGCATATATGCTTCTGTGCATGGACTCTCTGTTTTGGGCTAATCATCTATTTGTATATCCTTTTCCAGTTAAATATTGCCATGATTAGACTTAAAATAAATCTTATTATAAATGTTAATGTAAGTTTTTCACTTGTTTTTCTTGTACATAATTATCTTACATGTCTTAGTTTTTTAATTTCTATATACATTTTGGAAAATATCTCTGTCTACCCATCAAAAGAAGGGGCACCTGGGTGGCTCAGTGGGTTAAGCCTCTGCCTTAGGCTCAGGTCATGATCTGAGGGTCTTGGGATCAAGCCCTGCATTAGGCTTTCTGCTCAGCAGGGAGCCTGCTTCCCCCTCCCTCTCTGCCTACTTGTGATTTCTCTCTCTGTTAAATAAATAAATAAAATCTTTAAAAAAAAAAGAAAATCTTACTGACATTGTATGGGATACCTTTGAATTTATGGATTTATGAATTTATGGATGGATTTGAGGGCAAATCTTTATATCACTAAGTCTTCTAGCCCATGATTATGTTATATCGCCCCATTTGTTTTTGTATTATTTAACTTGCCTCAATAATATTTTATTTATAGTCTACAGTGTAGACCTAGCACATATTTCTTCAGATATATTCCAAGGTATTGGGTGCTTTTTAGTTCATTTTTACATTGCATCATTTTAAATTTTTGAATTTTTTATATGCTTCTAAGATTGACTTTGGAGTATTATAATTATATACCTTAAACTTGATAAATTAATTTACTAATACGTATACCTTTTCTGTAGATAACTTTGGAATTTGATGTAAAAAATATCAAGTAGTCTATGAATAATGTTAGTTTTAGTTCTTTCCCTAAAATATTATGCATTTAATTTCTTTTTTTAAGTGTATCTTTGTATTTGAAACATACCTAAAAGTTGCAAGAGTAATATAAGAAACTCCAGTATGCCTTTTACCCAACTCATTAAGTGTTTACATTTTACCCCAATTGCCTTTACTATTCATCTCCTCCTTCACTTTTCCTCTCCTCTTCACTCTCTAACTTGTGTGTGTGTGTTTGTGTGTGTATGTGTGTGTGTGTACACATATGCATGTATACATGTAAAGGGACACACATTTATGGATATATACACATATATCCATATACTAATATATATGGTTAGAGATACCACATCCCTTTAACAACAAATATTTTCTTACATGACCATAGTAATACAATTAACATCAGGAGCTTTAATATAATTATGATAACATTATCTAATGAGTAGAGCATATTCAAATTTTGTCAATTGTCCTGATAATGTCTTTCATACCTCATTTTTCCCATGTCCAGAATTCAATAACAAATTTATCATCCCTTGTCTTTAACTGTCACATCTTTTATTTTAAAGTTTATTGATATATCTCTCCCTCTCTCTCTGACAAATAAATAAATTTAAAGTTTATTGATATAAAGTTCACCCATTTCAGATGTCCAGTTTCATGAATTTTGACAAATATACACGGTTGCTTAGCAAGCACAAAAATTAAGACATATATTTCCAGCATACCGATATGCTTCCTCACACCATTTTGTATACATTTTCTTCCCTAACTCCAGCCCCTTACTATCACTGATTTGATTCCTATCTCTATGATTTTGTCATTTCACAAATTTCAAATCAATTGAACCATGCATTATGTAATATTTTGTGCCTGACTTCTTTAACTTAGTTCAGGGCATTTGAGATTCTTCCATATTGTTGTAAAGCATCAATATTTCATTCCTTTTTTTTTTTCCTCAGAGTAGTATTCTGTTGTGTAGATATGACCTCAGTTGGTTTTCTCATTCACCAAATTGAGGACATTTGGTTTGTTTCTAATTTGTGGCTATTATGAATAATGCTTTAGGTGAGTATGTGTTTTCATTTCTCTTTTCTAAACATTCAGGCATGAGATTTGTGGATCATGTGGTCACTATATGTTTATCTTCATATGAAACTGTCAAAGATTCCTCCAAGTACTTGGGTTTTTTGCGTTCCCACAAGTAATGTGTGAGCATTGCAGTGGCACCACAACCTTGCCTGCATTTTGTACGGGTGTTCTTAAAAATTATAATTATAACCATTGTAGAAGATTTATAGTGGTATCACATCATGGCCTTAATTTTCATTTCCTTGTTGACTAATGACTTTGAGCATCTTTCATGTGCTTATTTGACAATCTATGAACATGATATATATCTCTCTTTGCTTAGAGGTTCTTTTGTGGTTTATAATATGTAAACACTGAACATACTTTGGTATACTTATCCACCAGCATTTCATGTTTCATGGTATTATAATGGTATTGTTTCTCTTTATAGAAAGTTCCAAATTTTCATTTGTAGTATATATGCATACAACTGATTTTGTTACACTGACTGTATCTTTTTACCTTGACAAATTCAGTTATTAGTTCTGGGAGCTCTTTTTAGATGGTTTGAATTTCTACATAGACAGTTTTATCATTCGTGAAGAGACATTTTTAATTCTTCCTTTCCAGTTTGTATGCTTTTTTAAAAAAGATTTTATTTATTCATTTGAGAGAGAGACAAAGAGAGCACAGCAGGGGGAGAAGCATAGGGTGAGGGAGGAGCGGACTCAACCACTGAGCTGGGAGCCCAACATGGTCAGTCCCAGGACCTGGGGATCATGACCTAAGCCAAAGGCAGAAGCTTAACCATCTGGGCCACCTAAGCACCCCTATTTTTCTTTTTCTTATTTACTTTTCTTTCCTTATTGCACTGGCAGAAATCCCCCATATAATAATTAGATGACAATATCAAACACCTTTCCTTGTTCTTGATTTTAGAAGGAAAGCATTATCTTTCACCATTAAGTACATATGAATAATGAGTTTTTTAAAAATTCTCTTTATCAAGTCGAATAAAATCCCTTCAGTTAGCTGAGAATTTTCACTACGAGTAGATATTGAATCCTCAAAATTTTTTTCCCTGCACTTGTTAATGGTAGGGTCTTTCTTTTTAGTATATTGATTTGGTGAGCTACGTTGATTGAATTCTGAATATTGCAACATCCTTGCATTCCTGGGATGACTGCAACTTACTCATGCCATGTTTTTTAAATCTCCTTTAATCAGGAAGAATTATTCTGAAATCCTTTTATTTCCTGACCTTGGCAGTTTTGACAAAGACAGGCATTGGTTTTTTGAAATCCCATCTTTTTGAGATCCCAGCTCATTGTTTTGAGAAATTCCATATATTGGTTCTAATATTTCCTGACAAATGGATTCATGCTATGAATTTTTGGCAGGCATAACATTGATAAAATGGTGTTACTTCTCAGTTTATCAAATTAGAATGCACATACTATTATTTTCTTTCTTATTTTGGTGAGATTAACATCAATTACTTGGTTAAGGTAAAGTTTACCACACCTCCCCATTATAAGGATACTGCTTTTTATTTAATTAAAAAGTAACTTGGGTAACAGATCTTGAGAATTTAGAAATTTCCTATTCATTATCAAATTTTAATTGACTTTTTATCATCCATCTTCAAGTTTCTAAATCCATTATTCCTTTTATATTAGTTACATAGTATTCTACAGTTTGGACAAACTTTCCTTTCTCCTGTATTCATTTATTATCAGAATGCATTTATAGATACAAATTATATTCAATGGGTTACAATCCATTACCCTTATTTATATGTGCTCTTGATTCTTTGTGAATTTCCTTAATTTGTGATGTAAAATGCTTCCTCCGGTTCATCCTGCTCTTTTATTTCCCCACTCCTAGAATCAGACATTTCTCCAAGAAGTCCTAATTCTTTTTAATGATGAATGGTATTTAGAAACTAGCACTCATGGACAATAGAGGTACTCAGACTGGCATATCCTAGATTCTAGGCTGTCCCAACTGAGATAAATGTATATGTATACTTAGCCATATACATACATATGCACACACATATGTACATAGAAATATGCGATACACAGACATATTTATCTACATCTTTATACATATATATATACTTGAACATATAAACATATGTATATTTATTTGTGTATCTATCAGAACAAATATGTCCTACTCCAATCCAATAGCACAAGATGTAGTCTAGTTTCTCCTATTTTAATGTTTTTAACTTCCTTCTTCAAGAGTGAGAAACTGCTTCCCATTATCATCAATATATTTAAACATTTTCCTCAAGCCCAGAATATAAAATAATTAATTTCAAAATTGCTAATCCATCATATTCTTAAAAGCAATTTGACTAATTAGTAAGTTTCATTTTACTAGTAACTTTTTGAGGTTTAATTTAAACAGAGTGAAGTACACAAATGCTATGTGTACAATTTACCAGAGGTAGCTCATACTGGCTAATAGGAGCTGATTACTAATTTCCAGGAATTTTATGAGCGAGTTGTTAAATGCAAGTATTCTTTAAATTATTAAACTTATAATTACATATACATTAACCACAAAATAATAAATATTCCAATCTCTATCCTCCTAATTACTTTACTGCATATTACTATTATGTATGCTTTTGAGGTTATTTATGTCATTTATGTGCATGGTGGAAATACTATATAATGATGTGTTCTATCTCTTTCCAATTTTCT